>JAXQQM020088239.1:0-333151 GCA_034641835.2 Pinus albicaulis | reverse complement strand
CCTGAATGGCAGCCTCCCAACACACAACAAACATCCCATCACAAACTCCCCAAGGGGAGGTCACAAACAATGAAACTAACCCTCCTCTTCCAGAAGATATTCCAGGGAGGGAGCTTCGATATTATGAAATCACTAGGGAGCAGCTGAGAGCCTTACGCCCAACTGCCCGAGATCTTGTCAACCAGTTACGGTTCACTCCAATCATGGAATACCTTACCCATACTAGGACCCCGCCCGAGAACATCACCCGTAACGGTGCCATTGCAAGTACTATACCCGAGCTCGTAAATCTCATGTTGGAAGACCTCGCAAATGATGTTGAGGAAAATGATCCTGTTCTCCAAGAGGGTGAAGAGTTTGCTGACACCGGGCCTTTCCCCGACTCCCAGCCTAACCAGACTCGACAAAACAACAACCAGGCACACCCCCTACCCGGGGATGGTGAGGGTGGCAGAGGCCGGGGAAATGTAGACAGGGGGAATAGGGCTCGTAGAAATGAAGGAGATAGAAATAGAGGCCGGGGGGCCGGAGGCAGAGGGGATAGAGGCCGAGGTCAAGGACATCAAGCTCACAACCGTCAACCAAACCCAATAAGGCCACCTGTACACAACTTGGGATATCTTAGAGATTTTCTGCACCGTGGGAGACACCAAGACGAAAATTCCCATCATGAGTCAGAAGCATCTGTCTCAGGTTCGGGAGACGAATCTGAACATGAGTTTAGGCAACACCAACGGGCTAGGCGAGTGCAACCCCTAGCTTGGATGGCTCAATCCCCTTTAAATCTCCAAGGCCCACTCCAAGATTTGCCTAGGCATCCGGAGAAACATCTTCCAAAGTTCGACCCTGAAAAAGGTACCCTAGCTGAAGATCATATTAGCAGCTTCTATTTGTCTCTTCAAATCATGAGAGTCCAGTCCGATGATGTCGCATGTCGACTGTTTCCCCATACCCTCGAAAAAAAAGCAGCCACATGGTACCGCTCTCTCCCCAGTGCCTCTATCACTTCATGGGAGCAATTCCGTCGCGCATTCCTGCATAAGTTTTCAGAAGATAAAACTCCTTCAATGCTTCTCACTGAATTGAGCACCATCAAGTGTCATAAAAAGGAAAAAGTGAAAGACTTCAACCAACGCTTCGCCACTATACTACAGAAATTTTCTCCGAACCTAGCATTGGATGACTCAATCACTATTGACTACTATACCAAAGCCCTACCTAGAGACATTGCTGTGTTCGTTAAACGCGAAGCCCGTGCTACTCTCACGGCTAATTATGAGGCTGCTCTCGCCGTGGAGAAAGACATGCTTTCGATAGGAGCCATCGATCATGAAGGGAGAGATGACCACAAGCCTAACACAAAAAGAGGTCAGTCCTCCACTCCTAAGACTACTGATAGGGACAGAGATGCTTTTGATTTTGAAAACATGGCCAAAACGCTGAAGCATTTAACAAACGAAGTTACTGACCTAAGGAGAAAAGGCACAGAAGCTACAACTAGCACTAGACCACCCAAGCCTTTTTTCAGAAAAAGTAATCCCAACACTAACAAACCTCCGTCAAACACAAATGTCGCTCTCAATGTGGAGGAGATCGGGAAAGACAACTTCTGCTCATTTCACCAAGCTGCCCACTCTGAAAAAACGTGCCCTCAATGGATTGGCAGCATGACAGCAGTAGTTAATCAACTTTTAGATGACCAAACCCCAGGAGATGTCACGGAGGATGATGTTTCAGATCATGAGGAGGATCCACCCCATAACGACGAACCAGGATCTTCTATCCTTGCTTTTGACATAATTCGAGGTGGAGAAAACCTTAACCCCATTGATATTTACATGGCAGATGTTCCCAAAGATCAGCCCGTACGAAATTATAGTCTCAGAAGCAAAGGACCTGTTCCTGAACAGTCTTATGAAGACAAGAAAAGGGCCTTTCTAAGGAAAATCCTGCCCCCGGGTAACGGAAAACAATCTGCCACAGAGAAACACCCGAATAACACTACCCGGGTAAGTCAAAAGAATAAACTTCCGTCAGAAAACTCTAAGACTTCTGTCGAACCTAGCCCTCAACCAGAGCCCAGCTATAACATTGTTGAAGATATGAAGAAAACAAGAGCAAACATTTCTCTCTATGAGCTGGCCCGCATTACTAACCAAAGGGAGCTCATTCTTAAGGCTTTCGCAAACACTTCGGCTACGAAGACTGTAAGCAAGACGTCTGCGCAAGCCGGACCAGAGGTGCAATCCATAGTAAACGCCATCAATACAAACTCAAGAGGATCCACACCTCCCTTCCTGTTGTCCTTCGAGATTTTTAACTTCAATGTCCACAACTGTTTAGTCGACTCCGGTGCCTCTACAAATGTCATGCCTTTATCCGTTTGTAAGAAACTCAACATCCGCCCGGAGAAGACTGATGCAAAAATCATACAGCTCGATAGATAACAAGTACCCGCCATAGGAGAATTGAACAATGTCATTATCCGCTTGTCATCAGACTCTAGGGTCCATCAGTGCATCGACATTGTGGTTGTCGATATTCCGGAAGCATACGGCCTATTGCTCAGTAGAGATTGGTCCAGCAAATTACAAGGCTACTTCGCCACCGACTGGTCCCACTTGTGGCTCCCTTACAAAGGACGGAATAATCAAATCAGGGTAGAAAGTGAACCTTATATGAAACACACCGTTACTGATCTGGACGCCGTTAATGAACCCATCAGCTTTGCACAAGAAGAGCTCGGCATGTGTCTTCTGGAGTCCATATTTGGATGCTACCAACCCCCCCAGTCTCCTATAGGCCCCGAAGTTCAATCCGAGGTAGCCTTTGTCGCTGAACAACAAGTAATTCCTGACTTATCACCCGCAGAAACTCCTTCACAGCCTAGTGCCCTGAAGGAGCCAGAAAGTGACCTATGGACCTTGTATTATGATGGATCCAAGACTAATGACGGAGCTGGTGCTGGTTGCATCTTGCTTGACCCGCATAAGAATAAATATTTGATCTCATGCCGGCTAGAGTTCCAGTGCACCAACAACTCGGCTGAGTACGAGGCATTAATCCTCGGGCTTAAAAAGGCACTGGACTTGAAGGTAAAATGTTTGCAGGTCATTGGAGATTCCGAAATCATCACCCGCCAGGTACGCAACACTATTCACTGTTTATCTCCACATTTAAAGGCGTATCAACAAGAGGTATGGCGTTTGATTTTTGGTCTTGATGCATTTGGAATAAAATCTGTCCTTAGGATGCACAACGCAGCAGCAGATACTCTGGCCAATGCTGCTGCTAGATTCACGCCTTTGAGGGACGGCTTTTCTATTGAAATTGTATATAGGCCCTCTGTGCCAGACAATATTTCTAATTTACGTGTGTTTAATGATGATCAACAGATTTTGGATTTTATGTGCAACGCTGAAGTATTCAAAGACGCGGCAATTGATGAGGAAGAACATGAGCGTGCGTTACAGAAAAAGAATGAGGAACACAGAGAGAACATTATGCCCAAGGGGGTGGTATCATTAGAAAAGATGTTTGATCTGCAAAACCGATTCCGCAGGCCTCCGAACACCAAAGTGCAAAGTTCCATATTGGCTCATCGGCAAGTCAACTTGGGGTCAAATGAGAACCCTAAGTTTGTTAACCTTGGCAAAGACTGTAGTGATGAAGAGGCACGGGCTTTCACCCAGCTATTCCGGAAGTATCGTGATGTATTTGCCTGGACATATGAAGATCTACGTACATACGATACTCGTATCATTCAACATGTAATACCCATGAGGGAAGGAGTTAAACCCTTCCAACAGAAACTCAGGAAAATACATCAAGCTTTGGAGCCAATGATTCTAAAAGAACTTAAAAAGCTTTTAGATGCTCGCATCATTTTCAAAGTTCGTCACTCCACGTGGGTGTCGAATCTGGTACCTGTGCGAAAGAAGTCTGGTGAAATTCGCTTGTGTGTAGATTTCCGCAATGTGAATCGGTCCTCAAACAAAGACAACTACCTGGTGCCCCCCATGGAACAGATATTACAAGCTGTGTCTGGATCTGAGATGTTTTCCCTATTGGACGGCTTCTCCGGCTATAACCAAGTTTTGGTAGCTGAACCTGACAGATTGAAAACCACATTCCGGACAAAATGGGGAACCTTTGCTTTCAGACGCATGCCCTTTGGATTGATCAATGCAGGAGCCACCTTCCAACGAGCTATGGACATAACCTTCCGCGGTCTAATAGGGCAGAGCGTGGTGGTTTATTTAGACGATGTTACTGTATTTTCAAAATGCAGGGGCGATCATTTACGTCACCTTAGACAAATCTTCGATAGATGCAGGAGGTATGGAATATCACTCAATCCTAAAAAAAGCGTTTTTGCTATGGCAGAGGGAAATTTGCTAGGCCACATTATCACTAAACAGGGCATTGTGGTTGATCCGGAACGGGCTAAAGCCATTGCTCAGATTCCGCCCCCGAACAACAAGAAAGCAATGCAATCCTTCCTGGGGAAGATTAATTTTGTCCGTAAATTCATTTCAGATTTTGCGCAAATCGTCAGGCCACTGCAGGGAATGATTAAGAAGAATGCTGCATTCAAATGGAATCCCGAAGAGAAAGAGGCTTTCGAAAAAATCAAAAGGGCTATAGCTGAAACTCCTTCCCTCCAAAGTCCAGATTTTGATAAAGGTTTCATCCTATACACTTTCGCTTTAGATTCCTCGCTTGCGGCTGTCCTCACACAAAAAGATAATAACAACGATGAACGGCCCATTTCTTTTATGAGCACCGGTCTACAGGGAGCTGAATTAAACTATCCGGAAATTGACAAGCAAGCCTATGCGGTTTATAAGGCAGTAAAACATTTTAGGCCCTACATCTTGAAAAGTCACGTCACGGTTTTTGTACCGCACCCAGCAGTCTGCTCACTCTTCGTACAGCAAGAACTAGGCGAAAGGCGGGGCAACTGGATGGCATGTTTACAAGAATACGATTTAGAGTTCAAACCAGCACATACCGTCAAAGGACAGGGCTTATGTCAAATGGCCGCAGAGGCTGCAAATACACGTGAGATGGAAGAAGAATGTTGGGAACAAGAAATCGACATGTATCAGAGCGACCATGTGCCCCAGCAAAATAGCCCTTCTTGGTATTCTGACATTTCAAGATATCTGGCCCAAGGCATGATGGACCCTGCCCTTACTGCCCGACAGAAGCGCGCAATAAGATTAAAAGCCGCATCTCACCAACTGATCCAAGGTAAGTTATTCAAGAAACACCACGATGGGGTCCTGCTACGCTGCTTGGAAACTGACGAAGCACAGAAAATCTTAACCGAGTTGCATGACGGACCAGCTGGAGATCATTTTTCCGGGGATACCACTGCCCATAAGATAATGCGTGCAGGATATTATTGGCCTACTCTTTTCAGAGATGCGCATGCATATGTCCGGAAATGCATTCAGTGCCAGAAGTTCGCCAACCGAGAAGCACGGCCTGCCGCACCACTACTCTCAGTAGCAGTAGAGGAACCTTTCCAACAATGGGGTTTGGATGTAATTGGGGAAATCATACCTCACTCTTCTAAACAACATCGGTATATCCTTACGGCCACTGATTACTTCACCAGGTGGGTTGAGGCAACACCGTTACGCCGAATCAACGATCAAGAGGTAATAGAATTCCTCACGCATTTCATCATGACCAGGTTTGGCGTTCCGACTTCTTTAGTTTTTGATAATGCAACTTATTTCTCATCTTTTAAGTTATATGATTTTGCGCTGGAAAATGGAATTATTCTGAAACATTCTGCAAACTACTACCCCCAGGGAAATGGTTTAGCTGAGTCCACTAACAAGAACCTTATCCGCATTATTAAGAAGACTCTCCTATCCCACCAGCGAAATTGGCACAATGCCCTTCACAATGCACTGTGGGCTGACCGTATTACTCCCAAGTCCTCTTTAGGCACCTCCCCATTTTTTCTCGTGTATGGAAAAGAAGTTGTCCTCCCTTCTCATCTATCTCTCCCGGCCCTCCAACTGTCCCAAGAATGTCATGGTACTCCGTGTCCCACCTTGCAAAACCGAATCGACACCTTGCTGAAATTGGAGGAAGAAAGGCAAAAGACCCGGAAAAAATTTGCCGTCCATCAGAGCCGAATCAAAAGATGGTTTGATAAAAAGTCCGCGGGAAACAAAACTTTTGAGGTAGGAGACCTGGTCCTTAAGTGGGATAAAGCCCATGAGGAAAAGGGGAAGCATGCCAAGTTCCAAGCACTTTGGACAGGCCCGTTCCAAATTAATGAAAAGATAGGTTCTCACACATTCAGATTACAAACCCTTGATGGACGAGTCGAGGTCCTCCCGGTAAACGGGCATGACCTCAAGCACTATTTCACTTAACAGCCCTTCGAGGGCTGTCTGGTTTTGTACCATAGTTCCTTGTCTTTTGTTTGTTTATATATAAAAATAAAAATAAAAATAAAAAAATAATAAAAAAAAAAAAAAAAAAAAAAATAATAATAATAAAAAAAAAAAAAGAACCTAAAGGAGGATTTGTTAGAACTACGCAGATTGGCATACTGCAGCAGGTTCTCCGCTGATGGAAGGCCTTTCCCGATAAACTCAAAGGCGGCGGAAGTTGTTTGCCCTCTACACCTAGAGGTAGCACATTACCAAGCACAAGTCGTCAAGCGGGGAACTTACCTCGCCAGGCTGAGAGGGTGTCCACAAAAGAAAATGCAGTGTAAATGGTAACCGGACCAAAAGGGAAGAGAGATACTCTAAAACGACGATAGGGCATCTGGGAAAAACCAAAGTCCTCATACCAGACCAGGAGCAACCTCTCTGCAAGCAAGATAAGTCGGGATCCCTCATCCGCCCAGGCTAAATAGCCATTTCAAATAAGTGCCATGAGAACATTTAAATAAGTGCCTCAGGCACATTCAAAATAAGTGCAACAGCACACAAATAAGGGTAAAGGCTTGAGAAAGGCTTCCTGCGCAGAGAGGTGATGTAACGACTCCGCCGGGGTACTGACCAGGCTCGCTGGCAGCGGAGCAACGTTCATGATTCCTAGGCAGTGACTCCGCCGGGATCGAGAGGTTCGCTGGCAGCGGAGCAACACGATGAGGACAAAATAATCGTACCAGACCCTGTAGCCGCCTAGAGTTCTCCAACACTTCCAGTCCGGAGACCTGAAGAAAGAATTTGTTTGAATGGCGCCCAACCGGACCAGCAAGCTAGGCAACTCAGCTGGACGACCGAAGGCTAGGAAATGGCAACCACATGGTAAAAGAGGACAGTTAGCATAAGCCCCTCCCTCCCCCCACTAAGGCTAACTATTAGCAGAGACTCTGAGTTCGTCCAGTGAATCGCCATTTGTTGTAACCTTTACAACACCCTCCAAAAAAGACTACCCTTTTAAAATTTTGGGGCCCCTTAGAACTAAAGAGAGATTGCTAAGTCACTAAGTCGCAAAAGTAGACATCCATGCAAATTGCGACCTTGCGACCTAGCGACCTCAGGTCGCCAGGTCGCCAGGTCGCACATCACATCAACTCATGAAAACTGCGACCTAGCGACCTTGCGACCCAGGTCGCCAGGTCGCTAGGTCGCAATTCGGTCATTTTCCGAAAATCGCGACTTAGCGACCTTGCGACCCAGCGACCCCAGGTCGCCAGGTCGCAAGGTCGCCAGGTCGCAAAACGCAAGGTTTGACGAATCTGCGACCTAGCGACCCACATTAATGGCCCGCACGTGTGACTTCCTATAAAAGGGGGGTCGCAGGTCGCATTATTCACATTCAGCGATTTGTAAGGAAAACGCCTCTGACAGCTCAACTGACGAGTTTTTCCCGGGTAAGTTGCTATTTCTTCCTGCTGTTTCCGTTCTAATGATTTTCTTACTAAACCCATCTCCCCTTGTAGCCTATAAATTTTCTTTTGGCCATGCTTTAATGTTTTCTGAGTTTTGCCAATTACATATTGCATAAATTACCAAAAACCTCTCTGTTTGCTTTTTCACCCCATGGCATCATCCCCTTTTCTTTAAAATCATGCCACAGCTCTCCCTGGCCCCAGAAACCTTGCAAATTCCCAAGAGAAAGGGGGCAAAAGGGTTCAAGGCCGCGCGCACCAAACCCCCGGCAAGCTAAATCTGCGACCTGCGACCGAGCGACCTAGTCGCGAGGTCGCAGAGTCGCAATTTTCTCCAGTTTTACAGATTTGCGACCTGCGACCCAGCGACCTAGTCGCCAGGTCGCCAGGTCGCACTTTCCTTTGTTTTCGCTAGATCTGCGACCTAGCGACCCAGCGACCTCAGGTCGCCAGGTCGCAAGATCGCGCCCGGGCCCTGTTTGTGTGATCTGCGACCCAGCGACTCACCAGTCCAGTTTTGCTTTAACACATTTAGGTTTTGTCACTGAATTGTAACCGATTTTTATTCGCCATGACGTTCTTATCGTGGGACTCTTTTCTGAATTTGACAGGTGAAGATATAGAGTGCATACCTGTGCTCTCAGATTCTAGTGACATGGCGCCCCCGCGGTCTCGGAGAAAGGACAAGGGAACATCGGAAGATACTGATGAGCTGGTGGTGGTGTCCCCACCCCCAATATTCCGAGATACATTATGTACTTTTTCAAAAGACGACAGCATGAGGTGGTACCAGATTTATCAGGAGTTCGCCAAGTTGCCAGAAGAATTTCCGGAAGACCTCCCAGACCGAGAAATATACTTGGCGGTACAGAGGTCCAAACTACATCTGGCAGGGGCACATCCAGCCATATTCCCATGTCCGGAGATCATAGACTGGATAATACAAAAGACAGACCCAGAGAAATTTGTGATCAGAGATCATGAAGGCAGAGCTTTCACTACGCTGGTAGGCTCAGATGCACACCTTTATTATTCACTGCCGCGCCCAAACCAGCACTTTACTCGAGAATGGGCTGCTACTCACGCCGTCCCGATCGTTGATACTATTAAACAATGGTGGGAGGAGCCCGAGAAGTTCAAAGTGAAAAAGAACCAGGAATACCCAGTGGCAAGCCTAAGAAAAGTTTATAAATTGGTTGCTGCCATGCTCTGCAGGCTTTACGGGCGCCCAGATTGCTCCACTTTCAACGGCAGTTGGGCCACTATTATGGAGTATGTGACACCACAGGGGACCCGTTTTAACTGGGCCGGCATACTGATGACGTCGCTGCAGACCAACTTGAACTCGGCATTGGCTCCGGACGAAGGAATGCCTGCTGAATTTTACATGGCTCCATACCTATTAGATGCGGTGTGCGCCCGAGTGGAGTTTGACGGCTGGGAGCACAACTGGGACCCCGAGAACACGCGCGCAATCCATCTACAACTTAAAGTATTCTGGGAGTCTAAATACAAACAGGACCTAGATCGGATCTCCCAAATCTTTGTTCCCTCTCTGTACAGGCATTTATTTGGCCAAGACGCCCCTTGCATGTCATGGCGGGCCAAGGAGACCCTGGTTAAAGTGGCGCACTGGTTCCCTTTCCCTGAGTACACCTTCATCCGAGTCTTTGGAACTTACAAGGCCCCACATGTTATGCCTCGTTTCGTGACGGACAAAATGCTGATGCAGGAGGTGTGCTTTCAGATGTCACATGGTTTCTCCAACATCTTGTCTAAGGGAAAAAAGAAGCCATGGCCCACTCTGCCCCTCACTATTGGTGCATTCACAGTTAAAGACTTCAAGGAGGTGCTAGCAGAAGCAGACGCAATGAGAAGTTATCAGCCGGGGGCAATTGAACACCGAAACTATGACCCAGAGAGATTGGTCCCTGAACACTGCCGGAGAGCCAACCTCAGGTGGACTTATCAGCATCTCGAACGCCCAGCAGAAGATGAGAGGAGAAACTGGTATAATGCTGAAAGACAGCTTGCTCCGGGGGTTGAGGTGGTCCAGGAAGACTTGGATGATCAGAACTTGGAAGACAGAAGACGTCAGTTAGGAGCTTCTTCTTCATCCATGCTCCAGAAATCCCGAATCAACACAGGGTCAACGCCATCCGCCAAACAAAAGGAGGCAGAAGCAAAGGCCCAACAGGAAAGGGAGAGGAAGCTAAAAGAAGATGAGGAGGCGCGCTCAAAAGGTACAACTACAGCACAAAAGAGGAAGCTGGCCAAAGAGGCCAGGAAAGAAAAAGAAGACAAAGAGGCACAAGCTGCAGCGGAACAGGCGCTTAAGGCGGAGTTGGACAAGGCGGAGGCTGAACGCCAAAAGAAAGTCGAGCAGGCTGCTGCAGCTGAGCAAAGGAAGAGGGCCGAAATAGAAGCAGCCGCAGAGGCTGAACGACAAAGGAAAGCCGAACAGGCAGCTGCAGCTGAACAGAAGAAGAGGGCCGAGATAGAAGCAGCAGCAGAAGCTGAACGGCGGAGGAAGGAAGAGGAAGAGAAGAACACAGAGGAAAGAGAGGATGACACGCTAGATGATCTTGAAGTAACTCCTCTCGACGTACCTTTGGGCCGTACACAACTCTCCGATGTTAGATCGCCCCAGAGACAGGAAGAAGATGTGTTCGACCTGACCAGACTCACATTTGATCAGTTTTCGTTCAAGATCCGTCAAGAGAAGAGGAGGTCGTTGGCACATAGTCCCTCTGCATCATCTGCAGTATCCACAGGTAAGGATATAGTTTTGGATACCAGGACTAATCCGTTAATGATAGCGTCAGCAGGTACTGCCTTCGCTGCGGCTACAGAAGAAAATGTAACCCGGATGAGTAGAGAAATAGTAGCTCTACAGAACAGACTACACGCAGCTGAGCAACGCGAAAAGATGGCAGAGCAGGAGAGAGCAGCATTGCAAGCGGAAGTCCAGCAACTTCGAAACCAGGCTCTGCCAGGAAATGAAGTCTCACTTGCCATTTTCAAGGAGTGTGAGGTGTTGGAGATGACTATGAGACAGGTATATGGTGAGATGTTCACCATCAAGCAAACAGTCGCTCCTCTGGCAAGAGCACGAATGGAAACCAGGCAAAGACAAGATCAGCTCAAAGAGGCTTCACAGGCTTTGGACAGGATGATGGGTTGGAGCATTCAGTACCCTCAGGCACCTGAAAATTTGCCTAAGAGGGACTGGATCCACACGCAGGATGCGAAAGTTCAACTCCGCATAGCTATGCAATCTGGAGACAAATTGACTAAAGACCTGGACAAAGTGATGTCCTCGTACGACCATCTGATTAGTGGTATCGACTCAATGCATACGCTGCACCACATCCCATCGCTTGGAGCATTAGAGGAAGAGAAAACCTGGGAACAAGTAAACCAGGATATTCAAACATTCTTGCAACCCATCAAGCAGGCCGCAGCTGATTCGGAGCCCTCCGCATCTCAAGAGCATCTCAGTCAATTCATCGCCGCTCCAGCGCGGATTTATACCAAGCTTGCGTCGCTCTCAAATCAGATTGGACAGAAGAGGGAGACCCTAGTACCGAACGCTTTGGAATGCGTGTATAGGTTGAAAGAGGAGGTGCCCCTGGTGTCCCCCATAGCGGCAGAATACCAAGCATGGCAGGATTTCCTTAGGGAACAACAGGTTGACATTAACAGTTCGCGTCCCGGCAGCAGCAAGTCCTGAGCAGCAAGAAGAACCAGGTCGCAAATCGCAACAACAGGACAGGTCGCAGGTCGCATCATCTACCCAGGTCGCAGAAGGAGTTGGTCGCAAGGTAGCCCAAAAGTCAAGAAGGTGAACAATCAAGGAAACCCAACAGACAATTTTGGCATTATAAATACTCCTACGGGACATTGTACAAGGGCTTTTTCTTTTGGGAAACTCAGGAGCTACAAGCATTGTATTTAAAGATCTGACACCTGAGCACATGAATATAGAATCTTGTTGAAATACCCTATGGTTATGATGTGTTTTGCTTTATGAACACTTTGTGTATGTCTTTCAACAGTTTCAGAATATCCTATGATTAATGAATCTGTTCTTTTCATGATATCGTTTATATGTCATGGCTATCCGTGTCGTATCAATGATGTTTATCTTATTATCTGTTATATTAATGAATGTTAATAAACTAGATTGTTAGCATTTCGTTTCATCTTTCAGGAAGTGCAGAGGTATCTTATCATCAAGAACTATTTTTTTTTGTGTGATCAGACCACTGTACAAGCAATTACCCCACAAAAGATGTGTTGCTAATGACATCTCTTGAGGTGTATGTGCTTTATCTATCATCTTGCTACACATAGTGTTTAATTCATGTTAACACGTTAATCTCGTATTCTATATCAGGTGAATAAGTGTATGTTCGCAGGTTCAAGCAGGTTCTTTTGAGACCGAAGAGAAGTCATCTTAAGTGGTAGCCGGACCCACACTCCGGACGGGATCCCTACTCCAAACGGTTTAAGGTCTAATCGGGACTTTCTACCGGGGATCTTTAATGTCTTGAGCACGGATTCTTGTACACAACCAAGAATTGTTTCTCAAGGAATAACATAAATTGGCGCCGTTGCCGGGGAACGAAGAGTCAAAGTTCTTCCCTGGGTTTTGTTCTACATTTCCTCTGGTTGTTCAGAGAGGAGGAAATAGTACGCTGTGATTTTTGAAAATAGCTCTGGCTCCCAAGAAACCTCACACGAGGTCAGACACCTCTCAGCAAAAAGTTCCCGTTTTGTCAAATCCTGAGAAGCTCGTTTCAAAGAAGGGCCAGAAACCAAAAATATTAGTTACACCTGAAACCACACTGCTCGCACCTGGCAGCAGTTCACACGTTTTCTCATCCACCAAAGCTTCCAAGAACTCATTTTCTCGGAAGAAGAATCATCACCATCACCCATTCATTTTCAAGAACCCACATTAGAAGAGCAATCTTTGGAGTTTGTGTCTTTTCCTTTTACAGAAACTCAGCCACATACAGTTGCTATCTCTTCTGCGATTGTTCAAAGTCCCATTCCCATATTAGTTGTTTCACCTCATTCATCTTTTCCTACAACTGGTATTCATTTTACCCCCGCTCAAGGAGCAGTCAACCCGGGCGTTAACATGGCAGTTCCTGCAGCCCCTGCTTTCTTGATGAACAGATATGCACCTCTAAATCTACCACAACCATTGCATGATTTGCCTCAGGAGTATCTCAAATTACTCCCCAGATTTACTGGTGAAGATGAAATAACTGCAGAACAGCACCTCCCCCTGTTTTGCACTTTTGCAGAAAATTTAAATGTTGAACATTTGGATGTTTTCATGAGACTTTTCGTTCAGTCTCTGAGTGGAGAGGCAAGGAAATGGTTTAAAGGATTACAGAATGGTTCCATTAATGATTGGGATGCCCTGGAAAGACGTTTCATTGAAAGATGGGGCGAAAAAAGGGACCACGGTTATTCTTTGACAGAGTTTAATGCAATCAAGAAAAAATTTGATGAAAATATGAACGATTTTGTTAAAAGATTTAACAAATTGTATAATAGTTTGCTTGTTGAAATGAAACCCCCTCCGATTGGAGCAAGGGTTGTTTTTTCTGGTGCTTTTGAACCAGATTTTAGTTTCACGCTGAGGGAAAGAAGGTCTCCTACATTGGAACAAATTCAAATTGATGCTTTGGAGATTGAAGCAAATATGTCAGCTGCTGGTAAAGTTTCGGATAAAGGAAAAGCTAAGGAGGAAACCTCAGCTCAGGATCAGAGAATTGACGACATGACTAAGGTCATAAAAAATCTTTCAAATAAGTTGGTAAAGTTGGAAATAGATAGCAAGCCTGCCAGACAGAATAGAGGGGTTTTTAATCCCCAATTCAAAAAACAGCCCTTGCAAATTCTACAAAGAGAAAGAAAGGATCAAGATCAGGTGCAAGCACCTTTGTATATAGAAGCAACCCCGTCCCGCTCAGCAGATGAAGATGATGACAGAGAAGATGATGCTCAGATCTCTGTTGTGTATATGGAAGACAACGAAACAGAAGAAGAGATTGATGAAGAAGGAGAGAAGGAAGAAGAAGAAGCTGAACCCTCATTTGATCAAGAAGAGATGGACGATTACTGTAAACAATTCACAGATTTTATGCAATCCGAGTTGCATAAGAAGTATGACTTGAGGTCAAAAAAGAGGTTGAGGACGCAAGAAAATGAAGAAAAAGAACTAGAAGCAGCACCTACTCCAAAGGCGACTCCATTGCAGAAAGGTAAGCAGCAAGCTGAAACATCCCAGACAAAAGATAAAGATTCTAACATTTTGGAGAAGGTGGTTACAGTTCCTAATCAGAATCTAAATTCCAAAAAAGATCAAGAAGACCCTGAAAAGTTGACAAGATCAAATCAAACTTTCAGTTTGTCGAAAGAGTTAGAAAAAGTAAAGATACAAGTACCTCTTCTTGAACTCATAAAAACACCAGGTTACAAAAAAGAAATTGCTGAATTTATCAATCTGTCCCAGCCTGAAGAAGTGAGTGATACAGTGAATCTGCAAGAGGAAAAGCCAGTGGTGACGTTTGGACCTCATGTGGAAGAGGTAGATTCGTCTGTTCCTCCTTTTTATATATCTCTTCTCTTGCATGATTTCGTTTTGCACAATTGTATGCTGGATTCTGGTGCATCACACAATCTGATGCCATTGAGCGTGATGAAGGAGTTAAATTTACAAATTACCAAGCCGTACAGAGATCTTTACTCTTTTGACTCGAAGAGAGTTAAGTGTGTAGGTCTCATTAAAGATATGGTTGTTTCATTGGCCCAAATCCCAGCCAAAAGCATTATGATGGACGTTGTAGTGGCAGATATTCCAGCCAGGTTTGGAATGTTATTATCCAGGTCATGGGGAGCAAAGCTAGGAGGAGTTTTGAAACTAGACTTTACGTATGCTATTATTCCCGTTTTCAATGGTGAAGAAAGAAGGTTGTATAGAGAGACCAGATTCCAAAAAACTGCCACCAAGAAAGATGCCAGTAATTCACCAATTTATGGTCTAGAGAAAGACGATCTGTCATGTTTCATGCTGCAGGAGGTTGCGGAATTTGCTGAGGAATCTCAGGGGAAGCTTGATTCGGGAATTGTACATAAGGAATTACATTCAAAAAAGCCGTGGAAGTGTTATTTTGATGGAGCATTTTAAAAAGAAGGTACTGGGGCAAGATTCATCTTTGTTTCTCCGGAAGGTAATTTGATGCCTTTTTATTTCAAATTGGAGTTCGAATCTACTAATAATGTCGCAGAATATGAGGCATTAATTATTAGTTTGCAGACAGCTAAGCAGATGGGAATTAAAACTATGACTGTGTTTGGAGATTCAGAGTTGATTATAAGGCAGCTCAAGAATTTGTGCCAAACCAAGCATCCCAGGTTACGAGCATACCGGAATGAAGTATGGGATCTGATTGAAAATTATTTTGAAGCATTCAATTTATAGTTTGTGCCAAGAGAAGAAAATAGGTTAGCAGATTCATTGGCGGTTGCAGCAAGTACGTTCAAGCCTCCTATCAGCGTGAAACTAAGGTATGAAATAGAGATGAGACATAGGCCTTCAATTCCTGACAATATTAAACATTGGCAGGTCTTCGAAGATGATGAGCAGATTAAGCAGTTTCTGTTGATGACTGAGGATTTTGAAGATCATCAGATTGATCTGGAAAGTGATGAAGACGAGTTGGCTGGTAAGACTTTTAAAAAGGAGATCGGTGGTCAAGAAATTATTCAGTTAAAAGACAATGTCTTACCTAGAGGTTTATTACTGCTTGAAAGATTGTTTGGAGCTAATGATGTTGCTATGGATCAAAAGAAGAGGAACCAAGATGAGCCAGTGGAGGATTGCAATTTGGGTACTCCACAAGAGCCTAAAATGGTCAAACTATTTAAGGGGCTTCCGAAGGAATATAAAGAAAGGTATGTAGAGTTGTTTAAACAGTTTAAAGATGTTTTTGCTTGGTCGTATGATGATTTGAAAACATATGATAAGAACATCATACAACACAAGATTCCACTCAAGGAAGGAGTTAAGTCACATAAACAGAAGCTTAGGCAGATTAATCCCTTGCTGTTGGCTCCAATCGAGAAGGAAATTAAGAAATTTTTGCAAGCCAAGATAATCGTCCCACTCAGGTATTCAGATTGGGTTTCTAACCTTGTACCTGTACGAAAGAAAAACGGAGAGATAAGGCTATGCGTGGATTTCAGGAATTTGAACAGGGCTTCATTAAAGGACAATTATCCTTTGCCGAAAATGGACTTTGTCTTACAGAAAGTGACCGGTGCTTATAGACTGTCTATGGTGGACGGGTTCTCAGGTTATAATCAGGTAGCAGTGGAGAAGGAGGATCAGAAGAAAACCGCTTTCACTACGCCTTGGGGAACGTTCATGTACGCCGGGATGCCATTCGGCCTGATGAACGCAGGGGCCACATTCCAAAGGGCGATGGATATCGCATTTGTGGGAGACACGTTTGTAGTGGTTTATTTGGATGATGTCACAATTTTTTCGAAGTCTGATGAGGAGCATTTACAGCATCTACAGAAAGCCTTCATAAAGTGCAGAAAGTTTGGATTATCACTGAATCCAAAGAAGTCTTTATTTGCCCTGGAGGAGGGTAAATTACTAGGCCACATCGTTTCAAAAGAAGGAGTGAAGATTGATCCGGCCAGAGTCGAAGCCATTCAGACAATCCCTCTGCCACGAAGTAAAAAGGATATTCATCGTTTCCTCGGAAAAATTAATTTCCTAAGGCGGTTTGTCCCTAATTATGCTGAAATCATTAAAAAGATTACTGACATGTTAAAAAAGAATGCAGAGGTAAGATGGGACAAGGAGGCGAGAGAATCTTTTCAGAGAATCAAAGAGGCTTTAAAGGAGGCTCCTGTTTTAGTCAGTCCAGACTATTTGAAACCGTTTCAATTTTTTTCATTTGCTTCTCCTTCAACTATTGCAGCCGTTTTATTGCAGAGAAATGAAGAAAAGCAGGAACAGCCAGTTGCATATTTCAGTAAAGTTCTCTGAGATGCAGAATTGAATTATAACATATTGGAGAAACAGGTGTACGCTCTCGTAAAGGCACTGAAAGCTTTCAGAACTTATGTTCTTCATTCTCAGATTTTAGCATACGTTCCCAATTCAGCTGTGAAGGACGTGCTAGTACAAAGTGATGTGGAAGGTAAGAGAGGAAAATGGATCGCTAAAATTCAAGAGTATGATTTGGATGTGAAACCAACCAAGCTGGTTAAAGGATTGGGATTGGCCAAATTACTGACAGAATCCAACTTCCAGGCTTTGGGAATCAATTTGCTGGCTCCTGTAGAAGAAGCTAATGAAGAAACGCGTGATAATCAGTCAAAGACAGCAGTTAAGTATAAATTTCTCTGTTCAGAATGGTATAAGGATATTGTACATTATCTGTGCTTTCTTTCTTGTCCCCCTTCCATTAATAGAGCAAAATACAGGGCCCTGAAACTTAAGGCTCAGCCTTATGTTATAATCGAAGAAAAGTTATATTGGAAGGATCCAGCTGGTATGTTGTTGTTGTGTCTTACAGAGGAGGAAATTTCAGAAGTGATGAAAGAATATCATGAATGCTTGTGTGGAGGGCATTACAGCTGGAAGGTAACCGCTCACAAAATATTCAAATCAGGTTTCTATTGGCCGACTGTGTTTTCTGATGTTTACAAAACAGTCAAAAGCTGTCAAAAATGCCAATTATTTGCAGAGAAGAAAAAGCTGGCTCCGTTTCCCCTTCTCCCTGTTTTCGTTGAAGAGCCCTTTAGACAATGGGGATTGGATTTCATCGGAGAAATCAATCCACCTTCCAGTGGGCAGTTTAAATGGATTCTTACTGCTACGGATTATTTTACAAAGTGGGTGGAGGCAATTCCCACCAGGAAAGCAAATGATTTGGTAGTAATGAAGTTTTTGGAAGAGAATATTTTTAGCAGGTTTGGATGCCCAGTGAAGATTGTGACAGATAATGCTCAGGTTTTCAGTTCACTCAGGTTTATTAATTTTTGCCAAACTTATAATGTGACATTGTCTCACTCTACAGCATACCATCCATAGGGAAATGGATTAGCAGAATCCTCTAACAAAACATTGGTTAGAATATTGAAGAAAACCATCAATGAGAATCAAAAGAATTGGGACACGAAACTAGTTTTTGCCTTGTGGGCAACAAGAATGACTACAAGAAGGTCTACTGGCAAGTCACCTTATGAGCTCGTGTACGACACTCAAGCTTTATTCCCCACACAATTGGTAAAACCTATGATTTCTTTTCTCCAAGATGCCCAAGCAGAACCAAATGCCATGATACGAAGAATGAACAATGTGATGGAACTAAGTGAAAACAAAAATCAGGTTCGGGACCGCTTGCTCACTTATCAGCAAAAGATGAAGGCAGTATTTGATAGAAAAGCAAAGGAGGTTTTGTTTCAGGAAGGGGATTTAGTTTTGAGATGGGATACACGAAGGGAAGATAAAGGCAAACACGGTAAATTTGACCCCTTGTGGTATGGCCCATTCAAAATTAATGAAGTCAGAGGAAATAATACGTTCGTGTTGGAAAATCTGGAAGGAGAAGTGCTGGATATGCCTGTGAATGGGCAATATCTCAAGCATTATTTCCGACATTAAGCAGTTGTTGGTTCATCATTGTATATATCCGGTGTGTTCATTGTACATTTTCATCAAGCAATTTATGACTCCATGCCCGAGGTGAAGGCACTAATCTGCAGGTTCTTAGTGTTTCATGGGAAAAATACTATCCCCAGGTGGAGCCAGATGTTGTGGATCAGTATCTACATATCCTTTTTTATGTATCATTTTTGAAATTTTGAAAAGAAAATTTAAAAAAAAAATATAAGGATCCGAAAATATGCTATAGTATGAAGTTTTTATACTTTAGCATAAAAAAAAATAAAAAAAAACAAAGGGGGATGCAATATATTTCCATTTATATTTTGATACATGGAGCGGGCTGACCTTAGGTTGATATATTTCTATTAAAGATAAAGCTCGAGCAACTTCCGAAGCGGAAGTCACAATCATGCAAAGAAACATTTGGATATGCAATTGCGGGGGGTCAATCAGCCCGTCGGTTATCAAAACCCGACCCCCCGCAGTTGATTGGTCAGATCTCTAAAATCTGATGATCGACGGCCCTGATTAATTACGGGGGGTATGGGTAGGAATTCTCCACCGTACTCACAGACCCCCCGCATTACGTCATCCGTCGAGGTGGCAGACAAGCTGTCATTCACTGTTCGCTGTCTTTCCACGTCACCCTTGCATTTATTATGATTCCCGCAATCTATAAAAAGGGTTTTTTTTCGTCCTATTATGATTTTTTTGTGTCTGTTAGCCCTGTTTAAACCGCGTCCCGCCACCTTTGCGCTATTCAGCGTTTCGAATTGTTTTCAAATTCCTGTCAGTCATGGCCAAGCGAACATCATTGTCTGGTTTATCCAGTCTCAGTCCCCTCCTAGATAGCGAGAAAGACGTTCATGATACCGTGTCATCCGTAAACCATCCTCTCTTGCATTATCAAGTAACCCTGAACACCGACAAGTCACCTGTGTTTTCTGCTATGCAAAGTTCGGGAGTGTTATCCGCTTGTATCCCAAAAACTCATTTCTTCCCCGAGTTTATTTCTTGGTTAGTTGCGTCTATGTATCCCGGCAAGTGTTTTGTTATGAATTCCCAAGGGGAAAATATTCTGCAGGTTTCAACTCAATTAATGCGTCAGGCATTATGTTTTCCAGAAAATGATTCTCCTTTGCAGTTCTCTGAAGATTCGTTGATTCAGTATTTCGAGGAGCTTTCAAATGAAGAGTTTAATCGTTGCATGTCGTTTTTGGTATCAAGTCCAGAGAAGACTCAATTTGAAATGGGAAAGTTCAGTTTGGAGGTGTTTAATGTTCAATACCGGCCAGTTCTTAGCTGTATCATGGAGATTTTGGGAAGAGATAATGATCGCAAAATTGACAAGGAAGCCCTGGGGATGTTCGCTCTTATGATGAAACCAGGGGTGGTGCTGGATATCCCATCCTTTTGGCAGGAAGTGGTGAATTCTCAATTGATCACCTTCCCTTTGACAGGTTATTTCAGATTTCCCTCATTGGTAGTCTACTTTTTTTTATATCATAATGTTGAAGAGTTCATGAGTGTTGGTTTGAATATAATGGATAGTAATAAAAATAAACAGTCAGTTTTTCTTTGGACTGATATGGTTAGAAGAGAAGAGAATGAAGCCGATTTATTTGAATTTGTGGACCATTTCATGACCACTGCTTATAAAATTCTTAATGGAACTCTGCCTCCATGCTTCCCGCCGAAGGCCCAGGAGTTCTTACAATTAGGACCTAATTGTAAATTTGGAGACTAGTTTGTTTTTGAAGACTATTCTGAGATAAGGCTATATGGAGTCAGTATTGAGCCTTATAGGCTTCCAACATTTGTTCCCATGAGACTGTTTGCCTTGGAATTTATAAGGCAAAGTCTTAATGTGGATCAAGTTCATTTTTTTCCCATGAAAAAAGGATTAATGTACAAGTTGCCTATGAGTGTAGGCCCTTTTGTTGTTAACACAAGGCAAGCTTTTGAGGAGGTATCAAAAATATTGGAAGAAACACAGTTGCTGTTGGGAGAGAAATGGGCCTATGACCCACATGGGATTATTTCACAAAAAAGGGTCGAGAATGGGTATGTTGCTTTTACTCATGTGAGTAAACCGGATTTAGAGAAATTGGCTAATCCAGGAGGGCCAAGTTCATCACGGATCAGTATTCAAACACCTGCAATATTGGAAAAGATGGGCAAAAGAGGGAGAGATGATGTTATTGAGATCGATGAGGAGGAACCCCGAGAGGAGAAAAGGACTAAATTAGCAGAAGACCACTCCTCCAATTCACCTGGTTTTACTCTCCAGGTCAGTGAAGAACAGGGTGGCCCTTCATCTCCTAGCAGACCAGAACTTCATTTGGAAAAGGCTCCTTCCATGAAGCAAGTGTTCTCACAGATTGAAGAAAAGAACCAAAGAATAAAGGCCAATATAGAAACACAAGCAGAGCACCATATACCTGCTGACCAAACAAGACTGTTGACTGTAATGGATCTGAAGAAATATCAGTTAAGATGGCGCTGTCGCATCCGACAGGAATGTCCCTTGGACCTTCAGGCAGTTTTAAGGAGTTGAATATAGTCATGGACGTGAAAAAGATCCCCTTGTGGGACAAAATGAATCTCCACATGCAAACAGGTCAGTTGATTGTCAATGATTTGAGCAAGACCACTGCTACAGCAGTCAAGACAGAAAATATGCTTGCTAAGGTGGTCAAACAATGTAAGATGGAAAAAGACAATGCAAGAACATTAACTACTCAGAATGAAGAGCTGAAGAAAATCATAATGAAAATCGGGGTTGATCCAAATGATAAAAGCATAATTCAACAACTTATGAAGAGTGCAGAATCAAAAATATCTTCATTAAGGAAAAAGCTGAAATTGCCAGCTGCAGAGCATTCGTTGGCAGCCGAAGTAGCAGAGGTTGAAAAGGAAAAAGAGGAACTACGACAACAGTTGATAAAGAAGGACGAGGAACTTGATAAGGTAAAGCAGACTGCTATAACCTTACAAAATCAAATTCAGAACCATACTTGTACTTTTGATTTTTCTGCAGGTGGAGCCGACCCACAAGCCCAAGTTGTTCAGCTGAACACAGAATTAAAAATGGCAGAGAGAGATTGCAAACAGGCCCAGTCTGAATTGGACACAGCTCTTAGATTGATGCAGGGATGGGAAGGAAAGGCGAATGAAAACGAGCAGAAGCTACAAAAAGCCGAGGAAGAAATCAAAGAACTCAAGGAGAAATTGAAGGGAAATATTTCCCTTATCAAAGCCAAGGATCTCATCTGGAATGAGATCATTTCTGAAATGCAGGCAAAATGGGACTCCATAAAAGTAATTGCCAGAGAGAAGAACATTGTTGCAGATCACGAAAAAGAGCTGTTATCAGATAAGCAAGCCGCTATCAAAAGATCAAATTGGGCCAAGAAATTCATGAATTTTATTAATACCAAGACAGATGAAGAGTTGCAAGATATGGGGATACAGGATAGGTATTTCTATGCTGAAGAAGTAAACAAAATGATCATTAAAAATGACCTTCTGAAGGCATCAGAGAAGCGACTACAGGTAATTAAAGAGATGGTTAAGAAATTTGATATTTCGTTTGATAAGTTGATAAGAACCGGTTTGCCCTCATGCTGGAAGGAGGGAGGTGAGTTTATGTCCTGGAATTTTTATGAGGATCAATTGGTATTTGCAAAAAGAAGAGCAGATGGCCGACATGAGAAGACGCAGATACTGAAGGGAGAAACAGTATTCAATTTCTTACAAAGACATTTCCTTCTACTGTGGATGGTGAAAACATTGTTCACAAGTAACCTCACTCACAGTCATATTGTTGCCTTCACAGTAGAATATCATCATTATAAGAATGCTCCAATAACTCAAGATAAGCTCTGGAAGGAATGTAAGAAATTTTCTATTGACACAGAAAAAGGATTTCCAGCTAAGCAGCCACAAGTAGCCGTTCAGCCGCAAGTAGTCATTGAGTCAGCTGCTATTCCAGGAACATCAGTTCCTTTAGATTAGGAGTTATCGTCTTTTATTTTGTTTTAAGTGAAGTTATGCAAATGTAATGAAATGTTTCCGAGGCATGTACCTCCGTTACAAAGAGTAGTTAAGCAGTTATAAGTTAGTTAGAATCAGTTTTATAACTGAAAACCATTTTGGTTCAGATTGTATTTAAAGACATCTTATGGAAGAAAGAAGGTTCCGAGTTTTGAACCTTTGAAGGCTAATTTTGTACTGAGAAATATTGAATGAATGAAAAAGTTTTGCAAGTTTCCAATATTCCATCTGTGTTGAAGATTTTTCTTAGTTTTCATTTCATCTCCATATCTGTGAATAAAGTAGAGTGATTAGAGCTCCAGGTTTCTTGATATCTATATATCTAAGAATTAAACATCCTTAATGGGCGCTTCTCTTCTTTAGCTTATATGTTTTTTTCAGTTCTTCAGGATTTTATGATGTCAGTTTCTGTTTTAAGCAGCATGACAAGTTAAAATCCTTTTCTTTCTTCGTCTTCCATTCACTCACTTGAATATATAAGGAATATGGCATTGCAGAGCTAATAAAGATTTGATATTTGGGAAATATATTACTAACGTTTGAAGGGTTAAGAAACAGAGACACATATATACATTTTGTGACATAATCTTTAATGTCTTGAGCACGGATTCTTGTACACAGCCAAGAATTGTTTCTCAAGGAACAACAGGTGACTCGACGACAACAAACTTTTTCGTACCTACAAAGATGTGTTAGGCATCTTGAATCCCATTGGAATCAATGGTGGGAGCTCTCGTGTTGGCTAGTGGCATTCATTAATGGCCACTAAGTCAACGACTTCTTACTATGTTCGACACCAGCACATTTAATCACATAGTAAGATTTGTGCCATCAAGCATTGAAGACTTGAAGACCTATATTTTGTAGCAGATGAAGCAGACTTTCTTTCATTGTTTTTCAGTTTGTCATGACTTGAGGACAAGTCAATAAATAAGGCTGGGGGGGGGGAATGTAACTTATATATTTTGTATACCTTCCAAGCCTTATACATTTTCAGCCATATTCAGCAGACTCATCAGATTCATCAGACTATCCAGCAGCAAATACGACAATACAGATCCATCTTTCATCCACAACTTGCAGAAGAAGCTTCAGATCAAAATTGTAGCAACTAAACATGCATGATTCGTCCACTTCTATAGGTAAGTATGGTATGATGTTTTCTAACCTTTAATCTTGAAATTCTTTTTAGATGCTAAAATAATGATGTTTGGAAAATATTCCACTATTTCACTATTCCCTTTCTCATTAAAAAATTGCCAAAAACCATTAGTTGGGGAGGGGGGAATTTCACACTTCACACTTCATTTTTTTTCCTTCATTCATATTACATCTTAACCCACATAGTTTTCCCACAATAAAACTACTACAAAATGATGAGCACATTAAATGACTTCTTAAAAATGATGAGCATATTAAATGACTTCTTGAAATGATCGATCTCAACAAAGTAAATAATGATTGTAAGACAAGAACCAATCATTAAACAGAGATCTCAACAAAGTAAATAATGATTGTAAAAAAAGAACCAATCATTAAAAGATGCAAATGCTTTGCAAAAATAAAAGTTATCCAAAGATGTGCAAAGTTAAAAGGAAGTCCATGATTGAAATATTCTTGTTACAGATGTGCAAAGTTAAAAAGGAAGTCCGTGATTGAAAGATGTTTGTTACACAAGAACCAAACATCTTGTAAAAGGAAGCTCATCCAAGAATCAGATTAAACAAGTCATTGTAGTAGCTTGCATGAGGACATGCAAGAGCTTCAGTTGGGGAGTATGTTTGGGTTTCAAAATGTCACTCATTACCATACATTTTTCACCTATGCTTCCATTTTATCACCCATTATTCACCACCATGTCACTTCATTTTCCCTATTATTCACCATTAATGGGTCAAATTTATATTTTCCAAATATTATTTATTTTTAAGCATTTTTGAGAGAAATTCTTGATTAAATATTAGAAAATAATATATTTTACATTATATATGGAAAGTGGGTTGTTTTTGTGACATGTGTAGGTGCCAAGGAAGCTTCCAAGACACCTTTATGTGGCCTTGAAGGATCAAATTCGAATTTGAGAAGATAAACCTCATGGAGAAGATTATGATCTCATGGAGAAGATCAAGGACAAAAGGGGTTATGTGTCTAGATGGTTGAGAGATGTATGGAACTAAAAGAGAGATTAGTGGATAATCATTATGAGTTTGTTACTCATCCCATTGTATAAATAGGAGTACAATCTCCTCCATTTGTAATGTTGAAGTTTTTTGTAATATTGTAATCTTGAAGTTTTGTAATCTTAGAATTTTGGAGTATGTAATCTTAGAAGCTTAGAGTTGGTTTGTAATGGAGATTTTCAAATAAAGGATTCATACTTCAATTTTGCCTCTACATCTGAGTCTCCATTAAAGTAGTGTGCTTGTGGAGTTATGGAGGGCCCCCATGGCCTCACTTGCATGCTTATTTGCTTACTTTAGGTATAATTTAATTTATGTTTTTGTTTCATTTTAGCTTTCAAGTTTTTGTTAAATAATATAATATTGGAAGGATCTTATTTGAAAGTGTTTTTGTACGAGAACCATAAGATCTCATACAATTATTAGATTTAGGTTTATTTCATTTCAGTCTTTAATCTTTGTTAAATGTTCTATTATTGGAAGAGTCTTATTTGAAAGTGTTCTTGTAAGAGAACTGTAAGACCTCATACAATTATTAGATCTAGGTTTATTTTATTTCAGCTTTTTAGTTCTTATTAGATGTTCTAATGTTGGAAGAGATCTTGTAGAATATGTTCTTGTAAGAGAACTATAGATCTCAAAAAATTGTTAGATCTAGGTTTGATTAGTTATTGAAAGAGATCTTAATGAATATGTTCTTGTAAGGGGACTTTAAGATCTTGGACAAATTAGGAATCTTTCTAGATCTATATATTTTAGATAAGCACTTCTAAGTTTACCTTCCCGGGTTGAAATTAAATTAAACTCTAATTGACATCATCAATTGGAACCACACAACTGCCATGTGTCCCCTTAATTGTGTACTAAATTTTTTGTTGAGGCCACAGGAGTCGAACCCTGGAACTCCGGCAGAACACGCCCATGCCTTACCGCCCGAGCCACATGTGTTTCTTACCATCTATAGTCGTGGGTTATATTTAAAATTTAATACAATGGAGGATGGGGGGTTGGGAACTGTCAGTGGTCCCAACCCACCAACTGTTCCCACAGCGTTCACATGGTGACGTCAAAAACTATGTTACATCCTACAGTTTAAAAGTATCTGCAATTCTTATCACATGCAGCAGTTTCGTTAACTTTGGAGTTACAATCTCCAACAGTTATTACAAATCCACAAATTGTATGTTATGTTGATCACATACAACAGTTACCACCTCATTTATCAGCGTGGATAAGATCTAACACCATTTCAACTGGAGTTAAAACCATATCCCGTGGTTTAGCCTAAGTTCTGCTCCACCGTAAACAGTAATCACGAGTTTTGGGGGTTGGCATGTGGCTACCCACAACCACATATTTAAATTCCATGTTTAAGACTAGCGGGATTCTTGGAGGCACACTATTTTTGGGTGAATTTCACTAAACTAACTCCAGTTAAGTGGAGTCCTCCACATTTAGAGGATATTTTCTAGGTGTTATTGGGAAAATTAGTAGGAGACTCAATTTTTTCCCATTCAACATGAATGAAGAGTCATTCTAGACTAATTGGAGTATTCTGGATCCATTGGTGTAGATAAAACAACCATTAGAGGCTCGTAAATACATGTATTTGCTAAATTTTGAGCATAATGAAAGATGCAAATGCCATTGGGAGTTGGACGAGTAGATGTAACCCAAGAGGGGTGAACTGCTTCATCATGCCTGTTGTATAAATGTTATGTGGTAACTTATTTACACTATTTTTCAATGTTATTTGTGCTTATTTCATGCTTCTAATTCACTAAAATCATCTACAATTGATGGTTAAAATCCTCAATACTTAAGCAAACTAATGAGACAAGTATGCACATGTTTATAAACTGAAAATAAATTTAGCGCAACACAACTAATACAGTCCTTTCAGATCACCTAGTGAAGACTAACATAGAAAATGGAGGGATTGCACCTATAAGTCCAATATATCCATCGCCTGCAATGAACACGAGCTAGGATGATTTCCCACCTTCTACTCTAGATTTCCTTCTACACATACAATTATGGAGCTTCTCAAACTTCTCATGGTTGATGAGACGCTTGAGCTCAACAACTTCCACTCTAGCATCAACCTAAGTCCTTGAATATGGTGCACACTCAGCTCTAACTTGGTCACTATCACAATACTCTTAAAAATACCACGAGTGAAAAATACTTGTTGTATCATCTGGTCCTAGTTAGGGAATCCAAACACCTAGGGAACCCTTCCTCTTGGCTAGTAAAATACTTCACTAACTGTCCAAACCTTTGACACCCATCCAACTAGCATCTTCTCACCTTTAAGAGACCATCTACAACCATACTATTTTTTCCCTCTTGGCTTGGGATATTTGCAATATAAACTATGGTTGGGGCACACTAGCAACCCTAAACAATTTTTCGAGACCTATGTGACCTTCTCCAACAAATAATATTTGTTTCTTGTCCATGATAGGCTTCTTATTCATTGTTTTAAACCTTGTAAAAACCACACAATACACCCTACAATTTTCTATCCACAAAAACAATAAAAAATTCTGACAAACAAAGGAATACACCATTGTTTGACTATTTTTTCCTTGCAAAATTTGCAGTCGGGGTAGATAGTCCTTACTGGTCCTCTCGGACCTCCAAAATGTTCCTACAATCCTCTATTGTAGCTACAGTATCCTTCATACCTAAAAATAAAAAGATACACCAAACATATGCACAAAATTCAGCCAACTTACCTCGTGTCTTATGGCTTGATCATAAAAGGAAGATGTGCTCACAATATTCCCATAATATGCCCTTAAGTCACCTTTTGGTTGCATTCAAGCTGAGGCCTTTTCCATAAAATATTCGCACCAAACAATAAATAATTCCTCTCCAAACTCGGTTGTGATGTGCCCTCACCTTTCCCTCAGAATCACTTCCAATTTCAGTGCTCTTATATGATGTTATATTGTAGGAATTTACAAGGTAAGTTCCGTAGATCAAGAACCAAAGGTGACCGCTCACAAATAGATCACAAAGCAGTACACCAGTATAATCACTTTTTTGTAAATCCTTCAATCTTATCATTTATTTTTGCAGTTATATTTGTTAATAATTCCACTTATTTCAGTTTATTCTATTTATTTTCGGTTTATAGGTTTTATTTATTTGCAAAATCTATATCCTCTTCTCTGTGTATGCTCTTTGATTTGTGCTGCATGTGATCTCAGAAAATCAGAAACAAGAAAAGGGATTTTTTTTGCTACGTATTCTCTTTCCCTGTGTCTTCGTGCGATCTTGGGAAATCAGAAATAGCAAAAAAATTGATAGTTGTCGGTAAGGGTAGCCGAAAATCTAACATTCCGCCGTAAGGCCTTTCATTTCATTTCATTTTTTTTTTGGCTCAGTTTTTGTGTTTTTTTGTGCAGGAAGAGGCATGCACACCAAAGATTAAAAAAATAAATAAATAAATAAATAAAAAACCCTTCCTCCTTTCAAATAATAACAAAATCCTTTTACTATTTCACATGGTAAGGAGTTAGTGTATGAGAATAGAGGTCTTGGGTTCAAATCTCTTTCTCAAGCTTCTTTTTGTAAAAAAATTTTGTTAAAAGGGGAAGATTTTTTTTTTTAAAAGCCGCACTTCATCCCATTCCCATAACTATTCGGCATCTTCAACTCATTTTTTCAAAAAGGCATAACTTCTTCATTCGGAAGCCGTTTTTCGAGCCATTTTTTTTTTAAACGGCCTAATTTTTTGAGATCGTTCCATTGGAGTAGTTAGTTTCAGCTTTTCTCAGCTTTAATTTTTTTTTTTAAAATGGAAAGTGCATGCCCGATTATTCTTGACAACACCAATTATTTCCAATGGCTACCTCACATCGTAGATATACTTAGAAGAAAAGGGTTTTACAAAATAGCTATAGGGCTAGAAACTAAACCTTCTGATGATGATAAAGTCACTGAATGGGAAAATAAACAAGATCAAGCATGAGGGTTGATAGGAATGTCCATTTCTCAACATCTTCAATTTTATATCCTTTACATTGACACCCCTCATGAAGCCTTGGATAAGCTAAATACTATCTTTGGCATTCAAAATCAAACCTGGGCCCATCAGCTTTAAAATGAGTTGCTTAGTTTGGATCCCAATAATTTCTCCTCTATTGAGGATTTTTTGTCCAAATTCAAGACCCTTAGAATTCTTTTAGAAGGTTGTAAGGTCAAAAAGGAAGATGGTAGCTTCATTTATTGCATTCTTGGTAAGCTTGGTCCTGCATATTCTGTATTTATTTCTACCTTCCATTCCACTAGATAAGACATCATTTCTTTAGGAACTACCTACAAGAATCCCTCTTTTGATTCCTTGATAAGAGAGCAAGAAAAACTCTTACATCTTGGTCTTATCCCTTCTATGAATGCTTCTAAGAAAGCCTTAGCAGCCCAACATCAATCATATCAAAAGAATCCCAAGAAGTTGTATCCTAAAAAGTATGGTCTAAAACCAAACAATGGTCCTAAGAAATTTTAGCCGCAAACTGAAAAAGAAACTCACCAAAATGATAAGGCATCTAAAAACAAAGGAAAGAATATAGATAGACATTGCAACTTTTTCAATCGTGATGGCCATATAGAGTCCAAATGCTTTAAGAAGATGGAAGTCTTTGAAGTAGCAATGAAAAAGCACAACATCAATTTGGAGCACTCTTCACCTTCATCTTCAAGAATGGCACTTTCTGCTTGTGGTTGTTAAGAATAAAGATCTGGTTATGCATTAAATGTATCTTCCTCTTCTCATGCTCATGAGTGGCTCATTGATTCTGGACCTTCTTATCACATGGCCAAAAATAAAGCCATGTTTTCTTATTTAAATGATCGTAACACAAAACATATTTATGTTGGTGATTATAGATCTCTTACTGTTGTAGGATCTGGAACCATTCATCTCAATAATGGTCAGTTTAATGATTACTATGTGTTTCTACCTTGTCATGCAACCTTCTCTCTGTTTATCAAATAACTCATTCAGGTGAAGGGAAAATAGTAGAATTCTCACCTCATGATGTGGTGATCAACGACCTTAAAGACCCTAAACATATTTTAGATACTGGCATTGCTGATGATTCCATAAGGTTGTATAATTTTGACAACTTTGGGTCATCATGTCTTCCCTCCGTTTTGGTTTCTCATAATGATGAAGTGAGCAAAATTTGGCATGAGTAATTTTGTCACTTAAAATATCGCTCTCTTCAAACTCTATGTAAGGAAAATATGGTGACGGGTCTTCCTATGGTATCTTGCCAAGATGGTGTTTTCTCCTGATGTGTACTCGGAAAACACCATCAGGATAATTTTGACAAACGTGCCTCTTGACACACTTCAGCCCCTTTGCAGCTTGTGCACAGTGATTTATGTGGTCCACTTCCTATTGTTTCTTTCTCTGGTTACAAGTACTTCTTAACCTTCATTGATTATTTTTCCAAACGCACTTGGGTATACTTCTTAAAACTCAAGAGTGAAGTTTTTAATATGTTCTTGGCCAATAAGGACTTTGTTGAGTAAAAATCTGGACATCAAATTCTTAATTTATGATTAGAAAATGGAGGAGAATATGTTAACACCAAATTTATCAACTTCTACACTAAGCATGGCATTCAATTTCAACATACTGTTCCATATACTACACAAAAAAATGGTGTAGTTGAAAGGAAGAATCATACCTTAAATGAAATGGCTAATTGTATGCTTCAATCTAAAGGACTTGGTCTCAATTTTAGGGCATAAGCCATTAACTGTGCAAATTACATAGTAAATCGCACTCCTTCTAAGGTTTTAAATAATATAACTCTAGAAGAAGCTTGGAGCTCAATCAAACTAGATGTAAGTCACTTTCGTGTTTTTGGAAGTGATGCTTGGGCCCATATTCCAGATGCGAAACATAAAGCCTTAGATCCTAAGAGTGAAGAATGCATTTCTGTTAGATATTCTAAATATGTCAAAGGATAAAGACTTCTTCAACCAAAATCCAAAAATATAGTTATTATAAGAGATGTAAAATTTGATGAAAATATATTGGCCTAAGAGCCTATTTCACAGGTGTGCCACCATTGGCCTGCGAACCTGATTTGGCAATGTACCACCTCTCTCTCTCTCTCTTCTAGTTTTAATAGCATTCCTTCTAGTTCCAATGATGACAGCGAGGATGAAAATCCTCTTCCACCTCTTGAAATTGTTCCTTATACTCCACTGCTTCCAAGATGGGTCTGCTTTACTCGGGATGTAGCAGGGTCTCTTGTAGGTGACCTTGCCGATCGATGACGTACACGTTCTTATTTTGCAAGAGCCTCTTCCTTATTAGCTCAATTTCCAGAAAATCTTGATCCAGAAACCTTTGAAGAAGCCTCCAGTCATCTAGATTGGGATGAATCTATGAATGAAGAATATCGTTGTTATTGGCGAATGATACTTGGGATCTTGTTCCTATTTGAAAAGGAAGAAAACTTGTCTAATGCAGATGGGTTTCCAAAACAAAGTTTGAACCAGATGGAAAACTGGATAGACATAAAGATCATCTTATCACTAAATTATTTTCACAAGTTGAAGGAATTAACTATACTGAAACCTTCTCCCCTATTGCCAAAATGAATTCTATCTACCTTGTTATTTTCCTTGTTGCCTCCTTTAAATGGGAAGTACATCAGATGGATGTTAAATCCGCCTTCTTACATGGAGATTTGCATTAATAAATCTACATGGAACAACCCCCTGGCTTTATCCAAAAATAATCCAGCCTTGTTTGTCACCTTCAGAAGACTCTCTATGGTCTCAAACAAGCTCCTCAGGCTTGGTATGCCAAAATGGATAGATTTCTATTAGATAATGGTTTTTCTAGGTGTCATTCTCAAAAAAATTCCTACAGCAAGAAAGTGGGTAAGTCCTTCACCATCCTTGTTATTTATGTGGATGATCTTATCCTTGCTGGTAATGATCCAAACCATATAAACCATGTGAATTATAGCCTCAAAAAGAAGTTTTAAATGACAAACTTAGGACACTTGCATTATTTCCTTGGTCTTCAAGTCTTGCAATCCAAGGAAGGCATTATGCTCTCTTAGTCCAAGTATGCATGTGATCTTCTACACCACTTTCACATGGAATACTGTAATCCAGCCCCTTCTCCCTTTCAGTCTGGAGTCAAGCTTTCAGTCAATTGTACTACCCTTGAATTTCATGCTACCTTATATGTCCAACTTGTTGGTAAAATTCTGTATCTAACCCATACCTGTCCTTACCTTTCATTGGTCGTTGGTCTTGTCACTCAGTTTACGCACCAACCTCATGAAAGTCACTGGAAAGTAGCTAAATTAATACTTCGATATATTCAAGGTACAGTTCAGTTCGAGATTCATTACAGTGCAAGAGAATATCCACTGTTGATTGGTTTCACTGATTCTGATTGGGTTGGTGACCCTCATGATCAAAATTCTACTACAGGATATGTATTCACTCTTACCTCAGGACCTATTACTTGGTCTTGTAAGAAAAAAAGTGCCATCTTTCTTTCTTCAGCAGAAGTAGAGTATTGTGGTGCAGTTGAAGCTAGCAAGGAAGCGATGTGGCTTCGTCAGATTCTTTCTGAATTTGGTCTTCATCAGTAGCATAAAACTACAGTTTGGTGTGATAATCAGAGTGCCATTCAGCTATGTAAAGATCCAGTTTGGCATCAGCGTATGAAACACATTGAAATCCACATACACTTCATCATAAAACTCATTCATGATCGTGTTCTTGAAGTGCAGTATTGTCCAACCAATGATCAAGTAATCGATATCTTTACGAAGGCTATAACAGAAGTGAAGTTTACCAAACTTTGATCCATGCTTGGAGTTCAGGAAAGTTGTCATTAAGGGGGGATAGGCTCTAATGCCTCCTTCCTTCTCCTATTTTGTCACTTTGGTAAATCCTTAAATCCTATCCCAATTTGTTCTTAAGGGGGGATGTTAGGATATTTCAACATATATAGGAAATAGGCTCCTTTTGTTTCACATTTGTAAATCCTTCAATCCTATCCCAAGTCATCCTTAAGAGGGGATGTTAGGATATTCCGACACATAGGAAATAGTGAAGAATAACTTAGTCTAGTGTAGAGTTAGGCAAAGTGTGTTTCTTTACGATGTACATTTGTAACTTATAATCTAATGGTCATGATTTGTAGTGATCCGATGGTTATCTCTCACCTCGGTATTAACGACACTTGATCCATGGCTTAACACCCGATTTTTCCATGATCTCTATTTAAAGAGCATAGAGGGTCATTTTTCCAGTAACCATTTATGAGAGAAACATATCTAACTTTTCTTTTTATATTAAAAAATTTCCTGGAGTGGCCATGTTGGCTCAGGCCATGGATTGTTTCCTTCTTTGAGGGTTTTAACCACATGATTATACTGGTGTACCTATTTGTGATCTATTTGTGAGCGGTGACCTTTGGTTCTTGATCTACAGAACTTACCTTGTAAATTCCTACATAGATTCACCTAGGATGTGTGAAATAACTCCATGCTCACATCTTATTTATATTCGTCAAGATGGATCCATCAAATGATAGGAATAAGGCTTATAACACTTTAGGAATCCTCTAAGAAACTTGGTCTACATGAAAAAACCCATACTCTACAGTAAAAAAATAATTTCTCTTCAATTAAAACTCATAATCAAATGATTTTCCATTTCGACATGTACTATCATCCTTATCCATCACATGTTGAAATATCATCATGGACCAACACCCACATGCTTGGGAAAAAATCCCACATGCTTGGGTGAAAATCCTACACACTTGGGTTTCACCACCCCAAGTTATTTTGTGGTGCTTTAACCTTGAAATACTGAACACTACGTCTTGGAGTACCTCCCAAGCTACCAATATCTACATTAGTTCACCTAATGGAAATGACTTACGGTATAGGAATAAGATTGTTGAAAAAAACTTTTTATAGGCTCTTCGACATATGTTATTACATTTTTGGTGAAGGAGACCTTGCATCCATCATTGGTTGAGTAAAGTATTGATAGAAACCTCAATTTGAGAGGAAATGCTTCATATGCATGAATGCAAAATGCTCATTTTATTTTCTTGTAGTGCAAAAGAAAGATTTGGCCAATTTATCTCAATTTATGCAAGAACACAGCAAAATACACATATAATAATAAATATAAATATGGAGCAGAAATAACACTTCATTTAATTAATATCAAAGAACTGAAATTTGTTACAAACAAAATGGAAATAAGCTAGCTAGGGCAGTGGTAGTTTATCTCTAAGAAGAGATGTGGTGGCTACATGCCTCTAAAATTTGTGTCAAAATGAGGCTCGAAGGCCTATATATTATTGAGAAACAATGGAAAACCCTAATCATCCAAAAACCTAACCCTAGGAGATGAACCGCTAGACTATGGGCCCCGTCGAGGTAAATTGCTACATCAATTTCTCAGGGTCATAACTTTGGCATACTATCTCTATTTTACGCATATGGTACATCATTAGAAATATATATACGATGACTAAAAATGTTTCCCAAGAATATTGAGTCAATAAGACTCATATTCATGGGAGGTTTCATGCCCAAACAACGTCGTTTAGGGCCTCAAAATGGTTCCCAAATTTGAGGACTCGAAAAGGTGCGAAAAATAGTAAATTGTGCTACAATTAAAAAAAATGAAAAAATAAAAGAAAAAATGGTGGGGGTCCAAGTGGAATAGGTGGGTGGCCACCAATATCTACCTGGATCATTTGTCCCCCCTTAGGAAGCAATGGTACCGATTGCATTGAGTTCCTCCATGAGATGGGGAAAATTTTGCTAAAATTTGTCCCTCATGAACCACTTGCCTTGGTGAAGGAGTTGGCCTACATTGTGTGTCCATAATCTGATCAGTTTTGTCTTGTTCCATGCATTCCTGTTTTTAATCTATTAGTGCGAGTTCGTCTACCATGTCAGATATGTCCAGTGGAGGTGGAAAGTAGGGCTGAAGGAAGTCTGCATTGAACACTGGGTTCAAACCAAGGAATGGTGGAATACTAAGCTCGAAGGAATCGTCCCATACAAAATTGGTGATGGTGTATAGCCCATATCAGAGTGAGAAAATATTATGGAGGGGTCCAGTGAGGTGCTCCTTCTTCAAATGTAGTCACACTTGGTCACCCACCTAGAATTTGTGTGGCACTCGATGTTGATCATGAAAATTCTTGTACTTAGCATTAGCTCTGTCTAATATGTCATGAGCCTATTGGAGGATATGTTTAATTCACTCAATAAATTTATTTTTCTTGGCAGCTTCAAACTTGACATGAGTTGAATCATCTTGGCTAGCTACAAATGGCATGGCTACGTCAATGCAACATAGTGGTTGGAATCCCAAGCCCACCTGAAAGGGGCTATGATACTCTTCTTGGATGCCAACAAAATGGCCATCTTCGAGAATCTGTCTATGACCACTAAAACACAGCTATTTCCATCCTTAATAGAAGGAAGGCTAGACATGTAATCCATGCAGATGGATTCCCAAGGTCAATTAGGGGTAGGTAGCAGAGTATAGAGGCCTTGCTTCTTGATGGTCGATTTAGAAATGGTGCAGGCAGTGTGGATTAGATTTACTTCATGACATCCTGTCAAAGGTTGGGCCAATATAAATAATTCTTTAGTACTGCCACTATTTTCTTTACCTCGAAATTCCCAATAACCTTACTATAGTGCACTTCCCAAATCATCTTGGCATGCTTGCTTGAAGGAACACAAAGGTGTCCCAAGTGAAATATTAGTGCATCCTAGAGTTGAAAATTTGGAACTTGGTTACCCGCCAATAATGTCTGGTATGTGTGGCTAAATTCTGGATCACTCTTCTAGAGAATTAGACAATCATAAGTCTTGTGCCCACAAGAGTTGATAATGATGGTTATCTCCATGATCAGTGGCTAGCTAAGGAAGTCTGCTACATTATTGGTGTTCCCCTTCTTGTACTTGATGTTCAAATGAAACTCTTGCAGATATGTGGACCACTTCTAATGGCGATCGTTCTACAACTTCCCTTGTGTCTATATGAACTACATGGGTTGGTGGTCTATGTGGATGATCATTTCCTTACCAAAAATGTAATTCTTCCATTGTTGCTAAGCCTTCACAATGAAATACATCTCTTTTTCATATGTGGGATACTTACAGATGTTGGAAATGTTGTCATTGATGGCAAAGGAAAAGCCTGCACCAACCTGCTAAGAGAACTGCATAGAGTTGCATAGGGGAAGAAGGTCATCAGATTGTGTAAATAATAAATGTTTCATTGTGTAAATAAGAAATGGTTCAGTATTTTTGTGCATTGTGGATTTAATTCATGTGTGAATATTTGGGCTCTTGATGGATGATGATTGATTTCTGTGTAATCAAAGTTCAAATCCCATAAGTAAGGATATGAGCATAGTGATAAAACTCTGTATAATCTATAATAGGAATATCTGTGTGAAAGACGGAATTGAAATCCTGTGTATGATTGAGTTCTAGTGATACTCTGTCCCTGTGCATGTGCGAGAGTGTTTGACTCTTCAGTTAATGTACTCCGTCCCTGTGTTAATGTATATACTCCTGAATGCTCGTAGTTATACGCTGCTATGTATGTATTGAAAATAGTGGCATGGTGTTGCAATTCCACATAAGAAATGGAGGAGTGAGGTCGTAATGTGCAGAAATCAGCGTTGAGACGGTGCAAGGAGGAGAACCCTTTTAAATAATAAAGGACGACGGAATGCAAAGTTGGGCGGAACCCCGAGCCAAAAGAGAAAAACCGCGAAGAGTGAATAGTAAAGGTGGTTTCTGGTTTTCATCGCACCACCTTTACACGGTGGGTGGTATTCAAGAGGTTGGAAGAGATTCCACAGGATGGGCGACACGTGTCCCCGAGCGAATTTGCAAAACCTCTCTCACTGCGCGTCATCACGCGTTATTGTTCGCGCATCTTTGCCGAGCGATATCCGTCCAATCAAATGAGGCGGTGCGATGCGATAGCAACCGTTGGGGCCCATACACATGTATTAAGGTTTGCATATTTAACTAAATGTAATTTAGTGGGACTATTCGAAGGTTGCCTCCGTGTATGCCTGGAGCATTGAGGTTTATTTTAAACCATACACAGTTGAATATAATATCCCAAGTCGAAGATTGAGATATGAAGTTTAGAACGAGTTAAGTTGGTGATATTTTCCATGGTCTAGCTCAGAAATTGTAATGAGAATGCGGACTAAAAGAAGTGTTGTTAATAAAGGGAGAGTTAAAAAAAAAAAAATTCATCATATATGTGATGTGTGGAAACCTGGTCATTTAACCAATGCTAAATTGATTGGTCCAATTTGATTCGACTATGGTTTAAGCCATAGATTCTTCAAGGAGGTAAACTTCAGCATAAATTCAAAAATGATCAGATTGGAAATTGGGTTAAGTAATAAATTGAGTGCAGGAGATTTTATGTGCAAGGAATTTTTAATTATTTAAATTTCTAGCCTAGAAAATAGAGTATTGAAATTGCCCAGATTGATAGTTGGATTGAGTACAAATTTGTTGTCTCCATTTTATATGCTCACAGAAAGAGGAAGTATGAGGCCTGAAAAAGGTAAACAAAGATTGCAGAGTTGAAGAGATGTACAACAAAGGGATTAAAAAGTGCAGTGAACAGGTGGAATATGCGAAAGACAGTGAACAAAGTATGCAGGACAGCTGCATGACTGCTACAGAAAGGACAAAACCGGCTAGCCAAAGGCTGAGTGAAGTTTATATACTGTAACTGAAAATGTAAATGTTTTATTTGTTTTATATTGTTTGTGATGCAAAGGCAAGTATCCTAAGGAAAAGAAAAAATCCCACTGTAATATTGAAATTTGTACATATTGTTATATTTTTAATGAGTTGGATAAAGAATTGAGAAGGCAGAAGTCAAAGAGTCATGGCTGGTCACTCAAAATTCCTTATGGAATAAAAACAGTCATGTGAGGAACTCTATATATAATTTGATATGCATAAGCGAAAGAAAGTGAGAGTAAGGATAGAGAATGAAAAGCATAGAAGATTGAGGCAGAGAAGATAAGGAAGAGAGGAGCAGAAAGAGATGATACTGAATAGAGCTGATATCTGAGGTAAATCAGCAAACATTTCTTGTGATAAATTGAGGAAGTTGGAGCTTCCCTATCAAGTTGAAGCTTGATAGTTGTTAGTTTTAGCTGACTGAGGTTGGAGCCTCCTGTAGGTTGGTGCCTGCAGAAAATTGAAGGGAGTTGGAGCTTCCTTGCAATTTGTAGCTTGTAGAATTAAGGTTGGAGCCTCCTGTGGGTTGGTGCCTACAGAAAAACAGTGGTGAGAGGGAGTTGGAGCTTGCCTTTGCATCACAACAATAATAAGATGTTTTTTTCTCCCTTTATGGGTTTCCACTTATATCTATTGTCTCTATCTGTGTTGCCTATGTGGTGAGATGATTTACCAAATCTGCTTAATGTTTGCCACTCTCATAATAAGTTTAATGTCACATTAATTTAATACTTGCTGCAACATATTAAGACTGTTCATATACTAAGGTTGATTATAAAAGTAAACTATAAATAAGCTGATAAAAATTTGAAAAATTCTCATATATGTATTAAAATGATTCACCCCTCCCCCCTCTTAGTTCAACTAAAATTCAACAATTGGTATCAGAGCCAACTTCCTTTGTACCAGTTTAACAACTAAAAGAAGATTCTAGGTTCTCAGGATGGCTAGTAAAGAAGAATGCTCAACCAATAATGCCCCTTTCTTTACAGGTGAAAATTATGCCTTCTAGAAAATCAGGATGAGGACATACATAACGTCTCTAGGAATAGAAGTCTGAGGTGCTGTGGAATTTGGATATGCCCCAAAGGCAACTGACTCAGAGAAAGAATCCAAACAAGATTTTGTAGCTAATGCAAAAGCCATGAAAGCCATCTTGAATGGATTGTGTGAAGCAGAGTTTATCAAAGTAATGCACAAAGACACTGCGAAAGAGATGTGGGATACTTTAGAGAACATCCATGAGGGAGACAAGAAAGTAAAGACTGCCAAACTTCAAGTCTATAGAGCCCAGTTTGAGAACTTAAAAATGAATGATGATGAAGACATTAATAGTTTCTTGCTAAAAGTTGCAGAAATTGTTAACAATATGAAAACTCTTGGAGAAACCATGCTAGAAAGTATAATTGTGCAAAAGATTCTAAGATCTCTTCCATCCAGGTTTAATCCCAAGGTGTCTGCAATAGAAGAAACAACTAATTGGGAGAACTTGACCATGAACTAGCTACTTGGAAATTTAACAGCATACGAGATGAGGCTCCCATAGAAGAAGCCAAGTACGAGGGAGGCAGCCTTTAAAACAAAAAAGAAGAAAGAAGAAGACGAAGACAGATGCTCTTGCTCAGATGAAGAAGAGGCAAAATTTGTTAAGAAATTGGATAGAGGCTCAAGTAAATAAAAAGGTAAACTTCCTTTCAAATGCTTTAACTGTGGAAGAGTTGGACACTATGCTGTTAAGTGTCCTCACAAGAAAGTAAGGAATCAGGCTGAAGAGTCAGAGAAAAATATATCAAAAAACTGGCAGAAAGGAAAGAAGTTCAGCAGAAAATCCTTCTATGCTCAAAAAGACAACAGTATATCTGAAGATTCAGATGAACTCTCAAGTGAAGATGGAACCTTTGAATTTTTATTGATGGCTATAGAAGAACTTGAAGGTCTCCTGCTAGAATATGAAGAAGAAGAAGGTGAAGTCAACCTTGAGGGTGAGCTAAGAAGTGCTCTGGAAGAGATTGATAGACTCAAGATGAAATGCAGAAAACAAAAGGAAATTATCCTCAAGTATGTACGAGAAGAACAGACTTCAGAAGTCCTGATGCAGCTAAAGATAGAGCTTTAAGAAGCCAAGAAGATAGATGACATGTTACTTAAGCAAATCAAGGAAAAAACTCAGGAACAAGAAAAATTGGAAGAAGAAGTAGTATGTATCAGGAAGAAATTAGAAAATGCTCAAAGGAAAGTGGTTATAAACTCTTCTCAAACAACAAGCTCTAGTAAGTTGAATGAAATTATGGCTACTCAAAGATCGCCTATGATAAAAACTAGAATAGGCTATGAAGGAGAATCAAGTAAAAACAAAGAAAAGGAAAACAGAGAGATTATTTTTGTAAAAGCAAAGAAGGATGATGAAGCAGCTCAAATAGTGCCTACAAAATAAGAAACTTGTAAGGAAGGAGACAGAACCCAGAAAAATCCTCTAATAACAAAGAATGAAATAAATACTCAAACAACAAAAAAAGATTTATATGCCCCTGAGTATGTCAAATTTGAAAGCCATCAAAGGAGATTCTTCCCTCCTATGAAGAATGCCACTTGTTATGTCTGCCACAAGCAGGGACACTTCGCTGCATATTTTCATGCAAGGAGGAGTAATGTAAACTAGCAAAAGATGCAAACAATGAAGAGACTATCTCAAACAAACAAATGAAGAAAACAACCTGACATCAGGTATGAAAATAATTTCTATGGTTATTGTTTTTATTGTAAGGAATTTGGCCATAAAATTATTGAATGTAGAAAGTATGGACAAAGATTGATGTTCAACACCTCAAGGAGGTTTACGAATCAAAGAAATTTTGTTCATACTCACAATTCTGCAAAAACTATGATCAAATGTTGTATATGCAATCAAGTTGGACATATGCCTTCCAAATGTCCTCTGAAAGGATGTGATTCATCATCTCACAAAAGATACCAAACAAAAGGATGCCTCCAATGGAAAAAGAAGGAAAATAAGTGTGACCTGGCTCTAACTGCTCAAGATCTGAAAAGACAATGGTATCTGGAAAGTGGCTGCTCAAAACATATGACTAGAGAGAGGAGAAATTTATAACTTTTGATGAAAAGAAAACTGGTAATGTTGCTTTTGGCAATGATAAATCAAGAAAAATCAAGGGAAAGGGCTCAGTCAGCTTAGATAATGGCAGAGGTAAGGTCCAAGATGTACTATTTGTAGATGGGTTGAAGGAAAATTTGCTGAGTGCTAGTCAAATGTTTGATATAGGCTGTGAAGTTCTTTTCAGAGCACAAGATTGTGAATTCAGATCAAGCACCACAGGTAAGACTCTTCTCAAAGGTGTTCGAATAGAGAGCAATGTTTACGTCGTGAAAGAGGAAGATGAAGTATGCCATCTTAGCAAACTTGAGGAGTCATGGTTATGGCATAGGAGATTGGGACATCTCAGCTTCGATCATATCATCAGACTGAGCAAGAAGAAAGTGGTCAGAGACATGCCAGAAATAAAAAGGCCTTCTAATACCATATGCAAATATTATCAATTGGGTAAACAGACCCGCACATCCTTTAAGGCTAAAGATGAGTTATTAACAAGAAGACCACTCCAGCTTGTGCACATGGATCTATGTGGACTTGCAAGAACTAAAAAACCAAGTGGAGAATCCTACTTTATGCTGATAATAGATGATTTATCCAAAATGACATGGGTTTATTTTCTCAAGAATAAATCGGAAGCTCTGGACAAATTCTAAATATTCAAAGCATTAGCAGAAAATCAGACAGGATGCAAGCTAAAATGCATCAGATCAGATAGAGGAGGTGAATTCACATATTATGACTTTGCGGATTTGTGCAATGAATATGGCATAAAACAAAAATTTACTATTGCAGGGACACCTCAGCAGAATGGAGTAGCAGAGAGACAAAACAGATCTGTTCAACAAATTGCCAGAGCCATGATGCAAGAGAGTAATATTCCTCAAACCTTCTGGGCAGAAGCAGTACATACAATGGTGCATATCCTTAATAAAGCTCACTTAAGACCAAGCATTGACAAGACTCCCTATGAATTATGGCATGGAAAGCCAGCTTCAATCAAACATTTTAGAATTTTTGGAAGCAAGTGTTATATAAAGAATAATGATGAAAATCTTGGGAAATTTGATGTAAGAGCAGATGAAGGGATTTTTCTAGGATATTCTTCCAAAAGTAAAGGGTACAGGTGCTACAACAAGACTCTTCGAAAAATAGTTGAAAGCATTGATGTGAGATTTGATGAAGAACTTCCAAACAATACAAGAGATACAGACTGCTGTAGTCCATCAGAAAAACATGAAGAAGAAAACCAAAATGATGATGAAACAAGCAAGAAAACAGAAGATGCAGAGTTGAGCTCGAAAGCCCCCTCAAGATACACTCAGAAGAATCATCCTGAAGATCAGATCATAGGAAAGAAGAAAGCAGGGGTCTAGAAAAGAAGGTAGCTAACAGAACAAAAATAAGAGGTATACATAGCCATGTTATCACAGATATAGCCAAAGAGATTTGAAGAAGCCTGCAAGGAAAAGTATTGGGTAAAGGAAATGAATGAAGAATTGGACCAAATTGAGAAGAACAATACCTGGGAACTAGTTCCTAGACCAATTGAGAAAAATATCATTGGCTCAAAATGGGTATTCAATAATAAACTGATTGAGCAAGGACAGGTAATCAGGAATAAAGCCAGACTATTTTGCAAAGGATATTCACAATCAAAGGACTTGATTATGATGAAAAATTTGCTCTTGTAGCCAGAATGGAAGCCATCAGAATTTTTTTGGCTTTTGCATGCCACCAATACTTCAAGGTATATCAAATGGATGTGAAATATGCATTTATGAATGGAGATCTAGAAGAAGAAGTCCACATGGAACAACCAGAAGGTTCCACTTTAACAGGCAAAGAAGACTATGTGTGCAGACTGAAGAAGGCTCTATATGGACTGAAACAGGCTCCTCATGCTTGGTACTGAAGAATGGATAAGAATTTGCAAAAACAAGGCTTTAAGAGAGACAGAGTAGACAACAATCTATACATAAAAGCCCATGAAAATGAACTCCTGATTGTTGCAGTGTATGTTGATGACATTATGTTTGGAAGCAACAGAGATGAACTAGCAAAATGGTTTGCTGAGGAGATGAAATCAGATTTTGAGATTTCCATGATTGGAGAACTCAGTTTCTACTTAGGACTTCAAATTCAGCAAAAGAACACAGGTACATTCATCTCACAGGAAAAATACTTAAAAGAAATGTTGAAAAAATTCAAAATGGAGGACTAGAAACCTGTATCAACTAACATGATCACTGGATGTAAGCTGTGTGCTGATAATGGATCTGCTAATATAGATCAAAAGCTCTACAGATCCATGATAGGAAGTCTACTGTATCTGACAGCATCAAGACCAGACATCATGCTAGCAGTAGGACTAGTGGCTAGATATCAAGCAACACCTACACAAAATCACCTTCTTGTAGTAAAAAGAATATTCAGATATCTACAAGGAACAACACTGTATGGGCTTTGGTATCCTAAAGGCAAAAAATTCACTTTGATAGGATACACAGATGCAGATTGGGCCAACAGTGTGGATGATAGGAAAAGTACAAGTGGAGGTGCATTCTATCTAGGAGAAAGTCTGGTGGCATGGTTAAGCAAGAAACAAACATCTATCTCTCTATCTACATCAGAAGCATAATATATAGCAGCAGCAACATGTTGTACACAAGTCATGTGGATGAAGCAAACCCTCCAAGACATGAAGGTAAGCATTGATGAACCTATCTCAATCAAATGTGATAATACAAGTGCTATAAGTATATCAAAAAATCCTGTGCTTCACTCAAAAACTAAACATATCCCAATCAAGTATCATTTTCTCCGAGAACAAGAGGCTCAGAAGGTAGTAAAGCTGGAATATGTACCAACAAAAGAACAGACAGCTGATATATTTACCAAACCTCTTGCTAGAGAACCATTTCAATATTTGAGAGATAAACTAGGGGTAGTATCTGTAGATGCTACTCTCTGATATAAAGAGAAAGCACAATTTCAGGGGGAGAACAGAAACGAAAATATCATTCCAGGGGGAGATCAGCCAGCAAGGAAAGCATGAAACAGGTCCTCAGGGTCAAAGGATTATGGAAAGAATACACCCAGCATAAAAGAGTTAAAGAAAAGGCTAAAGGGTCAGAATTTTAGATTTAATCCAAAGTTTGGAGCAGCAGGGTACAAAGTTAGAAGATCTCAGAGAGAGGAAATTCATAAAGCAAACTAGGAAATGAGAAACCCTTTTCCATTGATGTCAAAGGGGGAGGAAAAGAAAAAAGGGGCTTCTATTATGCAAACAGAGGAAGAGTATTGCCATCAATTGCAAAGGGGGAGACTGTTGGAAATGTTGTCGTTGATGGCAAAGGAAAAGCCTGCACCGACCTGCTAAGAGAACTGCATAGAGCTGCATAGGGGAAGAAGGCCATTAGATTGTGTAAATAAGAAATGTTTCATTGTGTAAATAAGAAATGGTTTAGTATTTTTTTTCCTTGTGGATTTAATTCATGTGTGAATATTTGGGCTCTTGATGGATGATGATTGATTTCTGTGTAATCAAAGTTCGAATCCCATAAGTAAGGATATGAGCAGAGTGATAAAACTATGTAAAATATATAATAGGAATCTCTGTGTGAAAGATGGAATTGAAATCCTGTGTATGATTGAGTTCTGGTGATACTTTGTCCCTGTGCATGCACGAGAGTGTTTGACTCTGCAGTTAATGTACTCCGTCCATGTGTTAATGTATATACTCCTGAATGCTCGTAGTTATACGTTGTTGTGTATATATTGAAAATAGTGGCATGGTGTTGCAATTCCACATAAGAAACAGAGGAACGAGGTCGTAATGTGCAGAAATCAGCATTGAGACGGTGCGAGGAGGAGAACCCTTTTAAATAATAAAGGATGACAGAATGCAAAGTTGGGCGGAACCCCAAGCCAAAAGGGTGGAACCACGAAGAGTGAACAGTAAAGGTGGTTTCTGGTTTTCATCACACCACCTTTACACGGTGGGTGGTATTCAAGAGGTTGGGAGCGATTCCACAGGACGGGCGACACGTGTCCCCGAGCAAATTTGCAAAATTGCTGTCACTGCGTGCCATCGCGCATTATTGTTCACGCATCTTCACCGAGCGATATCCGTCGTATCAAATGAGGCGGTGCGACGCAATAACAACTGTCGGATGGAGATGAATGTTAGTGTTGGGGCCCATATGCATGTATTAAGGTTTGCGGATTTAACTAAATGTAATTTAGTGGGTCTATTCAAAGGTTGCCTCCGCGTATGCCTGGAGCATTGAGGTTTATTTTAAACCATACACAGTTGAATATAATATCCCAAGTTGAAGATTGAGATATGAAGTTTAGAACGAGTTAAGTTTGTGATATTTGCCATGGTGGAGATCAGAAATTTTAACCAGAATGCGGACTAAAAGAAGTGTTGTTAATAAAGGGAGAGTTAAAAAAAATAAAAAATCATCATATATGTGATGTGTGGAAACCTGGTCATTTAACCAATGCTAAATTGATTGGTCTGAGTTTATTCGACTATGGTTTAAGCCATAGATTCTTCAAGGAGGTAAACTTCAGCATACATTCGAAAATGCTCAGATTGGAAATTGGGTTAAGTACTAAATTGAGTGCAGGTGATTTTATGTGCAAGGAAGTTTTAATTATTTAAATTGCCAGCCCAGAAAATAGAGTATTGAAATTGCCCAGATCGACAGTTGGATTGAGTACAAATTTGTTGCATCCATTTTATATGCTCACAGAAAGAGGAAGTATGAGGCCTGACAGAGGTAAACAAAGATTGTAGAGTTGAAGAGATGTACAACAGAGGGATTCAAAAGTGTAGTGAATAGGTGGAATATGCGAAAGACAGTGAACAAAGTATGCAGGACAACTGCATGACTTCTACAGAAAGGAAAAAACTAGCTAGCCAAAGGCTGTGTGAAGTTTATATACTGTAACTGAAAATGTAATTTTTTTTTTTTTTTTATATTGTTTGTGATGCAAAGGCAAGTATCCTAATGAAAAGAAAAACTCCCACTGTAATATTGAAATTTGTACATATTGTTATATTTTTAATGAGTTGGATAAAGAATTGAGAAGGCAGAAGTCAAAGAGTCATGGTTGGTCACTAAAAAATCCTTGTGGAATACAAACATTCATGTGAGGAACTCTATATATAATTTGATATGCATAAGTGAAAAAAAGTGAGAGTAAGGATAGAGAATGAAAAGCATAGAAGATTGAGGCAGAGATGATAAGGAAGAGAGGAGCAGAAAGAGATGCTATTGAACAGAGCTGATATCTGAGGTAAATTAGCAAACATTTCTTGTGATAAATTGAGGAAGTTGGAGCTTCCCTATCAATTTGAATCTTGATAGTTGTTAGTTGTAGTTGACTGAGGTTGGAGCCTCCTGTAGGTTGGTGCCTACAGAAAATTGAAGGGAGTTGGAGCTTCCTTGCAAGTTGTAGCTTGCAGAATTGAGGTTGGAGCCTCTTGTGGGTTGGTGCTTGCAGAGAAATAGTGGTGAGAGGGATTTGGATATTGCCTTTGCATCACAACAATAATAAGATGTGGTTTTCTCCCTTTATGGGTTTCCACTTATATCTGCTATCTCTATCTGTGTTGCCTGTGTGTTGAGATAATTTATCAAATCTGCTTAATGTTTGTCGCTCTCATAGTAAGTTTAATGTCACATTAATTTAATACTTGCTACAAAATATTAAGACTGTTCATATACTAAGGTTGATTATAAAAGTAAACTATAAATAAGCTGATAAAAAGTTGAAAAATTCTCATGTATGTATTGAACTGATTCACCCCCCCCCCTCTGAATTCAACTAAAATTCAACAACAGACTATGTCAGATAGTGTCTCGCAGTGATATTATATTGGATTCCCCTGTTGAGTAAGAACTTCCCTAATATCATAGTCAGAGGGATTTGTCTCAATCTGAAATGGTTGTTGCAAGTCTTGTAATGTGAGCCCTGGGGCAGAGAAAAGGTGATGTTCCAATTATACGAATGCCTTCTCTTGAGATTCTGAATAAAAGAATTTTTCTTTCACTCCTCCCTTGGTGACTTGACTCAAGGGCCAAGTCATATGAGAAAATCCCAACACGAACCTATGGTAGAAATTAGCAATAACCATAAATTTGTGAAGCTCTATTACAGTGCTAGGGCTGGCCAATTTTAAATAACTTGTATCTTTGTTGGATCCAAATGCACCCCTCTCTCATCAATAATGTGTCCGAGATACTCAACCTGTGTCATGCCAAAAGTGCACTTCTCCAACTTGGGACACAACTTATGTTGCCACAGTTTTTGGAGGACCTGTCGAATGTGGTGGAGATGCCCTTCCCAATTCTGGCTAAAGATCAGGATGTCATCCAAGTACACTAATAAAAATTAGTTTGTGAATGGCCACAATATGTCGTCCATCAGCCTCATCAAGGTTGTAGGCGCATTCGTCAACCCTAAAGGCATGACCAAACATTCGAAAAGGCCCTCCTTGGCTTTGAAGGCAATCCTCCACACATTGGACGGTTCGATTGGTACCTGTTGATACCCGGAATTCAAGTCTGTCTTGCTAAAATATTTCGCCACTTTGATTTGTTCCAAAAGGTGATCAATTTGTGGGATCAGGTACCTACTCTAGATAATGATCTTGTTTAGTCAATACAAAGTCTCAAATTTTAATCCTTCTTTTGCACTAGCACAATCAGGCTCCCACAGGGCAATGAACTTGGTCGAATGTGACCTTTATGCAACAACTCCTGAATCTCCCTCTTGATTTAATTGTTCTTAGGAAGAAAGTGTCGATAGATTGGTCCATTGGGCAGTGACAAACCTAGGGTTAGATCGATGGGGTGCTTGACCTGACGATGTTGAGGGACCCTTGGAAGTGAAGATGAACCCATACTCCTCCATGACCTTGTCCATTTCTTATGTCATGTGGAGGAGCCTAGTCAACCCTGGTATTTTACCAAGAGTGCTGCAACTCCTAGGGGCTTCCCTACTTTACTTTATCAACCAGGGTTTCATACAAACTTTGAGGTGAAAATGCTATATACACAACAAATGCATTATTTTCATGTAATCCTCTTCTGCTTCACAAAACGGTGCTATTTCTTAAAATATGAGAATAATTGGCAAGTAAACTGCTGGAAGGAAATGAAAGAAAGGAAACTAAACTAAATTTCTGAAAGGAAATGACAAGAAAGGGAACTAAACTGAATTGCTAAAAGGAAATGACAAGAATGAAACTATTTTAATTCGTAGAAAACAAATAACACATAGGAAATTAATTATAACCCACACTTAACTTGGAAAAGTGGCTAAATGCACTCTAGATACCCTGTTAACTATCTACCATGCTTCCATCCATGCAACTAGGCTATCCATGACTTAATTATAATTAAAAAGAGTTAATTTACATCTTGGAGGAATAAAAAAAGCTAAAAGAGGCTAATGAGGGGTTTAACACATGAAATGAGATTTGGAAGGGGAGAGAGGGGGTTAAATCCTTAAAAAACTTTATTATAACATGAGAAATGACTTTGGAGTGGAAAGAAATCAAAAGTACAATGGAAAAGTGCAATGGAGGACAAAATCTGCAATGTGCGATGTCGCAATCACAACTTTGCAAGTTTAAATCGATAGTAATAAGGACTTAACGGAATAAACTAAATTGTGCAAAGTGCGAAGTGTGACGAGTGACGTGGCGGGTTGCAAATCACAATATCGCAAGTTTAAATACATAGCAGTAAGGACTTAATGGAATGAACTAAAATGTGCGAAGTGCAATTTGTGATGCAGTGAAGGATGCGGGCTGCGATCTACGATGTGATAAGTTCAGTGAAGTGAAATTTGTGATAAGGTAAAGGTTGCGGGCTGCAATATACAATGTGGTAAGTTTAGGGAAGTGTGATTTGCAATAGGATAAAATCTGCAGGATGTGATTTGCGACAGAGATGACGTGCCAGTGAAAAGAAGAAAGGGAAAAGTTGCAATTTGTGATATGTGAGGTCACAATATTGCAATTGCAAAAAACAAGTGGTAAGTGTTAAAGTAAACGTTAACTATTGCAATTTGCGAAGTGAAACATATGGTGGCTAGAGTATCGAGGAGAAAATGTAGAGATCAGTTTTTCGGTGGTTTTGAATGGTTTTCACAGGTTTTCCATAAAAAGGCAAGCCAGTGAGAATAAGTGGAAAAAGGCGGAGTGTAACAATAGTGTGCAGAGCGTAACAATAGAGATGGAAGGGGGATGGGGGATGAAGCAGGAGATGTTGAAGAACTTCCCTCTGGGCTATTTTTCATGTACTTTTTATTGACCTACCTATTTATGCAAGAAATATAGACAATATGTTCATGAGGATGCAAGCACGGATCTAATCTATTCCAAGAAATCATAAGCGAGAAAGAATTTTTGGTTTGTGGGAAAAGTTCTACCCTCCTCGAGCTCTATTTCTAGAGATGAGAGGGGAAGTTTGACCTCTTATGGATTTTATCACTATTCTACCACTCTGTAAGAAGATTAAATCTACAACTTAAGAGGACAAGAAGTGAACTAAAACATCAATCAAAATACTAGCAAAATAGATCAATGTTCAAAAGAAAAAATAGCTAAATGACATGAAAGAAAAGAATGGAAATAACAGATAAGATGAGGTACATGGGTTGGGCCCTAAGCCCAACTCTCTAGAACTAGATCAATAAAAATGGCATCTCACTACTCATTTCATAAAAAAACAGTCTGTTACATCCATCAAAGTTTTAACAGAGCCTCATGGATTTACAGCAAAACTTTGAATCCAATGGAATGGAATGGAAGTGGAGTGGAATGGAAGTCGACTAGAATCAACTCGTTAGCTAACTAGCTAACTACTTCCTAGCTATAGTTCTACTCTATTTATTCTACAGGGAAGCTACCCAAAACTCCCTTTAAAATGGTGATTGAGTCCACTTTGACTCCATGTAAACATAGATGGAGTGCCCTTCGTCTTCAGTTGCTTGGCTACCTCTTGCGTTGCTTGGTTGCCTCTAGAATTTTAATTTCTAGAGGGGGATATCATGAGGATCTTTTGGTTGCCTTTGAGAGTTAAGGAGTGTGAAAAATCCCCTTGAATCTCTCTAATATTTCTCCCTAATTTCCTGATGTTGTGCTCATTTATTCTTCAATCCTGATGTTCCAGTGGTAGGGAGAAAGTCCCTAAATAATCTCCTTCTCCAAATATATATACTCTGCCAAATATTCTCATAATATTCTACAAAAATAACCAATATTAGGAAAAAATATGCAACTACCTTTAATCCTTCCTAAGAACATATTGATTCATAAGAAAACATTATTAAGTGCAAAAGGAGAGATTTAATATATCTTTTTATGTTCATAAGGAAGGTCGATGGGCCTAATAAAGGTTAGATGGGCCTTATTTTATGTCTAATTTAGAAGCCCATCATCACCCACCTACTGAAATTGTTACTTATCGTCTAAGAAATCTAGATTCATCCTGCCCACCTTAGGGTTCTTCCTGCACGCTGGCTTATTTCATTTTCTGTTTCTTGGCCCATGCGCTACTCCCCCTGCTAATCTTCTTGCTATTCTTCTTGCATTTATTTTTTTAGGTGCTGCATGGAGGTGCTTAGGTGCTTTAAGAAAATCTATTTTGCATGCTAAGAGGTGGTCGATCCACCTTTTATGCTATTTTCCTTATTTTTATTTTTCTCTTTTTTTTCTTTCTTTTCCTTTTCTTCTCCATTTTTTTTTTTTTGCATGCAAAATAAACTCAGAGTTCATTTTTCTATTAACTGAGTTCACCCTTGGTTATCCCTTTGGAACTCCTTGTCTTTTATTACAATGAATTGCTTACTGCTCACTTTGTCAATTCATTTTTACTTTTGTCTTGTTTCTTATCTTGGTGGAAAAAGTGAGGCTAGTTACTAGATAAGGCTGAGGTTTCTCTGCTACTGATTTTGGTTATAAAAAAACTTTCCTGGTCACACTTTTTAATGTTTTATTAAGTTAAAATAGATTCGAATAAAGGGTTGTATGATTGCATACCTGAGCCTTACCATTGATTTGCTTTTGCATGTGATATTGAAGATGTTGATATGGTTGTTGAAGCTATCTTTGGTGGTTTTGAAGTTGCATTCGATAATCTGCTAGAGGTCCTTTTGGAGCTTCTGAGCACAGGAGGAGGAAGTCTAAGTTTGAGTACCTTTGACTAAAGTGTTGAACAACTTTTATTTTTGTGCCAACTTGATGTGTTCTTCTTGCAAAGGTTGGAGATCACCTGCATTCATTAGAGAGAGATACATGGAGAAGTACATATTTTTTTTTTGAAGGCTTACTAGCTGGCTCAATGAGGTTTTCAACTAGAAAGTCTTCCTAAGCACCTCAAAGGATATTTTCACCTAGGATATTTTATTTTCCTCTCTTTTCTTCAACCCAATGACCGCCTCATGGAGTTTTTCAATTAGTGAACCAATCTCAGACACCTCAAAAGAGGTTTTCACCTGAGATTTTATTCTTTTTCGCCTTTTTTCTCTCTCTCTTTTTTTTTTTGCAGTTTCCTACTCTAATTAAAAAATAAAAATAAAAAAAAATTCAAGTATATGAATACTTACAATGGATCCATGTGCACATCAAGATGGAAAATAAAATGAGGTGCACAATTTTAATACATGTTCTAGCATGTACCTAGATATAAGAGATGAATTTCTTTGACTGGGATTGTATCAAGTACTGTTGGAGAAGAGTGTGTTGCTGCAACTTAATGATTGTTTGGAACCATATGTCAATAGATTTATGATGCCCCTGGTTCAATTTTTGAGTTGGATCACCTTGGATGTCCTCTTCTATTAGGGTAGTCAAATCCTCCTCTTTTTGCTGATTGTTCTCTTCAACACATGGAGGACATGCTCGCAAACATTAGGGAACTCTCTCAACATCTGATTATGATATATGATCTTCATAAAGTGCAACAATTGACTCCTTGATCTCCTCATTTGAATGTCTTTCTTCTTGAGGTTCTCATGAAATGACATTAAGAAGGTCTCTGTTTTGCAATACCTTTCTTGATCTAAGATGCAGACCATTTAGATCAAGAGGATATGTTTGGTAGTGTTGTACCTTAGCATTGTAAGTGGACTGAAATACTTCATGGTGTGGGTTTGTAAATGGTGGTACAAGTAGTTGAGTGGGGGTGGATATATGAGATGGATGTTGTCGAGGTTTTGGTTGTGGTAGAGGTGGATGGTAGGGATTACATGGAGCTGGGTATGGAGGATATGGAGGGAAATATTGAGGATATTGTGGATTTTCCCAATAAGTACCTTTCGAACCATGTTGGTAGGATTGGTTTTGAGGGTGACTTGGCCAAGGTTGCCAAGGAGGGAGTGTATCACAATTAGTTTGATATGGATGTGAATAATCTTGAAATTGTGAAGTGGATCCTTGCATGATATCAAGTTTACTAGGATTCCAGGATATCCTTGGAGCTACATAACATAGCTTCTTTGGTGATTTCATTGCTCCATTTTCTTCTTGGTAAACTTCTTTAAACCTGGGGAATGATGTACAACATTTAGTAGCATATGATTCTGCATGGATAACAAAAATATCAACATCTTCTCTTTGCTCATTTTTCATTCTTAACATTTCTAATTGTTCACTTAGATTGCTAATAGTTTCTATTTTGAAGTTATCAAGAAAATTTCCAAGTTCATCTTGCCTTACCAATGTTGATGTTGATTTACTTACTCTTTCCCTTCCTCTTGATATGCACTTTCATGTTTCACAAATTTCTTCAAATGACAATTCGTATAGATCTCCTCTACTCATGAGATTAAGGAGATCAATCCACTCATCCATAATTGTTCTAAGTAAGAGGGTTTTTAGTGTTTCAAATCATAGATGATGAAATTTTTCCCTCTTAACATTATACGTGAACCTCTCTATTAGATCCTCAAGGCTCTCATATTATTCTTGGTTCATTCTAAAAATTTCTTCTCTAAGATCACGATCTTTATATTTTTCTAGAAATATCTTTTTCATGTCATTCCATGATCTTATTGAATTAATACCTAGACTCATGAACCATTGAAGAGTTCTATCCTTCAATATTTTAGGAAAAAATATTAGTTTTTTAGTGCATGATAAGTAGCCATAAGACCTAAAAAGTATCTCAAATTCAAAGAGAAATGTTTCTGGATCCTCTTTCATCATACCATGGAAGTTGGGAAGGAAAGATGGAGGGATGTTCTTCATAGGTACACTGATGTCCATATCTTGAATGGGAAACCCAATAATATCTTCTTCATTTTTATCATATCCATCCATCTCCTCTTCCTTCAAAAGCGTATCTTCATGTGGTTCTTATTGCACCACGTGGTGGTCAAGTTGGGGGCGGGGGGGGGGGGGTTGGTATTGGAGAAGTATACACACACACACACAGATATATATATATATATATATATTGAAAATATTATGAGTATCCCTACTCCTATGAGGCATGAAAATCATTTTTTTTGTATTTTTCAATATTTTAGAAACAATATGAAAAAAGAAAGCAGAAAATAATTCTAAAACAAAATCAAAGCATCTACTAGACACCTCCCCGTCAACGATGCCAAAAGTGGTGATCTCTGGTATTGCACCAAGAGTGATACAACTCTAAGGGGCTGCCCTAGTTTAGTTTATCATCCTGGGGTTTGTACAAACTTTGAGGTGATAGTGCTATATGCACAACAGATGCATTATTCTCATGTCATCCTCTTCTGCTTCATGAAAGGGTATTATTTCTTAAACTATGAGAACAACTGGAAAGAAAATTGATGGAAGGAAATGATAGAAAGGAAACTAAAATAAATTGCTGAAAGGAAATGACAAGAAAGAGAACTAAACTGAATTGCTAACAAGAAATCACAAGAATGCAACTAATTTAATTCATAGAAAAAGAAATAGTAGAAATGAAACTAATTCTAACCCACAATTAACTTAGATAAACGACTTAATGCACTCTACTTACCCTATGATCTATCTACCATGATTCTATCCATGAAACTAGGCTATCCATAACCTAATTATAATTAAAAATATTTTATTTACAGCTTGGAGGAAGAAAAAGGGCTAAAAGAGGCTAATGAGGGGTTTAACACATGAAACAAGGTTTGGAAGCGGAAAGAGGGGGTTAAATACTTAGAAAACTTTATTATAATGTGAGAAATGACTTTGGAGTGGAAAGAACTCAAAAGTGTGATGGTGGAGTGTGATGGATGATAAAAGCCTCGATGTGTGATGTCAGAATCACAACTTCACGAGTTTAAATGGATAGCAGTAAGGACTTAACGGAATAAACTAAATTGTGTGAAGTGCGAAGTGCGATGAGTGACATGGCAGGTCAAAAATCATAATATCATAAGTTTAAAAGGATAGAAGTAAGGACTTAACATAATGAACTAAGATGTGCAAAGTGTGATTTGTGATGGAGTGAAGGTTGTGGGCTGCGATCTGTGATGTGAAAATTTTAGCAAAGTGCAATTTACGATATGGTAAAGGTTGTGGGTTGCGACCTATGATGTGGTAAGTTCAACGAAGTGTGATTTTCTATAGGATAAAATCCGCAGGGTGCGATTTGGGATGGAGATGACCTGGCGTTAAAAAGAAGAAAGGGAAAAATTGTGATTTGCAATATGGGATGTTGCAATATTACAATCGCAACGAATGAGCGGTAAGTGTTTAAATAAACGTTAAATGTTGCGATTTGCGAAGTGTGACGTACAGTGGCAGGAATCTCGAGGATAAAAGGCGGAGGTCTAGTTTTCAGTGGTTTTGAATGGTTTTCATGTGTTTTTCATAAAAAGGGAAAGGCAGTGAGAATAAGTGGAAAAACGCAGAGTGTAACAGCAATGCGCAGAGCCTAACAACAAATATGGAAGGGAGATGGGGGATGAAGCAGGAGATGCTAGAGAACTTCCGAGCTAATAATATTTGACATATCTATTTTTAGGTAATGATCTAAAAATAGGTCACGCTAATATTTCTAAAAATAGAAGTCCATCTATTTTTCCAACTTCATCAACCATCACAAACTATCTGTGACTCATAGAATATGATTGACATGTCTAAAAATAGACATAGTTGTTATAGCATCATTTCTCACCTTGACATGATTCATGATTGCTTTATGGCTTTATGGGCACCCATTCCTATAGACTTGGACAAATTCACTTAAAAACAGTGTAAAAATCCCCATACGCGACTATGCCCGTACTTTTCCGCGTGTATACGCGAGTCCAGCTGCACTTTTCCGCGTATGCCATTAAAATGATTAAAAAATATATAAAAAATCCCTAATTTCGTGCTGGGTTGATGGTTACTCAGGTAGTTCAACCACCCCAGCCCGTGGCCAACTGTTTCCAACTGCTGAAACTACTTGGAGGGACTATAAAAATCCCTCATGTGTATGGCCTAAGGGAGAGAGAGAGAGTTATTATTATTATACTCTGTTGGTATTCCCTATCCAAGTCTGATTCCCCGTGCCTCCTGCACTTTCCCAGTTCATTGTAGGAAACCCTTGTTTCCTTGAGATATACATCCCTTTATATGTTATCTCGTATGCACCAATTTGGAAGGAGTCTTAGCGAGGCAAGGGCTGGACGGATCCGGACGACGGTCTGCGAAGGCCTTGGAAGGATCAGGTGATCTCTCCACGATTACTTTTGTACGTACTATTTATAATACAGAAGTATCATGCTGTTTCCGAAATAAACGTGTTAGTGTATGCTTTAATGTATGAAGAATATTTGTTATACAAGCATTCATTATGATTTATTTAATGTTTTATATGAATCTCACTAACATATAGAGTAGAAATATGCTGTACAACTTGTCCTTTGTGTTGGTTTCTTCTTGTATTTCAGGTTAAGGAGGAAGGACGGTTGCAGGGAGTTTGGACTCCACGTGGATCTACTTCAAACGTAGGACCAACGGGTAAATCTCTCATTATGCTCTATTTAGTTTTTCTGAACGTGCATGGTTGTGTGAGTCTCTGTTAAGTAGTACGCCCCTGCTCTGTGGAGGTTGTATCCCAACCAACCTCTAGGGTGTTAATTCCCCGAAACAGAACTGGCGACTCCACTGGGGATCACATTCTTGTGATTCTCCTGTTGGGTTGTTTCAGTTGTTTGGTAGGTTGCCAACAGTTTTTCCTGTCTTTTGCAGTCCAGTTTGTTTTCTTGCAGTCAGTCTGAAGTCTTGGTATCTTTTCCAGGCTTGTTCTTTTGTTTTTTTTCATTATTTACCTTTCTATACGCTACTTCTTTTGCACACAGTCGCGTATACACGCGAGTTTGTCTGAAGGAAACCGCGTATACGCGCTTTTCCCTTAGAACAGACGCGTATACACGCTGGTTGCACAGTTGTGAAGTCGCGTATACCTAGGCAGATTTTGAATTTTTAGGATTCTGGAGTTTTTGGTCCTTTCTGGCTGTGGAGGCCTGTGTCTGCAGAGTCTCTGTACTTACTGGAGTGTGAAGGAAGTGGTTTCATGTCTTTTCTCTCTTTCGTTTGAGTGGAAACTAGTCTTTTGGAAAAAGTTTTGTTTTGGTGCTGGCACTTCTGGATTGAGTTCCAAGATCGCTTTCTGAGCATTCTTGGTTGTTCTGCTTTATCAGAACAGAGAGCTTCTGCTCACTGACTCGCTCCTATCTTTGTGTTGTGCTTTGCATTGCGATTTTTGCTTCGTTTTCGATTGGTTTTCTTGAGTTCCATAGGCTAGGGTTTTGTTGCAATTTTCGAAGAACTTTTCTTGCTTCTTTGGAGTTTTTGTTGCAGCGAATTTGCACTATTTGTCTAGACTGATTGGCTGAGTTTTTGGTCTTCCGTTGCTCTTATTGGTCTTGCTACGAGTTAGCTTTATAAGGTTTGGGAGCATAGTTGAAGTTTGTGCTTGAAATTCGGTCTCGTTTTGGTTTGGATTTTGATAGTTGTGCTTGGTCTTTTTGAGCTCTTGCTTTATAAAACTAAAAAGCCCAAAAAACATTTGTTTTGCTTTTTGTTTTTTGCATTTCAAAAACTCAAAAAACATTGTTTCTTGTTTTTGTTTTTGTTGTTGCATTTTCATTTTCGTTTGGCCATATCTTTTGGAGCTTTTGTGAAGTTTCTTGCTTCTAGTTTTCGGCTTGATTTTGAGGAGAAGTTGTCATTTGGTTTCTTCTTCTTGTTGTTAAGTATTTTTGGTGTCTTATATTAAGAGTTCTTGTTTTCAAGAATTGGCTTTCTGGACAACAAAAGATGAGTTAAAACTGAAGGAGATTTTTGGGAAATTTCACTTTGTTTTAAGAGATTTTTGCATCTTAGGATTCACATGCTTGTAGTGATTTGCATTAGGTGCATTGAATCATTTAGTTAGCTTCTTAGTTTTTGTGAGTGTGAGTTTGTAATTCGAAAAGAAAAATACAATTTTTAGTCTCGTAGAACCTGTATAGAGATTACTTTTCATCGAAAGACAAAGAACTGCATGTGCATGTAGTTAAGTTTTTATTAATTTCTTTTGCGTCAAAACACCATTGGTTTCATTTCCATATCCTTGTGACTTAATATAACAGCCCTTAAAATAAGCGATTTAATCTAAAATCAACTAGCAAGTTTTACTAAGTGTCAATCACCAACTAGCTAGGTTGTAGGGCCTTGGAATAGGTGAGTGGAGAGTTAACTCTCCAAGGCCGCTCAAATAAACATAGAAGTTGATTAATTGAGCAAAATCCAACTCCGTGAGGTGGACTGGGAAAGCTCTCATCCAAGAGTCAAGCGCGAGGGGAAGTGAAGGTTGAGAAGAGGGATACCCCCCCTCCGATTAGCTGAATCTGACCTCAAGACCGTTCCGCCCAGCTTCTGATACGGATTGGTGTCCATAGTTGCCTCTCCTAGGTTCCACACAAGTGACTGCGGGGGGGAATACCCGTGGTACCTGAGGCAGACGTCGCATCACTTTCAGCAGTACTTCTGGGGGGTGCCCTTGCGAAGCTTGGGTGCTTGAGCCGGCAAAGGCCGTCGTTAGGAGGTCGGCGTAACTGTTTCTGATACCTTCGCTAGTTGTTCTGGGCCCTAATCATCCCAGACTGCTTTCGGAAGGCCCTATACTTCGCTTTCCTGTATTTTGGTGTCCGGTCCTCATCACCCGAAGAGGAAATACTTGGAGGCTATTTGCTTGCTGTTTCTCAGGGATTTTTATTTTAGTGAGTGCTTGTTGCTCCTAGCTGGCCTAGCTTTTCACTTTTTGAGTCTAATTTAATAAATCTATAAAAGTGGCTGATCAAGCGCCTCGACGTTCGAGGAGAATCCGGGGGTTATCTCCTGAGAGTGCAGAGCCTTCTTCGAGAAGGCGTAGGAGCGATTTAGCAGGTGGTTACCACCCTGTGGATTCTGACGCTGTGGAGAGAGATCCTCCACCAAGGTCTGAAGGTTTCGTAGCTGATTCTGGTGTCGGCCCCGAGAGGAGCGTTCCGCTCACCTCGCGAGTTCTTTTTCCTCAGGAAGAAGATTTTCAAGTTGAAGACGTACCTGAGCCTCCTGCTACAGGTCCATCTCCTCTTCCTCCTGATCATCCGTTTGTTCTTCAATACATCGGACCGGAGTCTGAGAGACCGCCGGATCTTCCTTATCATTCTTATCTTTCGATGGCCACGACTGGGAACGCGGCTTTTACCGTGAGTGCTGCAGGCATTCAGACCCCTGTTTCTGTCGAGGCAGGGGGCACTATTGCTTCATCTTCAATTGCTTCTAGCACTGCTATGTTTGGCTCTGGGTTCACCCAAGCATATGCTTCTCATTCTGGTCCCTTCTGTTTAGGGATGTCCATTAGTGGAAATCCCTCTTTTTCCTTTTCCACCGGTGCAGCTGGATCTACGCCCATGTCTAACATGGCTAGTGGATCAGCTTCGTTTCAGGGTTTCCCCTTTGGGACTGGGCATATTCCCAGTTCCAATCCTTCTTTAGGGTCGTTTCTTTTTACGTCCCAGACCCAGAGTTTCAACCCTTGGTCTGGGGGGCAAAGTTCGACTACTTTTACAGGATGGAATCCTGTGTTTACAACGGCTGGGGCAGGGAATCAGTTCTTCGCGGGTCATCAAGGGAATGCTTCTTTCCCTTCTTCGAGTGCTTATCAGTCTTTTTCTCCTCTGTCTAATGCATGGAACCCCTACCAGGGGCTTTCCTCTTCAGTCAATACTTCAGCGGGGGGAACTAGTCTGGGTTTTGGTAACTCGGCGTGGGGAGGAGGTTCTTCTCCGTTTTCTACGGGTCCTTTCTGGCAGCCTGGTGCCTCATCAAATCCAAGCTATTCTTTTCAGAATGTTGGAAATCCATCCCATCAAGGATGGAATTCTCAGGCTCCGCCTCGATTACCATTTCTGGCAACGTTAAACTTGCCAGACTTGTCAAAGTTAACTAATGACCCGATTCGGTATAGTCCGGGGTGGCCTCCGGTCCCGACCAAACTTCCTTCAGACATTCCAAAGTTTGAAGGTAAGAATGGAGAGGATCCGGCGGACCACATTACCACTTTCCACTTATGGTGCTCATCGAACTCCCTGGTCGATGATTCGATTAGGTTGAGATTATTTCAACGCACCCTAACTGGGAATGCTGCCAAATGGCATATAGAGCTCACTGGGGGCATTTTCGCCACATTTGGAGAACTGGCTGTCACATTTCTTAACCATTTTCAGTTTCCTGTCAGATACGAGGCTGGGACCGAACTCCTGGCTAATTTTAAGCAGGATGAGGCAACTCACATTTCTAATCACATTCAGGAATGGAGGAGAAGGAAGAGGCTTATCAAAGCCCATATTCCAGGTGAGTTCCTTCTCGAGTGGTTTTTGAAATCATTACAGTCAGACATTTCAAAGGATGTATCCCTATCTGGGGTATTTTCCGAGGAGCAGGCCATCTTTAGGGCCCAGCAGTTAGAGTTGATCTATTCTCAGTCTGGGGTACTTTATAAGTATTTGCCCAATGCTCCTCGCTCCAAATTGGATTTATCGAAACCCAAACCTGGTCCGCATGGTGACGGACTTGTCGGATCAGTCAATAGTAGTGCAGCCAGCCTGCTTTCTCAATTGCAGCAGTTGTCTTTACAATCTGCTCCTTCTGGTCAGGCTGTGCCTGCTGATTCATCACCTTCCCAGTCCTTGTCCATAAATGCCGTCCAATCTTCAGAACCCAAAGGAAATCAACAATCCGATGGGAAGAAGAAGGGACGTAATAACAAGAAGAAGGGCAAGAATGGGAAGGGCAATGCAAATAAAACCAACGAGCGTGTTGGTGAGGGCCAAAAGGAGAAAAAGAAAGTGAAGTTTCCATGCAAGCTTTGTGTTGGAGACCATCTCACGCACCTTTGCCCGAAAATTCAGGATGCTCAGCGCCTGTTATCCCAGCAGGGTTCTTCTAGTTCCCAGGCTGTGCTAACAAACCCTTTTCCCCAAGGGCAACAATTAGTTGTTGGCGCGAACCAAAATCCTGGGGCTTCCTCTGGAGGTACCCAGGAAGGGGAAATTCCATCGAACATCTTTATGATGAGTGCTCACGTGGATGTCACTACGAGATCCCGTGATTATGGCGGAGAGGAATCTTCAAAAGCTAAGGAAGTTCCTGATGCTACTGAGCCGCTTCATATCACGAAGCCAACTGTTGAGTCTATGCCTCGGATGCCGAAAGCATCTTCTAAGCGGTCAACGATTAATCCAAACATGAGGGCTGCCCAGAACTACTCGATTGTAGAAGATCTGGCGCAAAGTCCTTGTGCTATGTCAGCTTTAGAGGTACTCCAGTCTTGTCCGGCTCAGCGCAGTGCTTTGCTCACTGCCATTGGGGCTATTGATCCGAAAAATTCTCTTCTGATCACTTTTGATATGACTAATTTTAAGAAGAGACTTCCTCATCACATGGCGTTTCACATTAAATCATCGTATCGGAAGTGCAATATCTTTCGAACGGTTGTCGATGAGGGTGCTTCTACTTGCGTGATGTCTCTCGCATGCTGGAAGACACTTGGATCTCCCAAAGCTGTTCCATCTAGCACTGTTCTTACTGCGTTCGATGGTCATTCTCAGCATTCTCAGCTCAATAGATGACCCCGCTTGCCTTATCCGTGTTGTGGGCAAACCGTTGACCGTAGAGGTTGAGGTAGTGGATGCAAGCTAGACTACAACCTTCCGTCAGGGTGGAATTGGATTATATGAGATGGATTCTACTGCATCCGTCTATTTCGAATTGCATGTTTCCCCCACGAAGGGAGGGGATCGTTGTGTTGATCAATCGGACTGGCCCTCCTAAAGGACTCCGGATGCGCCTTCCAGCCATCTGTTCCTAAGTTGGATAATGCTAAGGCGCCTGTTGAGAATCTAGGAGTTGGAATGTATTCTTCCCTGATGGGTTCTTTTGATCTTCCTCCTCCTAAGGTGTCTATTAATGTTATTTCATCCTCCAAGGCTCCCCTTCGAAGAGAGTTCTTTCGAACTCATTATTTTTCGGACCCTTGGACCTTACCTTCTCCAACAGCCACATTGGAAGAAGGGCAAGTAGGTGGAATGGCATTCCCGATTTCTGCAGCTGAGATTGCATATCAGTCTGTTGTTGACACTGCAGAGTCTGATCCAGCTCCTCTTTCGCCGGAAGAGTTGGATGGTGATGTGGCTCCGGCTTGGACGCTTACTTCTTCTTCTGCCCATGATTGTCTAGATACCACTCTTCCATCTGAAGAGGCCATCCTGGAAGCGATGACAGGTGTAGATAGACCGTGGGATGACTTGCATCATCGGTCTTACTTCCTACCTGACTTGAGCGAAGTCGAAACAAGTTTTCCAAGTCCTCAGTCTCCTGGATCTGTTCACCCAGTCTTGAGCCCCTTAGAACCAGCACAGGTTTATGCTGAAGGGAACATGGCTGTGATCTCTCCTACTATCCCGGTGAACATCTCCAGGAATCCCAATATTGTCGAGAATGTCTTCATTGGAGCTGAATGTTCCCGTGAAGAGATTCAAATCTATACCGAGCTTTTCAAAGAGTATAGGGATGTTTTTGCTTGGTCTTATGAGGAAATGCCTGGCATAGACCCATCTATCGTCCAGCATGAGATCAAGACGTATGAAAACGCTAAGTCGGTCAGGCAAAAACTTCGTCCGGTTAATCCTAGGAAGGCAGCAGCCATCAAAGCTGAAGTTGAAAAGCTGCTTAAGGCGGGATTCATTTTCCCAGTTCCTCTAACTGAATGGGTTTCAAACCCCGTTCCCGTTGATAAAAAGCAAGGAACGATTCGAGTGTGCATCGATTTCAGAGACCTGAATAAGGCGTGTCCTAAAGATAATTACCCCACACCTTTCATTGATCAGATTATTGATGAGTGTGCCGGTAACGAAATTTTTTCCTTCATGGACGGTTTTTCTGGTTACAATCAAATTACTATCCGTCCAGAAGATCAACATAAGACCGCATTTATTTGTCCCTGGGGTACGTTTGCATATACGAAAATGCCTTTTGGTCTGAAAAATGCTGGAGCTACTTTTCAGCGGGCCATGTCTTACGCCTTCCACGACATCAAGAAAATCATCGAGGCATACTTAGATGATCTAGCTGCTCATTATCGAAAGAGGATGGATCATCCAGGTCACCTCCGGCAAATATTTGAAAGATGTCGTTTTTATAAAATTCGTTTGAATCCGAACAAGTGCGTTTTCGCGGTAACATCCGGTCGGCTGTTGGGATTTATCGTGTCTAGTGAAGGGATAAGGGTAGATCCCTTCAAGGTTGAGGCAATACTTCGGTTGCCTCCCCCGTCTTCAATCCATCAGCTTCAAAGTCTCCAAGGGAAGTCTAACTTTCTTCGGAGGTTTATCGTTAACTATGCTGAGATTACAAAGGGATATATGAGACTATTGAAGAAAGGAGTTCCTTTTCTTTGGGACGACTATGCTCAACGCTCATTCGATGCCTTGAAAAAGGCATTGACCTCTGCTCCTTTACTGAGTCCACCCGATTATAGCAGAGATTTTCTTTTGTATCTGGCTACAGCAGAATCTACCATTGGTATGGTTCTCGTTCAGGAGGATGATGCTCTGGCTGAGCATGTTATTTACTACCTTAGTCGAGGACTGGTAGGACCTGAACTGCGATACACCCCGATAGAAAAATTAGCCTTAGCAGCAGTCCATGCTGTGCAGCGACTCCGGCATTACATTATTCTTCGCAAAACTTATGTCTTGGCAACTGCCAATCCATTTCAGTTTGTCCTCAGCAGGCGAGTGATTGGGGGAAAATATAATAGATGGATTGTGATATTACAAGAATTTGATCTAGAGTTCATGTCTGCCAAATCCAAGAAGTCATTAGTCTTTGCGGAATTGATCTCCGAGTTGCCTTGTGGAGAGGAGACGATCTATGATGAGTCCTTTCCGGACGAACACTTGTTTTTGATCTCTCCACAAGATCCTTGGTATGGGGATATCATCGTGTATCTCCAGACTGCGAAGTTTCCCTCTTCTTTTTCGAAAGATGAGCGTCATAAGCTGCGTCACTTAGCTAAAAGTTATCTGATTATTGGTGATGCTTTGTACCGTCGAGGGGTTGATTCAATCCTAAGACGCTGCTTAACTTTCGAAGAAGCTGAGGCTGTGCTCAATGATTCTCACAGTGGAGCTTGTGGGGGTCATTTATGAGGGCTTGCTACAGCCCAAAAGATTTTGCGTGCTGGCTACTTCTGGCCCTCGATTTTCAAAGATTGTATTGAATCGGTCAAGAAGTGTCATCCTTGTCAGGTGTATACTCGGAAAATGCGCGCTCATCCAGCTCCGCTTTTTCCAGTCGTTACTGTCGGACCCTTTACAAAGTGGGGTATGGATTATACTACTTGTAACCCGCCTTCGGCAAAAGGTCACAAGTACATTATCGTAGCAGTAGACTACTTTACGAAGTGGGTCGAGGCCATGCCTACTTTTGGGAACGATGGTGAGACTGCAGCTCTTTTCTTCTTCAACCAAGTTATTTCTCGTTTCGGTATACCTAGAGAGATTGTCACTGACCATGGCAGTCACTTTCAGAATAGTATGATGGCTGAGTTGGCTCTTAAATTGGGTTTCCGGCAAGAGCATTCATCTCCATATTATCCTCAGGCCAATGGGCAAGTGGAAGCCGTGAATAAATCCTTGAAGACAATTCTTCAAAGGACAATTGATAAACATAGATCCAACTGGCATATTATGCTATATCCTGCACTTTGGGCATACAGGACGTCAGTTAAAACTGCAACTGGCTTTACTCCGTTTCAGTTAGTCCACGGGGTGGAATCCATATTTCCCATTGAATGCGAGATTCCTTCCCTTAAATTAGCTAATTAGCTGTTGAGCTTCTTCCTGACACTTCTAGTCTGGCAGAGCGGCTTCTTCATCTGGAACATCTTGATGAGCAGCGTCGAGATGCCGCCACGTTGAATGAAGCGCATAAAAACCGAGTAAAGATTCAATACGATAAGGCGGTTAAGCCTAGGGTCTTTTCCGAAGGTGACCTTGTTTTGGTCTATGCCCAAGAAAAAGATGCCTTGGGGGCAGGAAAGTTTAAGTCGATGTGGTATGGCCCCTATATCGTTAAAAAAGTCCTTAAGAAAGGAGCTTATACCTTGGTTGACTTCGAAGGGAACGAGTTGCCGGAGCCCCGAAATGGGCTCTATTTGAAGAAGTATTATGCCTAGGCTTTGGCCTGGCATTTTGCTTTGTATATAGTAGTTTTTTGTCTTGTACATATCTGTTTGATTTTCGATTTTTGATGAGGTGGTGATGTTTTTGATCTGCTTTGGCAGGTTGTGTTGATGTCATGAGTCATTTTGGTTTCACCGATGGTGCTAGTAGACACACCCAGAACTTAGCTTCCGTGGCTTGGGTGCTTCATTATCCTTCCGGTCAGCTGTTGGTATCAAGAGGGGTCTGCATTGGTCCTGCTTCCAATAACGTAGCAGAATACACTGCAGTCATTAATCTACTCTCGGAGGAAATATCCTTGGGTGTTGATTCGTTGGTAGTTTTCTTGGACTCCCAGCTGGTGGTGTCGCAGTTGAACAACACTTATCGGGTACGAGATCCAATTTTATTACGATTGTTCTTGAGGGTACATTTGTTACAAAGGTCATTTCAATTTTTAACATTCATTCATATTCCTCGAGCTGACAATTGGTTTGCTGACTCATTAGCTAATCAAGCATTAGATTGGCATATTAATCATTCAATACAATAAATTTAATCATCAAAAACATCATACATTTGATACACTTATCACATCACATCAAATATCGCTGTATATATTATACATATCACTCCTGAGTGTGTTAGCAATACATAAAATTTGATCCATAATTCAACAAAAAACTCTGGGCTTATGCCCCATCATAACTACTCAAAAAAATAATATACACATTCCTTCAATATGAGTGTGTCTGTCTATTCTTAAAGGACTCGTCTATAAGTCATTTGGATAGAATATAAATCGCAAGGCCACACGGCGGAACAGTCTAACCCAGTCCCGGGGTACTCCTACAACCCGTCTCTGGACGGCTTCTGGCAAGTCCTCCACAGCAGCCAGAGGGATTTGGCGGGTCAGTCCCTCCAAGTTTCTCTGCACGGCCTGGAGTGTCCTGTCAGAATCCACTGTCTCCGCCTCACCTCTGCGGCGCTTGTGACGTGCTAGGCCCTCAGGACGAACTGGTCCAACATCTGAAACATGATCATTTTTTAATTGTCAGTCATTATGAATCCAATCCAAAAACATGTTTGTTTTTCATTTTTCATACATAATTGAAAAATCCAAAAAAATCATATAAGTCAAAATTTTTTGCAAAAACTTACCGACTGCTCCCCATGCTGCGCCGGGTGGAAGTACTAGATCTGGATCTCCTCGGAAGTCCATCCCAGCATAGGGATAGTCGTCCACTGCGATGATCTGTTCTCCCCACCACAGGAAGAACTCATCGTCCCATGTGGTCCGGGGTACTTCGCTGCCCCCCAGTCTCTTCATCATGTCTGCCCAATGAGCAATTCTTGGGTCCCGCGGGCTGCTGATAGTCAAGATGACTCTGGGTCTCAAAGCTGGAATCCTCTAAAAGAAGAATGTTATCAAAATGGTACCATAGCCAAAGTGTTTAGTTTTTACCTGGCAAATAGAAGTCAGCTGTTGTTTCATGTTCTATAGCAGGGTTGTGCACCAATCGCAAACGTGAATCAAACACTCTATAGCTATACTCATTTGCGTCCTGGACGCCTGATGTAGTGAGGCAGATCCTGCCACTTTGCCGATGGTGAAAAGGAGGATCTTCATGTGCAAATCCCTGATATCTATAATTGCAATCTGCGTTCCAACCTTTTTGGAATTATCTACGCAATATAAGTGGACATAATCTTCCACGGTTAACCCTCCCAGGAGTTTTCCGTGCAGGTCTACTGGTTCTCCCCTCCTGGAGAGTCCAGTGATGAAATATATATCCTCCACTTCAATGCGTAGTGGCATCTGATCAATTATGAAGCAATCTTGATCTGGTTCCCAGTAATTTACGAGCATTTCAAGCAACCGCACATTACTTTTCATATTGGGCATTTTAAAGAATTTCAACAATCCGCAATTTCGGAGGATGTTTTGCGATGCGCGGTCCTGCATGACCTCTTGGTCTACTGTGCTATGCTCACGTTCCCTCCATGAGATGGTCATCCTGAGAAATTTCATCAAATTTTTCATTAGCCACGCTTTTTTGCAATCGGACCTGCGCATACGCGACTTTTCCTGTGCACAGTCGCGTGTATACGCGACTTGCCTTCATTAAACCCGCGTATGCGCAGATACGCAATTTTTAGCAAGGGTTTTAAAGCAAAAAATCACTTAATTTTAATTTTCAAACGGACAAAATGAATAAACAGGATGATTAAGGAGCCTACCTGAAGTTTCGCTGAATTCCGACGGTCGGTTGTTCCTGATTTGACGAAACAAGTTTTTAGCTCCAGAGCTCTTTTTCCAAATCAGCTATGCGATAATGAACCAATTGAGAGGTAATTTGTGTATTTATGGCTAAAAAATTGAAAATTTTTGCAAAAATTTCCTTATGCTTATTTTTTCGATCTATCTTATGTTGTATAACTTGATTGCTTGGAAGTGCCCAGTTTGGTATGTTTTCAGGTACATTTTGACGATTTTGAGACTTTTCCCGGTTTTTGATCCATGATTTCCGACTCTTCACGGCAGGTATATGATCTTCACTGGCATATAGGTTAGGGAATCACTTTCCGTTGCATCTTGCATACTAGCCTCCATACCGATCACTTGCCTTAGGGTCGATCCCATCAGGTCATGAGCATTACACCCATTTCACTCGCCGATTTTTAAATCATGACTTGATGGTAGAGCCTTCCTTTACATGGGCTTCCTAGTTAGTTCCTCGCTATCACTTGTTGCCCATGCCGCTTTTTATGTAGGCTCGGGAGTCCTCTTTAGTCCCGCCATGTCTTTCGTGTTGAAGCTTCATTCTTCTCCTTCATCACTTATCATTTTTCTGGCTTATACCCTAGAGGCTCCCTGGTGTCGTTAAGTTGTATTACTGCATTGCATATTGGCTACTTGTTTATCCCGGCCTTTAGCCGGCTTCATTTGGACTCGATGTTTAAGCCAACTTTTGACCTTGACTTTCTGTACAAGTTAACCATTGCATGCACTTAGCTATCACGACTTGACACCTTTTGTACCCATGGATGGAACGTTCCTCTGAGTATCACTGACCAGTTTTCGCCACCTTGCATTGAGCATAGGATTGTTCCAATCCCCGGAACTAGTGCATCTTCTTTCTTGATACTCGTTCTATCCATTGTACCATAGCATTCTTTTATTCTTTTTCAGGCTTATTATATGAAAAAGACAAAAAAATCAAATATAACAAAAAGAGCGGGAACGGGATGTATCTTCGTTGTTTTGATGGCAGTACAGAGTCAGTTTGTCGCCCTTGAACAAAGCACATATACTTATATATTTCCTTCATTTGGGATGGTTTTAGTTTTTGACCTAGGTTCAGCCTTTACCATGTTTTACTTGTCAGTTCTCCCCCGGTTGGTTATCTCTTCCAATCATATGGAGAGTTTGTTCTGCCTCCTGCATAACAGACTTATACAGTGTCACTTTTTACTGCCATGGTCATCACGAGTCGTGCTTTTGTTCAAGGGAAGTCTAGCCCGAGTCGGCCATTCTGCGGTGTCTCTTGACTCATTATTCAGTCGGCCTTCCCGGTCTTGTCAGTATCATGTTCTATCACATCAGATGTTTTGATCTTCTGCTCGTGCTGGTTTGAGAAGGTCCCCATCGACTTCTTGCCGGCGGGTTTGTCTCTTATCGACTACGACACATTGCTCTGAGAGCAAGCCTAGAGCCGCACCTTGGGCCTATTTCCATTATTGATAGGTGACCTCATGCTCAGCATTTGATCATCATCATGGGTCTTTCACTGAGTGGTTTCCCCTGTGTTCGACGTCAGCACACATTATCACACTTGGGATTCGTGCAGTACCTGGATTTCCATTTGACCCTATCGGTGGATTTCTCGCCTCTGTGTCAGATTTCATTATTGGTTGGTTCAGAGGGTTTCTTCCGTGCGCTAGCTTCATCTTGTGCACGTCGGAAACGTACTTCAGTTTTGGTTCCATCACTCTACTTCGTCCGATTCCTTCCAAATCTTGGCCTGCGGGTTACACTCGCGCTGGACCGATGTGGGATGCCTTAATGCCTTCCTTCCAGCAGATATTTTCCCATCGACTTCGACTCATTGCTCTGGGAATAAGGTCTAGAGTCTTTTTGTCAGTACCTTAGGGTTTGCAGTCATCAGTGGCAGACTCTTCGCTATCGACAGTGGGGATTCATCATTGCCTCCCGATTGGTAGATTCTTTCAAGTGTTCGACTTCAACTCATTCATTCGCACTTGTTAGATTGTACTGGGGCACCTTGACACTCATTTTCATTATTGGTGGGTTGTCTCGCGTTGGTTAACGGTATACATCATTGACCGGTAATCCAACGATTTCTCACATGGTCGACTTCAGCTCATTTATTCCCATTGTGTAGAATTGTGCCATGGTGATCGGTGAAGACCTCGGGTTGCATCAGCATTCTTCGGTTCACTTTTGACAGTCCTTTCAGTATCTGCCAGTGATGCCGTCCACCCTTATATGTTGCAGTTCAGCACAGTAGCATCTTATATGTTGATCCCCGAGTTGCGTGATTGTACCGTTTGATCCACCTCTTATGATCCGGTACTTGGAGATTCAGTTACTTATTTGATCAGACATCCAGTTGCACCATCTTTTGATCAGCTTTTTATATGTGATACTTGGACATCGATTCAGACTTATATTTCCGGGCCATGCTCAGATGATTCATTATGTACTTACAGTTCAGCTATACTTGTATACATGTTGGATCTATTTCAGTACTTTCCATATGATGTATTTTTGACTGAGCATGGGTATGCCCGCCTCAGCATGAGTTGACTCTCTGGTTTCTTTCATTGGTTTTTGGCAAGCTAAAATCTGGTGAAGTCCTCTCTTGTCCTTGCGAAGTTCTTTCTATGTGCATAATACATTTCGGCCATCATGTACCCCTTCTGACCTCATATATTAGGGGGCATCTTTTATAGCATCATTTCTCACCTTCATATGATTCATGATTGCTTTGATGGTTTTGGGCACCCATTCCTACAGACTTGGACAAATTCACTTAAAAACAGTGTAAAAATCCCCATACGCGACTATGCCTGTACTTTTCCGCGTGTATACGCGAGTCCAGCTACACTTTTCCTCGTATGCCATTAAAATAATTAAAAAATATATAAAAATTCCCTATTTTCGGGCTGGGTTGATGGTTACTCAGGTAGTTCAACCACCCCAGCACGTGGCCAACTGTTTCCAACTGTTGAAACTACTTGGAGGGAGTATAAAAACCCCTCATGTGTATGGCCTAAGGGAGAGAGAGAATTATTGATATTATACTCTGTTGGTATTCCCTATCCAAGTCCGATTCCCCGTGCCTCCTGCACTTTCCCAGTTCATTGTAGGAAACCCTTGTTTCCTTGAGATACACATCCCTTTATATGTTATCTCGTATGCACCAGTTTGGAAGGAGTCTTAGCGAGGCAAGGGCTGGACGGATCCGGACGACGGTCTGCGAAGGCCTTGGAAGGATCAGGTGATCTCTCCACTTGATTATTTTTGTACGTGCTATTTATAATACAGAAGTATCATGTTGTTCCCGAAATAAACGTGTTAGTGTATGCTTTTATGTATGAGAATATTTGTTATACAAGCATTCATTATGATTTATTTAATGTTTTATATGAATCTCACTGACATTTAGAGTAGATATATGTTGTACAACTTGTCCTTTGTGCTGGTTTCTTCTTGTATTTCAGGTTAAGGAGGAAGGAAGACTGCTGGGGGTTTGGACCCCACGTGGATCTACTTCAAACGTAGGACCAACGGGTAAATCTCTCATTCTGCTCTATTTAGTTTTTCTGAACGTTGCATGGTTGTGTGAGTCTCTGTTAAGTAGTACGCCCCTGCTCTGTGGAGTTGTATCCCAACCAACCTCTAGGGTGTTAATTCCCCGAAACAATAGTCTAAAAATAGACTTTGCGACAAAAATCACCTGTGTGGTCCCCCACCTAGTTTAGGTGATCACTTTCCAACTAGGATCAGGAAAGATGTTTCAGGATGCCTCCTTTACTATTTCTTGTTGCCATCTTCAACACTCCCTCTCAACAAGAAAGGACTGTCTTTGCATGCGACATGCAACTCCATGCATTCGCCCTGCAACCTTCACAAGCGCCATGCAACTCCATGCGTCTGCTCTGCAACTCCTCTGAAACTGAATAGGCTCCAAACAACTCAATCAGTTTGATGCATCTATCATCAAAGTTTTAGAGCTAACGCTTAGCTACTACACATGTCTTTAGGACCCCTTTGTGTTGTTGAACTGCGCACCCATGCCTCTGCACTTGCTGTCAACTCTGGACTCGACTCTAGTATCCAACTCTGTCACTTTGATCTGCTTGCATCAATCCAACTGATCATGCTACTGCTGCTCTATGGGCACCTTGTAGCCAAGTTCAATTCATGAGATCCACACCATCTCAATGAATCCTTCCCAGAAATCTCCTCTTGGGATTACTCATGCATTTCGCCCCACCTCTCACCTGGTGGTATAGCTGCATGCACTCCCTCTGCCCATCTGGCACGAAATTTCTCTACATGAGTGGTTTCTCCCACTCCATGATCCTCATCTTGTGGCTGCTCCACATCCCAAGGTTCACTCTTACCTGCATGCAAATCCAACTCCCTCTCAAGCTTCAATTGCATGGCTTTCTCACACTTCCCAACAGTAGGAAGCTCCGTAGAAATCCCATCTACTTCAAGTCTGTAGAGATTCTTCGCTCAAAACCCAACCTTCTTGACTTGTCCTGTTTCTTTGTACCGAAGGAAAAATTTTCCTTCACTAAAGACAACATCATAACCTTTATCCTCTAACATTGCGACTGAGATTAAATTCTTCTTTAAACCTGGAACATGCACTACATCTTGTAAAAGAATGAGTTTACCTGACTCCCTCTGAAAGGTTATGGTACCAATGCTGGTCGCATTGTATCGTCCATTGTCGCCCAACTCAACATGCAACTAGAGATCTTTCTCCACCAAGTCACTGAAAAGATTCACATCTCTCGTCATGTGAAAGGAAGCGCCACTATCAAAATACCACCCCGATCCCAATGCACTAGACACCATGCATGCGATCAATGAGAATTCCAGCTCAAATTGCGAGGCAAGAGCCTCACCAGCTATAGCTCCAACAACCTGCTTTTTCTTCTTCTTCTGTGGACAATGTGTGGCAAAATTCCCATGCTCATGACAGTGAAAACACTTCACTTTGGACATGTCATGCTCTTTGCCATCCGCACCAGATTTAGAAGGATTTTTCTTTCCCTTCCCTTTCCTTGCTTTGGCAGCCAAAGTGCAATCCTCTTCATCATCATTCTTTGATGAAAATCCATCCCTGGTACTCCGCCTTATCTCCTCCTGCACAAGATCCGACCAAAGTCACTCCCATCCTGGTAATTTCTCCCGACCATTGACAAAGTCCTCGTAGCTATGCCAACTCTTCGGAAGCCCAAGGAGAGTCAAGCTCACCAATTATTCTTCATCCACACTAACTCCTACACTCCCAAGCTCATCCCTGCAGTGGAAAAACTTTGTCAAGTATACCGGAATAGTGTCATTCTTATCCATTTTTATTTTCCTGAGCTTGTCTTTAAGCGCCAACTTCCTCTAGTCACTTCTGCTTTGGAACAATTCTGTCAAAGCCTTCCACATCAAGAATGGAGTGGCTTTACCGTGAAGGCTAGACACAATGTTATCCTTCACACCTTCCAACATAATCCTTTGACACCTTGCTACCTTCTTTTGCCATGTGTCAAGTGCGGCTGCATCGTTAGAACCCAGTTTAGGAATATCAGCATCTATGAACTCCTTCAACCCATTATCCTCCAACACTGCCTCCATCCTATCCTTCCATGCAATATAATTTGAGCTCCCATCAAGGGCATACTCCAATCGCAATCCGTTGAAATACATTTCAATGAATGCTCAACTTCGACACCAAGAAAACATTGCAGCAAATTTGAATTCCACCAGCACAAAACTCAACCGCTTCAATAATTGCAATATGCTCCATTGATCAACTGCTCCGATACCATGTAGAAATTATATGCACTACGCATGCATATGTCCAAGATTCTCCTGATCACACAGTATTTTAACTTCATGCACAGTACAGAATCTATTCCACTATTGATCATCACATGCAGAAATTAAATCAATTGCAATGCACACATGAAACCATAAAAATTCACACACATTAACACAGTGTTTTAACGGGAAAGCATGAAGCTAAAAACCCCAATTATCTGTATATAATATATGTCATAGATATCATGTAACAATCCTCATACAAAGCATATCACAAGCTCTCAGTACAATCCAATCGCTACACACTAATCAGGCCCGATCTTGCAAATCCATGCACCGATCTTTGCCAACCTTTAGCCTGCCTCTACTGCGCAATCCTTGTTGAATAATGGCTCTGGATGAACTCCAATTGCTCCAACCATTCTCACGCAATCCTTAAAGGCATATCCACTAAATTTTTGGTGCAAACAATGCAACACTATAGTCACAACTGATAGTCACACTTGCTCTTTCACCTACCTCTCCACTGGTCTCCACTGAAACTGTCCATGCACTGTAGTTAACTGATGTATTCTTCATTTGATTAATGAGTTAATATTTAGTGAATTAATTATTAATTAATTCACACCACTCTCACTAGTGTATCAATCAGTTAGACTAGATACAACTAGCTCAACTGTGTCTAACCGAGTTAAACTGAACACAACTCCACCAACTACTTCTACAACTCCACCAAACTCTGTCACATGAGTTCTAACTGAAGTCCTCCATGCAATAGCTCCACTAAACCCTTAGGAATAGCGTAATTCCTTCTGTCAGCTCCTGTGCCACATCTGTGCACTTAACTGAAGTGCTCCAAGAGAATAAGATAATGTTTATAGTCCAAATATTATTAAGAGCTAATAATATTCGATATATCTATTTTTAGACTGGCAATCTAAAAATAGATTCTGCCTAATATGTCTAAAAATAAAAGTCCATCTATTTTTTTCTGAATTGACCAACCATCCACAAATAGCATTCTGCAACTCATAGAATATGATCCACATGTCTAAAAATAGACTTTGCGCCAAAAATCACCTGTGTGGGCCCCACCTATTTTAGGTGATTATTTTCCAACTAGGATCAAGGATGATGTTTCAGGATGCCTCCTTCACTGTTTCTTGTTGAAATCTTCAACACGGGATCATAGTGGTATTTGCATCAGGAGGTTACAAGTGTATCTGGTATTTCTATCATAATCATGTTGTTTAATTTTCTTTATGCAATGAAACATTATTTTTGAAAAATTCTATTGTTTACATATGTATGCCTGTGAAACAATTCTTTATATCATTTTTGAAAATTTAGAATTGTCATCTTTCAAAATATATATGAGCAATATAAATATATGAATGTGATATGTTATCATCATTACTTTATTCAATTTCTTAAACAAAGTAATTATTATATGTGTATACATCTTTCTTTTGGACGAAGAAGCCATCTATATGATTATTCATCTAATCGAAACAAATCTAGAATCGCATTTATTATATGATACCCGGGTTAAGTAGAGTTATTTGTATTTATTTAAGTTATAGATTAGATTAATTATTATTTCCATTACTCATTATATAAACAACCAATCATCAAACCATATATCATTGGGAAACCGGTCCCATATTACCTAGTCAGAGCCACCATCCCAAACATAAAAGGAGTTGTACTAAGGTCCAGATCGGGTGGTTTTCCCAATTGTTTGAAGCTAGGATTTTTTAGGCTTCCACATTTTTGGTGATATAAGGAGGGCCCTAAGCTATGAATGGCAAGTAAATCTAAATCCATAGGCCATTCCAAGAGAAATTGACCCTCATCACCTTCTTCAACTTCTCCTTCATCTCAAATTTCTAGGGAAGAAGTTGAAAAGAAAACTACTACACCCATCACCAAAACCTTAGACATATCAAAAGAGTCATATTTTGAATCTCTTGAGGTACAATCTCTAATTCATAAAATTCAAGGGTTTTCATTATCGCAAGAATAATCGAGCTATGATAAGGTGTGCTGGTGATCAAACAATACATTCCTTCCAAGCCTCTTATTAGAATACAGAATTTAAAAAGCTACGGTATTCTACCGATTTAACTTCCTCTCAAGTCCAAAGAGCTAGAAAAAACACCTTTAGAGTCGTATAGTGAGACCCTATTCATCACAGTGATCCACATATTTCACATCATTGCCATTCACTTCCCAACTTCAAGTCACAATCCAGAAAGAATACAGCTTGTTTCAACAACACCTACTCAATCGTCGAATCGTCTTTCACCCTCCCTATCGTTATTACAACGATGTCACAACCTCAAAATACCATGGACCAATCTAGAGCTGTTACAATGCCTACCTTTGAGTCAATTACCACCTAATCCCGAGAAATGGTTACCAAAGTTTAATCTTGATATTGGCACATTAGCCGAAGAACACATTAACAACTTCATGTTGTCCATAAATTTAAATGGAGTAACACAAGAAGATGCTATGGCCGACTATTTACATATACTTTACAAGGAACAAGAAGATCTTGGTATTTTTCTATTACTAGCAAAGATCCATTGATAGTTGGGCAAAACAATTCCTAACCAAGTTTGGAGATGATAGATCAGTAGCAACTTTGATTAATGATCTCTCTAATTTGAAATCAGAATCTAAAGAACTCATCAAAGACTTCAACTCCCGATTTAACAAGTTGTTGAATAAAATTCCTGCAACATCAAAACCTACTGAAGAAGTCTGAAGTGAATGTTATATATCCGCTTTTCCTTCAAATATAGCCATCTTTGTATATAGAGTTTCTAAACCTACACTAGCCAAAAACATGAAGGAAACAATCGCAGTAGAAAAACGTATCATTGCTTTAGACAAAAAGAATGCTAGTGAAGAGAGAAAATTCAAAAAAGTTAGTTTCAAATATGATTCAAAAAAGAAAGTTCCTAAATATCTATATGAAATGTAAGGATTACAAAAGGTTCTGAAAACTATGTCCAATGAAATGGTAGAAATTAAAAAACAGATAGCTGAAACTTCCACTAAAAGGCCATTTATGAATTTCAAAAGAAATCAGCCAACTGAATCTAAACCACCTAATGCAATATCTAATGCAGAGTCAGATTTAGAGGAATAAGGAAAGGAAGATACAATTCTATCATCAGAAGAAAATGAAGAAGAAGAATTAGTTGAATGCCATGGGACATGGGATTTTATTTTTCCCAACTCAGATAATGAAAATGAACAGGAAGCTCTCCCAGTCAACACAAGAAGTAAGAGTGCAGCAGAACCTGTTCAAACATTTCCCAAGAAGAAAAATTCAACTCCTGCTACTAAAGATAAATCTCCTGTAAATAAAGCTTCTCCTTTTCCTACCCAAAATCAACCATCATCTTCTAATCCTCCATCAACATCTAAAACACTAGTAGTGTCTGATTATATGGATTATAACATTATAGAAGACATGAAGAAGACCAGAGCAAATATTTCTTTACATGAACTCAGTAAGCTCAAGCATCAACAGAAGTTGTTGTTAAAGGAATTGAATGCAGTGCCTGCTTCTCCTCTTCCAAATGGTGTACTATTCAAAGTAGCCAAAGGATCAGGTAAGCCACCACCCAATAAAATAGATGCTACCAATACTATTTTGATTGGAGATAGATCTAATTCACAAACACCTCCTTTTCTCTTAACTTACGAGATATGTAATAGGAATTTACATAACTTCTTGATAGATTCAGGGGCATCATCAAACATAATGCCAGCCTTAGTGTGCTATAAATTAAACATTGAACCCAGAAATCTGTAGTTCATATTGTCCAATTAGATCGAACTAAAGTGCAAGTTTTAGGAGAGATTAATTCAGTCACTATTAGACTATCATCTGATCCTAGAATAGTTCAGATAATTGATATATTGATTGCTGACATCCCTGAGTTTTATGGTTTAATTTTAAGAAGGGATTGGTCTAAAAAATGCACGGTTACATTTCTACTAATTGGTCTCACATGTGGCTTCCCTATAAAGGGAAACCAATCAAATTAATATTGATCGGGAGAAACACATGACTCATACAGTAATAGAGTTTGAACAATAAAACCAACCTGTAGCTTTCAATAATAACATTCTTGGAAATTACTCAGTAGAATCATTATTTGGAAATTTTAATGCCGAACAATCACTTTTCCCTGTAAATAGTTTCACTTCACAAGTTGAAAAATTCTCACATACCGATACTTCAATATGTGTTAATATTGTCGATCAATTTGTAAATAAATCTATAGATAAATCTTCATTTTGATTTCTGTGCTTTGATGGATCAATGTCCAATGATGGTGTAGGAGCAGGAAGTATTTTAGTTTGTCCGGAAGGGGAAAAAACTATGTTGTCATGCAGACTAGAATTTGAGTGTACAAATAACACTGCAGAATATGAAGCTTTGATTCAAGGACTTTACAAAGAAATAGGCTTGAATGTTAAATATCTGAAGGTATATGATGATTCTGAAATTGTCATCGAGCAAGTTAGGAATACTATTTATTGTCTTTCAAGTCATCTTAAACATTACCAAACCCTTGTTCAAGGTTTTACAACTCACTTTCTAGCATTCAATATTTCCCCTATTCCTGGATCTCAGAATTCAGCAGCTGATTTATTAGCTAATGTTGCTTCTAAGCTCCTTCCAGCTGAGGAATATAGTCCAGATAGGTTTTCAGTTGAATTGATATTTCGACCTTCTGCCCCTGACAATGTCACCAATTAGCGAGTGTTTAATCATGATGAAGACATCCTAAAATTCTCAACTTCGGAGAAATCCTATGATGATCAGATAATTGATGAAAGTGATCATGATCTTCAAATAAAATAAAAAAACAACGAAAATTCCATCCCGAAATCTGTGGTTAAGCTTGAATATCTCTATGATATCAAATATAGATTCAAAAAGGTTACTAATGCCAAACTTCAAAGTTCTACTTTAAATTTTGAATTAATAAATCTTGGTACTGAATCTAAACCACAAAATGTCAATCTAGGTCTCGAGTTAACACTAGAAGAAAGGTGTTCTTTCATCAGACTTCTAAACAAATACAAAAAAAAATTTGCTTGGAATTATGAAGATTTAAGAACTTATGATACTTTTATCATTCAACGTATGATTCTGATGATCTCCGATGAGAAACCAGTGCAAAAAAAGTTAAGGAAAATTCATCCTAACTTGGAAACTCAAATTAAAACAGACTTGAATAAACTCTTGAAAGCTAAAATTATTTTCCCTATTAGACATTCGAATTGGGTTTCAAATCTGGTACTTGTTAGTAAAAAGAATGGAGACATTAGGATTTGTATAGATTTTATAAATCTCAATAAGGCATGTCAAAAGGATAACTTCCCACTACCTACAATGGAACAGATACTTCAAGTAGTAGATGGTTTTGAATTAATGTCTTTTCTTGATGGCTTTTCAGGATATAATCAAATACTGGTACATCCCGATGATAGATTTAAAACTATATTCATAACCAAATGGGGAACATATGCCTACCAAAAAATTCCTTTTGGTTTGATAAATGCTGGATCTACCTTCCAAATATCCATGGATATAGCTTTCAAAGGTTTGATTAATAGGTCAGTTGTTCTCTATCTAGATGACATAACTGTCTTTTCAAAGAAAAAATCTAACCATCTACATGATTTAAAACATATTTTTGAACGATGTAGAAGGTATGGTATTTCTTTAAATCCAAAAAAAGCATTCTTTTCTCTTAATGAAGGGAAACTCTTAGGATTTATTGTGTCTAAAAATGGCATGTATATTGACCCTGATAGCATAAAAGAGATTTTTGATATCCCTTTGCCACATAATAAGAAATCCATGCAGTCATTTTTAGGGCAGATAAATTTTGTAAAAATATTTGTTCTTGATTTTTCTCATATCTTACCTTTACAAACTATGATTAAGAAGAATTCAGTTTTCAAATAGGGACATAAATAAAAGGAAGCCATTGATTCAATCAAACAGGAAATTATTAATGCTCCAACATTGAATACTCCTAATTTTTCTAATCATTTTATTTTGTACACTCTAGCCATTGAAACATATTATGTTGTTGTTTGACACAACTCAATGATCAGCAGATTGAAGCACATATCTCCTTCTTTAGTTCAAATCTCCAAGGAATGGAACTTAACTATTCAGAAGTAGAAAAAAAAGCTTTTGCTTTGTTTAAATCTATCAAACACTTTAGACCATTTCTCCTAAAAACGCATACAAAAATCATTGTCCCATTTTCTGCAGTGATACAATTACTAGTACAAAGGGAAGTAGGAGAAAAAAGGGCCAATTGGGTAACAACCTTACAAGAATATGATATTGAAATTAAACTAGCTAAAATTGTTAGAGGACAAGGTTTTTGCAGGTTATTAGCAGGAGCTTCCAATATTCCAGAACATCAAGATCAAGATAATACTTTCCAAGTAAATGAGATAAGTATCATAAATTTTGAATCCCAATATGCTGATCTAATCTTTTACTTAAAAAATGGGTATGCTCCTCCTAATCTCAGTTATAAAATAAAGTGTTCTTTAATATTAAAAGCTAAAAACTTTGAGATCATTGATGATGTGTTATTCAGAAGAAATTATGATTCCATTTTTCTAAGATGTCTGGAAAAAACTGAAGCACACAAGGTTTTGCAAGAATTACATGATGGACCAGCAGGTGGAAATTTTGGAGGAGACACTACAGCTCACAAGATAATTCATGCTAGATATTATTGGCCTACTTTGTTTAAATATGCCCATGACTATGTGAGGAAATGTAAGACTTGCCAAATTTCCAGTGGAAAACAACAGAAACCAAATTTTCCTTTAAAACCAGTAAACATTGAGCAACCATTCAAACAATGGGGACTTGATATTATAGGAGAAATTATTCCACATTCTTCCAAGCAACACAAATACATCCTTATAGCCATGGATTACTTCACAAACTGGGTAGAAGAAATTCCTTTAAAGGTAGCCAATTCTGATGCAATCATTGAATTCATTGATCAATTCATCATTACCAGGTTTGGTGTACCTAACGCCCTTGTTTTTTATAATGCATCTTATTTTTCTGGAAATAGTATAATGGAATTTGCGCTCAAAAGAGATTTTAAGTTAAAATATTCTGCAAATTATTATCCCCAAGGTAACGGTTTGGTTGAATCAACTAATAAAAATCTCATTAAAATCATCAAAATAATTGTTGATCAAAATCAGAAGAATTGGCATAAGTCTTTGATTTTTGCACTATGAACCGATCGTGTAACTCAGAAGTCTTCAATAGGTACTTCACCTTTTAATCTAGTATATGGGAAAGAAGTTGTAATACTTTCAAACCTAGCATTCCCATCTCTAGCCCTAGTACAATTTATTGAAGAAAATCCTTCATCTTCTGTCCAATTAAGACTTGATCAAATCCTCAAATTAGATGAAGAAAGGGAAAAATCCAAAATCACTCATGCTAAACATCAACAACTTATAAAATCTTATTTTGATGCAAGTTCTAGTGGATCTAAAACAATACAAATTGGTGATCTTGTTTTGAAATGGGACAAAGCACATGAAGATAAAGGTAAACATACCAAATTTCAAAAGATGTGGCTTGGACCATTTCAAATCATTGAAAATATAGGCTCATCAACATTCATATTGCAAGATCTAACATGAAAGAGAGAGTCTCTTCCTGTGAATGGGCTTATTTTGAAAAAATTATTTTCCTAAGGAGGTAACCCCTTCTTACCTGTATATATTCATTATGCAAGTTTGTTTGCCTTAGAAATAACATTGTAAATGTCTTCCATTGGCCTTTTATTACTGAAAAGATATTTGAGAAAATATTATGAATACTTGCTTATGTAGATAGAAATTTTTAAGGAAGTGACTACAGTTTTGGAAAGTTAAATAAAATATGAAACTATGAGAACTTATTTAAATGCTTGTAAAATCTTCCGAAACATTGAAAATATTGTAAATCATTCTAAGTTTATAAAGTAGAGAAAGGTTATTTATAAGGAGTAAAGACTTTTTCCAAATTTTGGCATCTAAAACTCTAAAAAGGTCATCCATTAACTCTTAATGAGAGAATAATTCACCCCATCCACTAAGTTTATGATTTTTTAGAGTGTAATTCTAAAATATGTCTGATATAAAAGATAAGAGTATAATTCTAAAATATGTCTCATCACGAGCCTGCTTACCATGATCATAGGGAAGTAACCAAACTGATATTACCAATACTGCATATAAAAACAGGGTAATGGCTTATAATCATAAGACAAGGGGTCTCATCATGAGCCAGCTTGTTTAGTTTAGTTACAACTGGTGAATGGCATTGTTTTCAGCTGGCTCCCAAACCAGGAAAATGGATTTTAAGTTAAAAGAGTAAAAAACAAAAGATAGAAAAACATATCTTTATGGATTTATCTTTTAAAAAGTTATACTCTTAGATGGATGGGATAATGGATGATTAATGGTTAAAAGGTAACCCTATCGAGACTATAGATGTTTGCTGGAAGCAGAGGCACTACCTGTGACAAAACAGTAAATTGCAAAGTTAAGTTGGAGAATCCCCCTACTTTATCTTTATCAACCAATCAAAGCTTGATGAAACCAAAAATGTTTTTATTTTTAAGGGATTAAAAAGAAATTGCAAGTGATTCTTATTTTATTCAGAGTTAGATTTTATATAATTTTTATGGGATAGTTTTCTTTGTCCTCAAATATTTCTACTTACAAAAGATTTAGTTATCACTTTATTTTTTTAGAGATAATTGTTTCTCCTAGTGAATTGCCAATTGTTGTGTTGTACAAACAACCCTCCCCATTTCAAAATTTTATATTAATTTTTAATAAGAAATGGGTCCCCTTTTCTTTGAATAGTTATAAAATCAATAAATGTTTTGAGAAAATCCGATCTATCATGAAATAGAATCGAACCCCAACGAAAAAGGATTTATTTAACAAAAAATAAAAAATACAATGGCCAGGCAAAAATCGGGTGAAGTCATCACATCTTTATGCATCCTTTTCACCTGGCACAGTGTCCGATGCGATAACCCATCGTATTATAATTGCAAATCGGTGAAGTCATATCATCTTTATGCACCCTTTCTAAAAGTTACGATGCGATAAGTTAAATCGCAATCGCTTATCGCTAAAAACACATAACTCATATCCAAAGACACTCCACTTAAAATCTGCAATGCGATATCATTATTTCAAAAAGGCACTTCTCGTAAAAGAAAACATAAAATAGATCATTTATATTAGAAATGCTAATATTTTGATATGATTTTAAAAAAAGCATCTCGCTATTCATGCCAGCTCAGCAATAATCGTAAATCGCAGATATAAAATGGAAATACTTAAAATATTTGAGACTTCCGATCTCCGATATATGATTATCATTGATCGGAAAATCTGAAAAGTCATGATATGAATGCTTTAAATGGACTGTTATAAATGTGCGACGAGACAACCCACAATGGCATTAAAATCTCACATTATACGAGGAAATCATTAAAAGATAATCATGGTTGAAATCCTTCGCAGATTTCATCTTCGATGGAATAATATTTATTTAATCTGTCATTTTTGTTGTGATTAAATTCCATTAGCTCCTCTCTGTTTTGTATTCATTCTTAAAAGAATTTTTCCATCATTTTGCTAATTTTTTCCATTGTGCAGACTTGAGAAAAACCTACGAGTCATGAAAATGTCTAAGAAATCTAGAAAAGCGAAGGTGCCCGTCGTTCCAAAAGAGCAACTAGCTAAATTGGTATTAGTAATTGATACTACCTGTCTGGGTCTCGGCAAAACTTCATGGGGAGGAGTTTACAATCTACTGGAAGCAAAAGATCCAACTGCAATATCAGAAGAAGAGCCGGAGGCAGATTTAGATAAAAAATCAGAAAGCACTCTTAAGGAATTGGCGATCTCCTATCTTCACAAAATAGCAGCTCGCGCAAATGTTCTCCCATATAATGACTTGGTAAGATGGGTGATAGAAAGTATCAATATAACAGACAGAGCGTTCTTTACATCCGACGGAAGGATGTTCGAGTCTTTCAAAGCAGAAGACATCAAGAAGATGTATCACCTACCAGACCCTCAGCAAATCTACAACAAAGAATTTTTGGAAGACTTCACCAAAGAAAATGAAGTGGAGTCAGACCCCATTAAAGATTGGAGGCATTTTCCAGAAAAACATAAGCATGAATCTTCGAGTATGTATTCCGTAGAATCCTTGGCATCTTCTTATTGCTATGCTGCAGCTATGATGTGTAGATTATTTGGAACCGTCAACTCAGAAAAAATTTCTATTGAGATGGTACCTTTAATTGAAGCCGCTGTTAACTTCTACATCATGGATTGGGCAACCATTTTATCTGATAAAATGGCAAGAAAAATCCTTGATTATAGGAAATACAGGTTTGTAACTACCCGGATAATACCCCCACTTTACATGAGTTCTTATATTATTGACACCGTATGTTTCAACTCTGAATTCCCTATCTTAGGCCAGAAGTGGACTCCTCAAAGCCCAATTCCTATCCAAATTTATCACAAATATCCGTGGAAGGCCTATTATAAATACCATATATACATAATTTTTCATGAGTTTATCTTGCCAGTTCATCAATTTATATTCAACAAACCCGCTCAAAGGTTATCCGATGAGGCCAGCATTGACCTAACCTCAATCGGAAGCTAGTTTGGAGAAGAAAAATTCACCTATATCTGGATATTTGGAAGTATCACTGATCCTCATGTTCTACCCTTTTACATTCCCGATAAATTGTTAGCCCGAGAAATAGCCTATCAAATAGCAGATAAAGGGATGTTTAGAAACCTAAAGAATTCTAAGAAGCTGATGTGGCCTACATTTCCCCTCCAATGTGGATCTTTTTCTCTACATGATTTTTAACATGCATAGAAAGAATCCCAAAAAATAAAAGACCTTAGATTGGCAACCATCCCCAAAAGACAGTATGATCCAAATAAAGTTGCCTATAACTTTACATCTATGGTACAGGTTGCTAAATTTCAACATGAAGATGCTGATTTTGATGATCTATTTGCCTCAGCCGAAGGATTTTCACAGGTTAAACATCCAAAAAATTTAAAATTTGGACCAAGTGACATGGAAGAGTTCCTACAGTCTAGAAACAAGAGACTACTAATAATACCTCTTGATCAATTGAGAACTACCTCCCTACTGCAACAGGAAGAAAACAATGAAGAAAAGAACACCGAAATAGAACAAGAAAATAAGAATACAAGGAATAAGGCTGATATTCAACCTGAACAGGAAAAAAAAGGTAAAAAAGATGGTGATTCCTCTGAAATTGATATACATGATCATTCAAATTTATTGAAGGAATGGGAACAGTTTGATCGGCAAATCAAGAGTCAAAATGATTCCCATAATGTGTCTACAATGCAATCACCCGCAACACAACAACCTATGGTAACCAATGTTACAATTGAAGGAACAATCAACAATACTAATAGACAAGATGTTGAGATTATTCCAAAAAATCCTTTTGAAGAAATTATATTAAAGATTGAAGATATACCACCCCTGGATGTCTTCTACAGTCCAAAGCATAGGGCTGTAGTTAGAAAACAAAGAAAGAAAAGGAAAATTGATCAGGGTCTATTTTCATATCCCTAAGTCAAATTAATGAATGTTGTATGGAAAGACTCTGAAGTTAATCCCTTAGAGGATTTAAATAAATTATCTCAATATGCAGGGGCTTATACGGTAGCGATAATGGAAAAAGCCTCTGAAGTCAGTAAATTGATGAAGGAAAACGATCAAAAGATAGCACTGCTGGAAGAAAAGACAACAACGGATCACCAAAAAATAGCACAACTTGAACAACAGCTAATTGAAGAAAGTCAAAAGATTGAGCAACTTAAAGAGCAACTGAATGTTGAGAAACAAAAGCTTGACCAACAAGCTATACACAAGGAACAACAACTTTCTCAAGAGCTAAACAAATTACAGGTAATGCTTCAACAAGAGAAGATGGCCAAAGAAGAACAGAGTGCCTTATTACAAGCACAAATACAAAAATTTAAAGAGTATCCTGAACTTGATCAATTCAAAATGAAGGCTCTCGAATTAAGTAAAACGTTGTCACAACAACTTGATATTTTATGTAGATGATACAAAATGCCTCTCTAATGCCATCAGTTATATGACTCCATAACTTTTAGATGCCACATATACCAGTCAGCTATATTCCCGATTGAGTCATCCTCCCGAAGTAAAATAAATTCTATCAATCTGCCAGCTATGCATACCAGATATACAATGAACCTGTTTCAGTGGAGATCGCAATTCTATTTTTATGAAATCGGATCTCTGATTTTACATTTTTTTTAGCGATATTTTAGATATTTTGTTTTAAGTTTATTATTATTTAAACCCCTTTCATGTATTTAGAAAGGGGTCCTGAATTTGTATTAATTTTTGACTTGAGAAGTTACACTTCTGTACTTCCAAATACATTATTTTTTATTAATGGTGGATCACGATTTTGCAATTTTATGAGGAAATTGTTTTCAAGAATTTTCATTTTTGTTTTCTCTGAAAGTTGTTCTAAGTAAGAAAGCGAGATCAGAGTGTTATTTGCATCAGGAGGTTACAAATGTATCTAGTATTTCTATAATAATCATGTTGTTTAATTTTCTTTATGCAATGAAACATTCTTTTTGAAAATTTCTATTGTTTACATATGTATGCCTGTGAAACAATTATTTATATCATTTCTGAAAATTTAGAATTGTCATCTTTCAAAATATATATGAGCAATATAAATATATGGATGTGATATGTTATCATCATTACTTTGTTTAATTTCTTAAAAAAAATAATTATTATATGTGTATACATCTTTCTTTTGGACAAATAAGCCATCTATATGATTATTCATCTAATTGGAACAAATCTAGAATCGCATTTATTATATGATACCTAGGTTAAGTAGAGTTATCTGTATTTATTTAAGTTATAGATTAGATTAATTATTATTTCCATTACCCATTATATAAACAACCAATCATCAAACCATATATCATTGGGAAACTGGTCCCATATTATCTAGTCGGAGCCACCATCCCAAACGGAAAAGGAGCTGTACTAAGGTCCGGACCAGGTGGTTTTCCCCAATGTTTGAAGCTAGGATTTTTTTTAGGCTTCAACAGGTTGGTAATCCATTGAGACACAAGAGCGAATTTTGTGACAAGTCATTTGACCAAAAATTTAAAGTTTTTGGGGCTGTGTATGTTGACTCTAGGGGTGGGCCTTATTAGCCCTTATGGGTAAAACTTCTTGAGGTAGAGGCCATTGACAAGGTTGCTGAGGCATGTTCCATCTGGCTCAGTCATGATGTAGGCCCCCTTGAGGAGGAAATTTTTTATGATTTAGGGTCCTTTCCACAAAGTTTCAAACTTTCCTGGCCTTATGGATTCTTTTCCGACATCGTAGCGGAGGACTAACTCTCCCTCGGTGAATGAACAAGGGTTGATGTGGTGGTCGAACAATTCCTTTACCTGTTTCTTGTGGACCTCATTGTGTTGCAGTGACTACCGTCGGCTTTCATCGATGAACTCTAGTTGTAAAAAAATTTGTTCTAGAGGTTGGGTATCATCAAGGATTTCGATGGCGACATGTAAATTTGGATTATCATGTAAATCAATGCAAAAGCTTAGGGTGGCCGAATTTTTTACAATGGGAACAGGATTGGGAACCCAAGATGCATGGACAACCTGAGTCCTGGTTCTGATACATGTCGATATGAATCATATATGGTGTATCATGTCGTCAGCATTTGGTGGGGGAAGAATTTCCGTGATGGGAGCTTTCATGAGCGCAATGCTAGATCCTTCGTTAGAATGGGCACCTTCCAGCAAGTGGAATTTGTGCCTCATGCAAAGGTGCCTGAATGTTTCCATTAGTGGGCATGCCTCTGGTTCATTTTTATGGCCAGTGCACATGGTACATGGTACCATTGTTCCAACTGAGTATATTTTGTTGGAATCAACGCTGCTCCTTGTCCTAGAAGTGGACACTCGAAAGGGATCAGATGTATATGAGGAGGTCTTCTGCTTCCATTTCTGAGTTTTTGGCTTGGTTATGTCTAACTATTTTGGGGAGTGTATACTTAACACTGCTCTTACCACTCTAAGATTCAAGAGATGCTCACATTTTATTGTATGATGGAAGTGTGAAAAAATCCAGCAATAGTTTTGTGTGATCTTCTCTTGGTTAGAGATATGTCTTTGCGGGAGAGAAGAAACTATGCGAAAATTGTTTGCGAGGTGCTTCAATCTTTGCACTGATTTAACCAGTGGCCGATCAGGTCACATAGTCCACTTTTTATCCTAGGTTGAACCTGGCTCATGCTTGGTTGGTGTGTCCTCCCATCTTGCCCATTACGTCGATGTGGGTATGGAGTATATTGTCTGGGGGTGTTGTGCCTTCTATATTGGTTGAGGATATCTTCGTGTTTCTTCTCTAATGTATGTATCAAATTAATTAGAGGAAAAACTCATGAGATGGAAGCATAGCTCTGCTCATGGTGATTGCCCCAACACACTAGGAAAAACATTCTTGATATGGGGTGACTGGGTACCAGCGGCGTAGCGCTTCTAAGTCAGGGAAAGTGGCGACCACATGATTGGGTGTTTTACACAACATACATGTTGGTATTCTTTGTAGAGGGCAGTTGGGGGTAACTATGGGTTCCCCGATTGGTCTTTTTTCAGCTGACAGAAAGAGGATGGATCTACTCGTCACATCTTCTTGAGTTGTCGATCTATTCATGGATTCAGAGTCAGAGCCATCTTCTCGAGAGAGGCGGACTATAATTGATCGCTGTAATATTCCTAAATGGGAAAAGCAGGAATATAGTGCAAAATGTTGGAACAATAGTGTAAAATATCATATAAAAGCAACAGGCCAATATGGAGACCTTTCATATGTTATAACAACAGCAAAATATGCATAAATAATGGGCCATAAGATGTACAACAAGAAATAACAAGCCTCCGATGGACAAAATCACTCAAAAAGAGGTGTTGCTACTATATATAAAGACTAGAAGACTGCTACAGCAATGTTTTAAAGGCACGGCTACAGTAAACGGTTATACATCAGATCTAGAGTTGATATGTGCCTCAAAAGATAGATTTACTACAGATCTTAGCACTATACAACCTTCTTTGAAGAACCCCTTAACGGTTTTCAGCAAAACACCATGTACAAGATGGGGATCTAGGCCCTAGGGCTGAAGATCCACCACAAAATACATATCTGGAACGTGTGGCTGATCTGATAAGCACAATAGAATAGCCTCCTCCTATATATCCTCTAAATGAAAGGCATATCCCTTTCACTAGAAAACCCTCTCTCCAAATGGTGTGCTAACCCACCCTGCAACTCCTCCTATAGAAACAATGCAAATCTGGAAATAAACTGTGTTGTGGGGTCAAATAAATAGTTGGCCTGATGCCAAGATCTGAAAATATGCACAAGGGCCTTCCTTGTTGTCCTCCAGATGGAAAGGAAGCCTTCTCCACTAAAAATAAGCAATGAGATGACCCAAATATGGTCTCCACTATTGCAACCTACAAAACAACTCAACCCTCAATAGGATCTGCACTTTAAATGAAAGATGAAGCTTGGCCTTAAGCTTGATAGTGGACAATGTAGTACAAGACTCCTCCAAGAGCTTCTCAATGAAAGAGGTGGGATTCCCGATCAAGAACACCTAGTGCTAAACAACACTCAATCTCAGCTAAACAACAAGAGAAAGATATATGTCTAAACAGACCATATATTCAGAAAAATAATATACCAATATATAATCAATAATGGTTGCCATACTCTTCCCTAAATAAGATATGAGCTTGCAAACCCTAAGCCCCATCCAATAATAGCACTAGTTCCATGCAAAGCATCTCCATCTAAAACTGCGTTGTCTTTCATTGATTAACACTCCTCCATGACAATGTTGTTGATTTGGTCAAAGTTGACCCAGTCAAGGTGTTCCAACCCCTTTTCACACTCAAAGGTGTTAAATTAAATTTCCAAGATATATCCTTTTCACATTGGCATTGATTTATTCATTATTAAGGAGAATTATGGACCTCCATTGTCCTCTTATTCATAAGCTCAGCGACAAAACAAAATTAATATTCCAACTAGCTCATGGCTAATTGAAAATATTACAATGTGTCTGATCTAGCGTTGCAGAAATGGGATATATTGACAATGGCCGTAAAGGATGATTTCCACCATATTAGCCATCAGTATTTTTTACATGTTAGTGATGACTATATCTACAGTTGAGTTTTCTAGAAACTGATTTCCTTATGTCAATATGTCATCTAGAAAACCCTCCTAAAACTTTTTTCGCCTTTCTACTTTTCAGTCCACCCATGTCAAAATCAAAACCTCATTATCCCTATCCTATCTAGCTTCAGCCCTACTAGTCTGCTCATCAGCTTTAAAAGGCAAATCCAAATCTATTTCAAAAGTCTCCCCTATGTTAGGAAGTGGCGCTTTAAGACATTTTACCCTTGGCGATCATCAAAAAGCCAAAAAGCCTCCATCTGTTACAGACCAACCATAACTGACCTCCCACTCTGCAAATGAAATTGACAAACAGCTCTAAATCGCGCCACTTATATCCCTAGGTCTCAGCACTGCATAAACCCCAATCTCAAGCTGACTATTAGGTGTTTCACAGTGTTTTATGGATTCTGCAAAGAACAGGAAATATAACTTCATCTCAGGATTAAATGCTTGGATCTACAGTTAGAGGAACAGCTACTTCTAAATGTATTATGAGCCTGAGATGAAGCTGAAAAACGAAGAGTCACTCATCAAGACCTTACAGCTCTTTCTAGCATGAAAATCACAGAAAGACACCACTGTCACAGCAAACTGGCAAATTGTCATGGTCCGAAACCTCCTTCATTTACAAGCAGAGGGTTAGGGTGCCTCCTTCATCCACAAGCAGAGGGTGTTGGCCAGTATTGACTTTGAAGATTGCAAAAGTCCAGGTTTGCCCTACTGAACAGTGAAACAATATCTCCAGGTTTTATGAATGTGAGTGATGATCATAACAGGGATAGAGTTTGAAATATGCTAGCTCAAAGGAAAAAAGAGTCTGGTCTGATAAAGGAGGTCATTTGAAGCTTTCAAATCATGTGAATTGTTGAACTTTAGAAGGCAGGTCATTAGTAAAAATTCCAATCACAGGCACCCTGCTTGTCCACAAGATCAAATTGAAAAGGTACTGACAAAACATGCCATTACACAGGCAGAAATAAAGTTCTTTGTTTTTCAAAAGGCACTGACCTCCATAGTCACAGAGACTATTTTTCAAGTAATTTGTCATGAGATGACCAAAGCAAATGATGACATCTCAGTTTCCCTCAGAGCAGTATAGTGAGACAAGGATACTTTGACTAGGGTTGTTCTGAAGCATAGTGGTGATTGCAAACAGAAGGTACCGGTGTTGATGTTTTTTCTTAAGTTGACTGCCTATCATCATAATCCAAGCAAATCCTTGTCATGCAGCATTTTCAAATAATCTTCAGATACTTTGCTCAGTGAAGAGCCTCCTCCATTTATGAGCAGATGGCCAAAGCCTTGGATATTGTTGAAGACTGATTAGTCAGAAAGGTGCAGTGGAAGGATACAAAGAAGGAAAATAGAAGTCATTACACAGGTCAAAGATAATGTTTCTAATTCAAAAATATTGCTTTTCCTATTCATATGAAAATGTCTTTCAAAATATACATCATGATGGACAGGGAACATTATGAATATGTATGCCATTGATACCAAAAAAGGGGCAGTTTCCTTAAGGGAAAGGATCAAACAACAATCCAATGTCACATGCCAAAAGTCAAAAGGAGCGCTTTTCAAGAAATGGTTTTCAAAGCTTTTCAAATGATTTTGACACATTCTGAATGGTTTTTCCTTGTTAAAAATCACCAAGAAGGTAAAACATTGAACATAGTCGAGTTATAGAATGGTTCTATTACGAAAAGGGTCAATACACTGGTCAAAGCAAAATGGTAACTGTGTATCAAAGAACCCTGTTTTTTGAGGCAGCATTTCAAATTCTTCTGCAACCAGGGGTCCTACAAGTCAGTCTATAGGTTTATCAAGTACAGGAGTGATTTGGCCTATTGTCAGTCTCTCGGGTAAGATTTTAAGACAAGTATAGGCATGTTCATTATAGAAGGGAAAGGGTACCATATCAGTGTATCTTGAGAAAAAAGAGGTATCAAAGAAAATTTCCTTTTTTAAATATACAAAGGTGAATAGAGCATAAACAAATACAACTGCATTTTGTACCCCACAGTCCGAAAATAGATTTAAAGGACACTTGGCATTTAAGTTAGTTTCAAGGAGAGGCCTTGTCACTTTGAAGCAGCTAGAAAGGACACTTTGAAATTCAAAAAATCAAAGAGGTTAAATATATCTTCTCACCAAGTGGCAGAGGCACTCCATAAACTCTTTGATGTATTAGTAAGAAAATGTCACATTTTTAAAGGGACACGAAAGTGTCGGCCCTAAACAGAGTCATTGTTCAAAGTTTATATGCATATTCAAAATGACAAGGCCACAGTTTAAAAACAAAACAGAGTTGAAAACCAACGTTACTTTTCAAAGTTTAAGACCGTTGAAGATTTGTTTTGAAATGACATAAGAGAGTAAGGTCGAGGGAAATCTTTTCATTTTCAAAACTGAAGACAAAACCCCGTGTCTCCCTAGCATCAAAGCAAGACATTTCGGGTCGATTTGCAGAGCTGAGCACTGTTGAACGCCGAGCGACGCACCTGGAAACGCGCGCGACGCACCTGGGAGGGTGTTTACACTGACGGTCAGTGTTGGCGCGACGCGCCTGTACAAACAAGCGACACGCCTGTACGCCGCCCGACAAGCCGACCCGACAGGCCACCCAGGTCTATTTTTGCGCGCCGTTCTTTGCTGAAGGAGTGCCGCGCATGCTTTGAAGACCCCCGGTGCTACTCCAGCCCTCCCCAACGGCTGCTCATCGAATCTTGAGGTATTTTCACACATTTTTCTCCCTCGATTTCAAAAAATTGCCAAGAAACATGAAAGTTTGAAATCAAAACCGTGGTGTGAAGTGAAAGGGCTAGAACAGAACTTTGGTATTCCGATAGGAGAGAGGCTATTTTTACAAAGAAACAGAGTTTACATATTCGACAGAAGCTTGAACGGTGGGGAAGAAATGAGCTGCTACAGCCCTTATTAAAACCATGGAGCTTGTTTAAATACTGTCACCATTGTTCCATAAACAGTGAATTCGACTGTATGCTTACACCAGGGTTAGATTTATAAGCCTGTTGTTTGTTTAATAGAGTGACATACATATAAGAGAATAGTGAAGCTTAGTAAGAGAAAAGTTTCTTGGTCAGGCAGAGGTTTACAGTTTGAAGCTGCAGAAAAAGATTTTGTTGTAGAGAGACAGGGTTTAGGTCTGAAGAGAAACTTTTCACACTGTCCTCAAAGAATTTCCACATTATTAAAATAGTGAAATGCAACCTGTAAAAGGGGTTTTGGCATATTTGTTTTGAAAAAAGAGAACTCACATAGTTTTTGCCAAAAACTGTGTAGTCTTCTAAAAAACTCTGTCATTTTTGCTCCAGTCCTGTGTATTGACAGTCTAAACATATGTATGGTGGTTTGCAAGAGATGCAAGATTAGTGGACTGTTGGCACACTTATGCAGGGCAAAGTTTTTAATGATTGCAAAAGTTACCATGGAAAGGAGTAAGAGGTATTGAGTGACATCTTAAAACTCACAAGAACAGGGTAATCAAAGCACTTCTCACAGCAAACTCTTTCTAGCAGTCTGCCCCTCTTTTTCACTGTATCATTTCCTGCTGAAAAGTGTTGACTGAGATATTTTTTAAGGTGTAGAGCCACTTTCTGAAGGGCAGGGTTTTTAGTGGTTCAATTTTAACATTAGAGACAGAGATATAGATGGGGTGGTTGATCTCTTAAATTCACAAGGAAAGGTGACTTTTCAATATTGTGCACAGGAAATTTACACAGAAGTCTGTCTCCTTTTTGCTATATAGTACCCTATTGAGAATTTTTCCTGGCTGAGGTACATTCAAAGGTGAAAGGATGGTTTTAAGGAGAGCAGAGGTCGTGAATTCAAAGACACTTGTTACAAACCATCCACCTCACATTGTTTCTCTGTCAAAGCAGCATATTGACACAGTTTCAATCCAGCAGGACTTTTTACACACAGTGGGGGTAGCTTGTCTTTTCCAAAGCATATTCAGGTCAAAATGCCTCCAAGGCAAGACCACAGGAGCGGTCCACATAAGAGATATGAGCCCATCTCTACAGAAGAGATTAATGCTCATCCATCTGTACTTTTCAACTTCCATGAAGTAGGCTGCCTTGATTTTTGCCAAAAGATAGAAGAAGTCAAGAGTTTTTCGCCATTAACACACTTGTGCGCCCTGAGATTCAAAGAAAAACACTTCCAAGTGGCGGATCTTGATTTCAAAATTTGTCCAAGGTATGTGTCCAAGGCCACCAAGATCCCGTATCATGGCGAAAAGTGGTTTAAACAAGCTCATCTTGACTTAGAGGATTACAAACCTTTCATCAAGCCTGAACATAGAGAGGTTGTCACTGCTATTTTCCCTTTTTCATATCTCCTTGACAGTTATGCTCCGCTTATGAAAGCCATAATGAAATATTTCACTTGTGAAAGGAGGTTTGATCGAATTTATGCCTATCATGTCCGTTTATTGATGCACTTTACTAGAAGCAGGCAACTAAACCTCCCTCACTTTTTGTTCAAAAGCATAGAGAAAATGGCATCCACTGTCCAAAAGAAGGCCCCACCTCAGCAAATCCCTTCTCTTTTTCATCATTCTTTGATCAAGATTATCTTCCTATACCAGCTGGAGAAAAAAGAGGTTTCATGGGATTTATTCATCAGCCATCCAGATTTTTCCACTGTTCCTCCTGCCCATATTTCTCCTACTCAGCCTGTCCATCGCCCAGTGCCTCTGTCTAGTAGGCCTACACCTAGAAAACTCAAAATGACTACTGGACAGCCAAGTCAACAGGGGGAAGGAGAGGGCAGTGAAAAGCAGCAAGAAGGAGAGGGTAGTGGACAGCAGCAGATAGGTGATGAAGGGCAGCAGGCAGATGATGAAGGACAGCAGATACAAATTGAGGGACAGCAGCAAATAGAAAGTGAAGGACAGCAGGTCCAAGATGAACAGAAACAGGTACACATGGATGAACAGCAGTTAGATGATGAGGAACAGCAGCAAGTGCAAAATGAAGAACAGCAAGTTGGGCAGGAAATTGAAACACCTCTTGAGCCACAAATTGGACAAGACATTGATGAAGAACAGCAAGCTAAGGCTGCCACCTTAACAGTGACAAAGATTGTTCCTAGCAAGAGGAAATTGCCCAAAAATACACCTTCTAGCATGCCAAGGAGGAAAAGCGCCAGATTGGCTTTCAAAGGCAAAAGCAAAGTTGGGGAAAGTACAAAGCATGGAGGTGAATTAGCTATTATCCCTATCCAAAGCAATGATAGTGACAATGAGGCCCGCCTTCTTGAAAATCTCTTAATCCATAAGGAAGGGCAAATTGATGCATTAGAGCAAGATCTTCAAAGGGCAAGGAATTTCAATCATTTCTTGGAGATTGAAAACAAACAAATGAATGTGCACACAGCTGTTCATGAGGCACAGGCGATTAAGTATAAGAAAGAGGCAGAAAAGGCGCAAGCAAGAATTGAAGAGCTCATTGGTGAGTTTGATGATGAAGAGGAGGAAGACCAGCCTAGGCGGAAGAGGCCTAGGACCATCGAGCTTAGAAGAGCCTTGGAAAAGCAGAGAGCAGAAGAGCAAGCCCAGCTCCAAGCCTTTCCTCTCACTGCACTCCTTGAGCAGGAAATTGAGGAAAACAAAGAGGCTTGGCTTGAAAGAGCTAACAAGCATTTGGAAATGAAGCTTGAGAGGGCGAATAGAGATTTAGAGCTGCAGAGGAAGAGGACACACCACTTCCAAAAGCTGAATCAGTTTTCCCGGCGCAAACTAAAGGCAGCACAAGAGAAATTGAAGAAGGTGAAGGGGAAGCGCCTAGCACGGAAGGAAGGGAAAAGCATATCAGCCCTTGATATTTTGGCCTCAGCTTTGGAGCATGTTGCTATGGACCCTTGAGGGTCATGCATGCCAAATTAGGGCCTTTTTCGACAACTTTTTTTTTTTTGGCATTTTTTGGGTTTTTGGTCGAAAACTCATAATTTCGCCATTTCAGTTTGAGGAATTGTCAAGGGAGGAGGATGACACCGATAGATGCCATAATTCTATGAGCAGGTCTCCAGCGATTTTCAGGGCATTTGGAGATCATTCGCCCCCTCAAATTGGCGAAAAACACCCTCATTTTGCACGTTCTGCCCGCCATATCAGCAGTCTGCTATTTTCTGGGTTTTTTCACACAGGTACAGTTTTGGATGACTTCCGGACCTCGGATTGAGTTGGTTCCAGTTGCGCCGGAAAGTAGACATAGAGAGCTTTCCAGCAAGCCCTCATGAGCCCCATTTCGACATCGGGAAGGCTGCCATTTGCATCCAGCAAGTCAGGGGACCTTTTTCAGGCATAAATATGAAGTATTTTTGTAATTTTTGAACTCCAAAAATCTGCTTTTCCCAAATGTGCATTAAGCTATTTTTATCATTGGGAAATCATGTAAAGTCAATATAATTTCTGTTTTTAGCAGTTTTTTAGATATTTTATGGGATATTTTGTGCCTTGGGCTTTGCAAAGCCTCAAGGACAAGTTTAGATATTTTGACTTGGCCAATGGGATAGCTAGTTGCTCCATGAGGTTTTTCTCCCTCAAGCCTATTTATTCCATGGGTTTCATTGTAAATCAGAGGCTGAACTTGAGAGAAGAATTAATACATTGGTCATATGAGCTTTGAAGAATACATTTGTGTTATGATTTTTGGATTGCCTCTTGGATGCTTTTGAGGAATGATGAAGGATTGGTGATGGATTCCATGACATGGTAGAATGGTATAGTGTTTCTTGCTATGTTTTTGTATTCTAGTTTTCATCCATAATACATGCTTCTTGCTGCTATAGATCAGTAAAGATTAGTTTTGAGATATGCCCATGGAGGCACCTCAAAATTCCTGAATCTTCATAGCTTGATGTTTTCTTCTTCCTTAGTTATGCTAAAGAATTCTTAACTGCTCTTTAGTAACTTAAGGATAATGTTGCTAGTTTTATTTACAAGTTCTATGCATGTTGAGTAGGATGTATGGTGTGCCCTGCCTACCTATAAGCTGTCCATAGTTCTGTCCATAAAAATTTCTCTTTGACTGATTAGTTGATCATCTTGTTGAACCAAGGAGGCCTAGTCCCGATCTAGCACTTTGCCTAAAACTATGAAAGCTTGTTTGTCAAAGTGCCCAATGACTTAGAGACTATGTTTAGGCATTTCGGCGTAGTTTATGAGTTGTTAGTTTGTCTTGTGTGTTTTCCCCAAAGTCTGATAGCCATTTCCCGAAGTTAGAGGGTCTTATACCTCTATGTATGGCTGGAATGTTTGATTTCTATGTATTAATTAGCTCATAGTTACATTTAACATGATTAATGGCTTTCTATAAAATGTTTATGTCTGCTATCAACTAGTTACACTTGAAATCCCTTTGTCTTTCACCAACTTGTTGTCCATTTAACCCATTTTGCCCAAAGATCCCTTCTACCGTGAATCAAATCGGCCCTACAGCAGCCTTACATCATTACCTCATAGCTTCCTTGACCTGTTTGACCCCATAGCCAAATTTATCTACATCTTGTTATCCAGTTTATGTATTTGATCAGTTTTATCCCTCACAAACTTAAAAAACCAAAAAACTAAAAACATACTTCATAACTAGCCTAATATCAGAACACCATAAGCAAACACACCGATATCTTTTGCATATAATAGAGAGATCCCTCTACGAGTCCGAGGAAGGCTAGGTCTTAGGCTCAAAAGCTTGGTTTTGATGTTACCTTCGTCATTGGCTCGCCAATGTTAAATCACGGGACTCTTCACACCACATATTTGACATGAATACAAGGTATTCGGGTTGGTGTGATATACTACATGTATTGGATACCATTGCTAAAACATTTCCAGAGCTGGGCAATCAGCGATGAAATGATCGTGTTCATCGCAGAGTACACAACTTTCGATAGGGGGAAGGGGAATGGTTGGGAGTCTTTCAGGTGACTTTCGTTCCTCCTGCAAGTATAGAATAATGTGAGGTTCATCTCCAGCAAACTAGATGGAGGGATCCTCTTGATAAGATTTCTCCATGGCATGTAAAACTTCCCTATATCATAGGAACTCTAAAAAATGATGGGTATAGCATCCATAATTGCTGCAGATAGCGCATGTGTGATTTGTATGCAATGCTTTACCTTGACTTTTGGTTTCCAGTTCCTTTTTATAGGAACGTGTTGCCGCGATGTCCACCACAAAGATAAGGAGTGGTTTTAATTCGTCCAACTATGGGCAGTTGTGGGTAGGGTAGCCTAGTATGTCACATATGGCGCAAGGTGGTGATTCTCGTTGCGAGGTGGTATTTTCCACCTTCTTTCCTCTTTTAATGGTGTCTTGGTCGTAATCATTGGTTTTGTGGTAGGAGTTACCTGCACAGAAATGTTTGCGACAGTCTCCTGAACAGGTGGGGCCTCCTCAGGACTTAGGGGGACTAACCCTATAGAGGTGATGTGTGTGGCTCCCGTCCAAGTAGGTGGGACTAGGTACCAAATTTGGATTGCAAAAGATATGTTTGGTAACACCACGGTGGCCAAGACCAGCTAGGGGATAGAGAAAAGGAGTTTGGGAGGTAGCGTAGGCTAGAGAGGTAGTCGTGGCCAAGGAATCGATGTCATTACTACTCGTTTTCGTGTCTTGACTGGCTTTGGTGATTTATGAGGTCATCATGCACATCAGGGCCTCTCTAACAGTCACTGACGGCTCAGGTATAATAGGGGGGTCTATCAAGAATGACCCTAGGATGGATGACAGTTTGAACTGGTTGGGGCCATATTTCTAGTACTGTGTAAGAATCTTGGCATATGTGTCAACATAGGGTAGAATCATAAGGAGCATCATCATTTGAAGGCGAGGAGGATGCTATGGCTAACATGGCGTACATATAACTCCAACCAAGGAGTATATTGTAATGCAGTTGAGCATCCAAGACCTCAATGTCTATAAGGACCATCTTTCTGGCTAAGCAGACCGGACGATTTTCATAGAGGCTGAAGGGAGTTGAAGGGCGACTGTAATATTCCTAATTAGCCCAAGATAAGAGGAATATACAATTTTGTTTCATTTTCTATTGACTGAATAAATTGATCAAGGAGGACATGTAAAACTCCTAAAAACAATGAATAAATCCATGCCTATGTGAACAAAGACAAATCTGGGCCATATAAAATAAACACTTGCAGGTGTAAATGGGTTTGAACTATGAGACTAGGTCAACCTTGACCAAATCCACAGTGCAGTCTGTTGGGAAACCAGCTCCAAAATTAGAAGAAAAGAGATATCAATGCCTTAGAAATAAGCCACTTCGAGGGGGAAACCTCCAATACATTACATGAATGAACAATTCTTGGATGATACAAATTACAAAAGCTCCTTTCTATATATGGGAGTCCATGGGGCCACAATGTAATCCTAGCCGACCTAACAATAATAATTTAAAGGCATGATAATAACAATATGGAGGTTACAGGGGTACAATAATAACGATAAGGGGGTTACAATAACAATAATAAGCGACTATAATAGCAATATAGGGACCTAACATGCCCCTCTCCTTCAAAAAAGTGTTGTCCTCAAAGCTGGAGTAGCTCTAGGTTCTCTTATATCAAAATTCTCCATCCTCCCATGTAGAATATATTCGATTGGATAATTTCTTCCACTTGATGAGATACTACGGAGGCAGGTTTATTAGTGCAGCAGGTTTGTCCAAGTTCTTGTTCCATGTTTTTTGCTTTGGGTTCCAATATGATTTTTCCTTCCTCCTTGATTACGGCAATATTGTTTTTGTTTGGAATATTTTCACCTATAACCTTCTTTAAGCATGAAACATGGAAAATATTTGGATGCACTCGTGAAAGAAGAAGGGAAACCAATTTGTATGCCATAGTACCAATCTTTGCAACACCTTATAAGGACTGTTGTACTTGGGTGATACCATTTTTATTTAATATTAATAATAATACTAAATAAATGGGGACCCTTAGTTTAAAAAAAAAAAAAAATCCAAAAAAATAAATTAGGATTTGTTTTCCTTTTCAAATAAAACTTTCTATCATAAACTTAGAGAAATCCCTTAGAAAGAACCTTAAGAAACACTTAAGTTTATGATAGATTACAATAAAATTGTTCTTTAAACAAAATAGCGCATCCATCGCAAAATGGTAGATATCTTTTGTAAAACTGAAATTGCGATTTTGCGATTTTGCGATAACGCGATCCCAAAAAGCCTGTACAATAAAATATTGGTCGCAGATCGCATAGCGCATAAAAGAGAAATCTTAAACGAATACCTTTTGCGCTATTTACAATTTTGTGCTTTTGCGCTATTTGCGATTTGCGCTTTTGCTCTATTTACAAAATTGCGATGGTTGCATTTTGCGATATTGCGATATTGCGACATTGCGATATTGCGATATTGCGTAGCAAATCGTAGATCGCAATGTCACAGATTCATAAAAGCGCGTTGTTCAAAGAAAATCTTCCCATATATCAATATATGTTATGCGCTTTAATGATTGGATTAAATGAATGGATTGTCAATTAATGGTAAATGAGATTTTGTTTTGATTGAAATTCGTTTCACGTTATAATAATATATTTCATCCACTTTTCATTTAAAACTATCTCATCACCTTTCTTATGCCATTACTCTCATTTAACTCGTAAAACGCAGGCACGAAGGAGCAAACGTCTATACAAAGCGTTCACAGAACATTATGGGTAAGAAAGAGAAGAGCTCGAATTCTGAAAACAGAGAAATGGCTTCACTGTATGCAGACACCGCTTGCAATAAGGATGCCGGTATAACCACATGGGAAGGAATGTATAATTTACTAGAAGAAGAAAATCCTGTGGTGATGAAAGTTGCGGCTACAGCAGGTTCCAGTAATACATCTGAGGCAACCCTTAAAGAACTGGCTTGCTCATTTCTGCATAGAATAGCGGCAAGGCCGAGGATTCTTCCGTATACAGACATGGGGAAATGGGTGCTAGACAGCACCGATATTTCAAACAGGAAATTTAGAACTCCAACTCAAGAGCTAATCGGGTCGTTCACTACGGAAGATTTGAGGCTAATGTATCAGTTGCGGAGCCTCAGGCGACTTATAATAAGCAATTCATGGAATATTTTTCCAGAGAACATGCGAATTTGTCAAAATGCACACAGGAGTGGACCAAAAGAGATGAACCGTTGAAGAAAAACAAACACGGTATGTACAGTACTGGTTCACTTACCTCTCCTTATTGTTTTGCTGCTGCCATGTTATGCAGGCTTTTTGGAAAGCCTGACATAAATATGATCTTGCCTGAATGGCTCCCTTTGTTAAATGTTGTCGTTAATTCTACAATTGTAGACTGGGCCAAAATCTTATCTGATAATTTGACCACTGCAATTTTTCACTACCGGTCCAAACGAAATGTTTCTCAGCGGATTTATCCGCCTTTTTATTTATTTGCTTATGTCATGGACGCTATCTGTTTTGCCTCTAAATTCCCTGTGATGGGTTGGCAATGGACTATCCACGATCCTTTGCCTATTCATGTGTACCATAAGGAACTATGGGAGTCTAAGTTTGTCCCCCATTTTTACCAAATTTGCCATGGTGTAATGCTGCCATTGTACAGAACATTGCATAATAAGGATGCCCCAAGGTTATCCCCAGAAACAGAGATCGACATTCTCCCCGTCGCGAGATGATTTGGAGAAGAATTGTTCACTTATGTTAGGGTTTTCGAAAGTCCTGCTTCCCCCCATGTTTTACCCCTATATGTTCCAGATAGACTTGTAGCTTGGGAGATTGCTTATCAGACCTGTGGCGAAGGAGGTTTAACAAAGGAATTAAAAGAGAAGAAGAAAGGCATTTGGCCACAATTTCCCGTAAACTGTAGAACATTTTCACTCTTTGATGTTGGTCACGCATTCAAAGAAGTAAACAACATTACATGCTTACAGCTGTTCAAATTTTCGAGAAGGTTATTTGACCCAAATAATATTGTTAAGAATTTTACCAATGCAATCAAAGTAAGGGAATTTTCCGGGGAACGGGATCTTTTTGATGATATGTTCCAAACAAGAAGTTCATTTAAGGAAGTTTTGAGTTCAGCTCAAATGCAGTTATCTCCAGAGGAATTCCAGGAATTCAAACTTTACAGAGAGAGAAGACTAACTACTATTCCTTTGGAAAATCTACGCTTGGAACCCGCAAGGGAGCAAACTCCTAGTGTTAGTCTTAACGGTAGTTCAAGTACAGATAAATCCAAGTCAAAATCTGAAAGAGAGACTTCTGAACATTCCAATAAGTCTATTGAAAAGGAAGATACAATTGCAGAATCATTAAAATATTCTGCTCAATCAAAAGAACTTCCTAAACAGCAAATTTTGACTTCTCAACAGACAAATCCTCCTCCTACCAATGTACAGCAACAGTCAGTTGCCGTTGAATTAGACAAATAATGGGAAAGTTTTAATCAATTGATTAATGTAGAAGGACAGAATGTACAGACTCCTGTACAAACAACCAAAGTTTTGAGCACAGTCACAGTGACTGAGCACATACCAATCACACCCTCCTCTGAAATTGTACTTAATGTAGAGGACATTCCTCCTCTAGATGTATTCTACAGCCCAAAATACAAAGCAGTAGTGAAGAAACAGAGGAAAAAGAGAAAGTTAGAAGGTGCAATTGCTACTGAAGCAGAACAACTAGATGTTTTGTGGAAAGATCCTGCCACAGAACCTACTGATAATCTCGCTAAGTTATCTCAAATGACAGGGGCTTATGCCTCTGCAACAATTTACAAGGCATTTGAGATACAACTCTTGTTGAATGAAAAAGAAGAACAGATAAAAGTTCTACAACAGCAATTGCAACAGGTACAGGCCAATAATGAAGCACAATTGAAACTTGAAGAGTTACAACAAAAACTTCAATAAATGCAAATAGGACATCAAAAAAGCTTGGCTGATAAAGAAAAGCAAATACAAATTATCCAAGACCAGCACAAAGATGATCCTAAGCTTCCAGAATTTATTTCAGAAACTATCTCTTTAAATAATCAACTACTGCAACAAGAGGAAGTTTTATGCAAAAAAATCTTACAATGGAATTATTTTTGCCAAGAGAGTGATAAAATCACAAATCATGTCGTAGATTTACGAAATGATTATGATCTGATTAATGAAAAGATCAATGATTATTTAGTATGGCAAAAAACAGAAGAAGGCAGAAAAGCTGGTGCACCCATTATTAATGAAAACCATAAAGAAATACTTTTCAATAACTGGGATGCACAAATCAGAAGGGCAGAGAAGGCAGCAGAGGAGGTGGCTACAGCGGCAAACATTCTTACTAATTGTGTAAATGATAATTTGCACAAAGCTAATTTGATTTCAGAAACTGTTCCGAGGTATCTCCCACAGGTGAATCAACTGCAAACAGAATGGAGGCAAAAGGCAGAAGAAAGAGCAAAATCAATCCAAGGGCTGACAAGATTAAATTGGGACTCTTACTGGACATACTTAGTGAAGCCACACAATCAGCACAGTGCGCTTAATTGAATCATCAATTCTACTGAAAAGATTGCGCCTACACTTGCCGACTCTGTCTTTTCAGGACAGTTGAATTCTGAAGTCGATCAACCACATCTTCTCAAAACTATGCTAGATGCCTGCAATTTTAAAGATCAAGTTCATAAATAGTTAGTTAATAGTCTTTATTTTTAGATTTAGTTTTAATTTTACTGTATTTTAGCCTAGAAAAAGGACGGTCATTAAACCGAATCCTTAATTTTTGTAATAGACTATTTTTAGATTTAGCTAAGTAGTATTTAAACCCTTCTCATGCATTTAGAGAAGGGTCCTGGATTTTAATATTCTTTTGGACTTGGAGATTACATTTCTGTACTCCACTGGCTTATATATTTTTTTAAAAGGATCACATCTGGTGATTTTATGCGGAATTATCTTTAAAGTGTTGCATTTCTGTACCTTGGATTTGATTTTGCATCAGAATAACTGGATTAGAGTATCAGATTTCATTTGAAAGTCTTCAAGATGAATAAGGTATTTCTATCTGTTCACTGTTGATTTCTTTTGTTTTATGATATTCGCTTTAAAATTTGCTATCATTTACAGATATTTGTTTTCATAACATTTCTTTATATATATCATTTCTGAGTATAATTGAGATGTTATCTTTTATAAGTATATGTATATGATATATTATGATGAATTCAATATGTTAATACAACTCTGTTTAATTTCTTAAACAGAGTTATCTTTATTTGTTTCTGCACATTTCGATTTAAATGATAATACATTTTTATGGTTATTGTTAAATTGGAATAATTTGAAGTTGTATTCACATATAATTGCCCGAGTTAGTGTTATAATTTCTCTATCAGTATTTAGTTTAAATTAGATAGTTTTATTTCAATCAATTTAGTCCCACTTTCACTCATCCAAATCAACCCATCACCAACCCATTAGTTATAAGGAAACTGGTCCTTTAAATCCAGTCGGAGCCACCATACCAAACGGAAAAGGGGTTGTCCTAAGGTCCCGACAGGGTGGTTTTCCCCAATGTTTGAAGCAGAGATTTTCTAGGCTTCAACATTTTTGGCGCTAGAAGGAGGGCTTGAGCTATGAATGGCAAGTAAATCTTTACCCACAAGCCATTATGAGAGAAAAACACCCTCATCAACTTCTTCAATTTCTTCTGAAATACAAAATCCTATAGAAGGAATTGAGAAGAATATTCATACACCCACTACCAAAATATCAAAACATTCAGACAATCAAAATCCTGAGTCTCCTGAAGTTCAAGATTTAATTCATAAATTGAAAGGATTCTCATTATCTCTAGATGAGTCTGAAATATCTAAAGGTAGTGTAACTTCAAAATTTGTTTCTTCAAAACCTCTTACTAGGCTTCAAAGTGAAAAACTTGGTATTTCTCCGAAAGAATTCCCTTTACCTAGTAGAGTCAAGACAAGAAAAACTCAATCGGAATCAGTAAGTGATATAGGTTCTTCATCTAATATTTATTCAAACACCACCAGTTTCTACTATCCCCCCAATAGTTGTTCCAATAATGGCACAGAGACCATGGTCTACTCCAGGGGCAGTCAACATGGCTGCACCTTTACATGATTTACCAGACAATCCCGGAAAATGGCTTCCAAAGTTTAGCCCAGATCTTAACATTCAAGCTGAAGAACATATCAATAACTTTATGCTGGCTATTAATTTGAATGGAGTCATACACGAAGATGTTGTAGTTAGATTATTCCCATATACTCTTTAGGGAGTAGCAGGATCATGGTATTTTTCATTACCATCAGGATCCATAACGAGTTGGGACATTTTTGCAGATCATTTTTTGACCAAATTTGGAGATGACCGATCAATTGCAACTTTACTCAATGATCTCTCAAATTTGAAAATAGAACCCAAGGAACCCATTAAAGAATTCAACGCTAGATTCAACAAACTCTTGAACAAAATTCATACAGATTCACAACCCAGTGAACAAGTCAGAATTGAATGGTATATAACTGCCTTACCCTCAAACATAGCAATTTTCGTAGACAGAGCTGCAAAGCCTACATTAGCTGAGAATATGAAAGAAGCTATTGCAGTGGAAAAACGAATTACTTCTCTAGAAAATAAAAATGCTATCGAGGAAAGGAAATCAAAGAAAGTCAGCTTCAAAGATGATTCAAAGAAAAAGGCCAAAGATCCATACAACATGGAAGGTTTACAGAAAGTTCTTAAAACCATGTCAAATGAAATGGTTGAAATTAAAAAACAAGTGGCTGAAACTTCTACCAAGAAACCATTCCGAAATTTCAGAAGAAACCAAGTTGAATCTAAACCTCCTAATGCAATTTCTAATGCAGAATCAGAAGAAGAGGAAGAAGAAGAAGATATATCTATAGTATCAGATGAGGAAAATGAAAATGAAGAAATAGCTGAATTGAATGGAATGTGGGATTTTATTCTCCCTAATTCTGATAGTGAAGAAGCTATGCCTGTAAGTACTAGGAGTAAATCCACAGTGGAACCAGTGCAAACAGTTCCTAAAAAGAAAATTACAACTCCAAGTACCAAAGACAAATCCCCTGTAAAGAAAACTTCTCCATTACCTACTCAAAATCAGCCATCCTCTTCTAATATTCCTACATCAACACTAGTGTCAGATCCTATGGAATACAACATTGTCGAGGACATGAAAAATATCAAAGCTAATATTTCCTTACATGAACTCAGCAAACTAAAACACCAACAAAAGTTGTTATTGAAAGAATTAAATGCTACACCAATTGCTCCTTTACCAAGCGGTGTAGTTGCAAAAGCAGCGAGAGGAACTGGTAAGCCACCAGATAAGGTAGATGCTACTGATACTGTGCTCATTGGGGAAAATTCAAATTCTCAAACTCCTCCTTTTCTTTTGACTTATGAGATGTACAATAAAAATCTGCACAATTGTTTGATTGATTCTAGAGCTTCCTCCAATATAATGCCTACTTCTGTCTGTGCCAAATTGAATATTGAACCACAGAAATCAGCAGTTCATATCGTCCAATTGGATCGCTCTAAAGTTCAAGTTGTAGGAGAAATCAATTCAGTCACTATCAGATTAGCTTCCGATCCTAGGATTGTCCAAAGAATTGATATTTTGATTGTTGATATTCCTGAATTCTATGGATTAATCCTGAGCAGAGACTGGTCTGCGAAACTTAATGGTTATATCTCAACTGATTATTCACACATGTGGCTTCCCTACAAAGGGAAACCAAATCAAATCAAAATTGAACGAGAAAAACATATGACGCACACTGTCACTGAATTTGAACAACCTAATGAACCCGTGGCATTCAACAATAATATTCTTGGAGGTTATTCTGCTGAATCATTTCTTGGAAATTTCAAAGCTCCTCAGTCACCTTTTTCTGTAAATACTTTTGTTTCTCAGATAGAAAATTTTTCACAATCTGATTCTTCCAGAATTGTAAATATTTCTGATGTAATTGTAGATAAGCCAATAGACAAATCTTTATTTTGGTCATTATATTTTGATGGATCGAAGTCTAGTGATGGAGCTGGAGCTGGATGCATCTTAATTGATCCAGATGGAGAGAAAACCATGCTGTCATGTAGGTTAGAATTTGAGTGTACTAACAATACTGCGGAATATGAAGCCTTAGTTCAAGGACTTTATAAAGCTATAGGGTTAGATGTTAAATACTTGAAAGTCTTTGGTGATTCCGAAATTGTCATAAAACAAGTTAGGAATACTATTCATTGCCTTTCAAGACATCTTAAACACTATCAAACCCTAGTACAAGATCTCACCACTCATTTTTTAGCATTCAATATTTCTCCTATTCCTAGGAATCAGAATACATCAGCTGACTTGTTAGCTAATGTTGCATCTAAACTCCTACCTGCTAAAGATTGCAGTCCTGATAGGTTTTCTGTAGAATTGATTTTTCGTCCATCTGTCCCAGACAATGTTACAAATTGGAGAGTATTCTATCATGATCAAGATATTCTAAATTTCATGACTTCAGAGAAATCATATGATGAGCAAATTATTGACGAAGATGATCATGATTTACAAATTGCTTCAAAAAGTAATGAAAACCCCATTCCAAAATCTGTTGTTAAATTAGAGGATTTATATGACATTAAAGACAGATTCAAGAAAGTCACTAATGCTAAACTTCAAAGCTCTACTTTGAAGTTTGAATTAGTAAATCTTGGTTCTGATTCTAAACCTCAAAACGTTAACTTAGGACTCAATTTAACACCAGAGGAAAGGAATGCGTTCATTAAACTTCTCAACAAGTATAAAAACATTTTTGCTTGGAATTATGATGATCTAAAAACGTATGATACTTCGATTATTCAACATACAATTCCAATGCTTCCTGATATTAAACCTGTTCAACAGAAGTTGAGAAAGATCCATCCAAATCTCGAAAGTCAAATCAAATCAGAACTTAATAAACTTTTGAAAGCCAAAATCATTTTTCCAGTCAGGCACTCGAATTGGGTTTCCAATATGGTACCTGTAAGGAAGAAGAATGGTGATATAAGAATCTGTATTGATTTCAGAAATTTAAACAAGGCATGTTTAAAAGATAATTTCCCATTGCCAACCATGGAAAAGATACTTCAAAAGGTAGCTGGTTCTGAACTTATGTCCTTTCTTGATGGATTTTCAGGCTATAATCAAGTTTTAGTTCATCCAGATGACAGATTGAAAACAACTTTCAGAACAAAATGGGGAACTTATGCTTATCAGAAAATGCCTTTTGGTCTAATAAATGCAGGAGCAACTTTTCAAAGAGCCATGGACATAGCATTCAAAGGTCTGATCAATAAATCAATTGTTGTTTATCTTGATGACATAACAGTATTTTCAAAAAAGAGAGCCAATCATCTACATGATTTAAAACAAATATTTGAAAGATGTAGAAGGTTTGGTATCTCCTTAAATCCAAAGAAATCTTTCTTTGCTTTAGATGAAGGAAAACTCTTAGGATTTTTTGTGTCAAAAGATGGTATATATATTGATCCAGATAGAGTGAAAGAAATTTATGATATTTCTTTACCACATAACAAAAAATCCATGCAATCATTTCTTGGACAGATCAATTTTGTTAAAAGATTTATTCCTGATTTTTCTTTAATTGTTTTACCTATGAAAAATATGATCAAGAAGAATTCAATATTCAAATGGGCGCATAAAGAAAAAGAAGCTTTTGATTCAATCAAACAAGCGATCATTAATGCACCAGCATTGAATACCCCGGATTTTTCTAAAGATTTTACTTTGTATACTATGGCCACTGAAACATCCTATGCAGCCGTTTTAACACAACTCAATGATCAAGAAATCGAAGCACCAATTTCTTTCTTTAGCTCAAATCTGCAAGGAGCTGAGCTTAATTATTCCGATGTTGAAAAAAAAGCCTTTGCTGTGTTTAAATCAATCAAACATTTCAGACCTTTTCTCTTAAAAACACATACAAAAATCATTGTCCCATTCTCTGCAGTGAGGCAATTATTAATTCAAAAAGAAGTAGGAGAAAAGAGAGCTAACTGGGTAACAACCTTGCAAGAATATGATATTGATATTAAACCACCTAAGATTGTTAGAGGACAAGGTTTTTGCAGATTATTGGCAGGAGCTCATAACATACTAGAAAATCAAGATTCAAATCAAGATATTCAAGTAAGTCAGATAAGTGTTACAGATTCTGAATCTCAGTATGCTGATCTTATCTATTACTTGAAAAATGGTTATGCTCCTTCTAATCTCAGCTATAAGAGTAAACGCGCTTTAAGGTTAAAGGCTATTAAATATGAGATCATTGATAATGTGTTATTTAGAAAAAATTATGATTCAATTTTATTAAGATGTCTTGAAAATACTGAAGCTGAAAAGGTTTTGCAGGAATTACATGATGGACCAGCAGGAGGTCATTTTGGAGGTGATACCACAGCTCACAAAATAATTCGTGCTGGTTATTATTGGCCTACCCTTTTTAAAGATACGCATGATTATGTAAGGAAGTGCAGAATTTGTCAAACTGCAAGTGGAAGACAAAGGAAGCCAGCTTTTCCTTTGCAACCAGTAACTATTGAGCAACCATTCGAACAATGGGGGCTTGACATTGTTGGTGAGATAGTACCTCATTCTTCCAAACAGCACAAGTACATCCTTACTGCAACTGATTACTTTACAAAATGGGTAGAGGCAATCCCGTTGAAGGTAGCCAATTATGATGCAATTATTGATTTCATAGATCAATTCATCATAACCAGGTTTGGTGTACCTAACGCTCTAGTCTTTGATAATGCATCTTACTTCTCTGGAAATAGTTTAATAGAATTTGCAGTCAAAAGAGGTTTTAAATTAAAATATTCAACAAATTATTATCCACAAGGTAATGGTTTGGCTGAATCCACTAATAAAAACCTTATCAAAATCATTAAAAGGACCGTTGATCAAAATCAAAAGAATTGGCACAAATCTTTAATCTTTGCGTTATGGGCTGATCGTATCACTAAAAAAGCTTCAATAGGGACTTCACCTTTCAATCTGGTTTATGGAAAAGAAGTTGTGATACCATCAAATTTAACTCTTCCATCATTAGCCCTAGTGCAGTTTATTGAAGAAAATCCTTCTTCATCCATTCAATTAAGATATGATCAAATCCTTAAATTAGAAGAAGATAGGGATAAAGCAAAAATTACTCATGAAAAACATCAATAGCTTGTAAAATCTTCTTTTGATGCAAGTTCTACCGGCTCAAAATTTTTGTCAATTGGTGATCTCGTTTTGAAATGGGATAAAGCACACGAAGAAAAAGGTAAACATACCAAATTTCAGAAAATGTGGCTTGGACCATTTCAGATCGTTGAGAAGATAAGCTCAAATACATTCATACTCCAAGATCTAACAGGTAAGAGAGAATCTCTTCCTGTAAATGGGCTTATCTTGAAGAAATTCTTTACATAAGGAGGTAACCCCTTCTTAAACTGTACATATTTCTTTCTGCAAAAGTTTTTGATTGTTTTTTTTGTTTTTACAAATAAAGGTTGTTTATGAGTCTCTGATTGACTGTTTACTATTTAAGAAAATTTCTTCGGAAAAATATTATAAATATTTATTTTGTGTAAATAAGAATTTTTAAAAGTAATGATCACATTTTTTGAATAGTTTAAAATAAGATGTTAAACTTTGAAAGAGTATTTCAATCATTTACATGATATTTTGAAAACTTAAGAAGAATGTAAATCATTATAAGTTTATTAAGCAGAGAAAGGTTATCTATCAAAGTAAAGATTTTTTTCAAAGTTTTGGAACTCAAAAAACTCTGAAAATTTTCATCCATTGATTCTTAAGGATAAAACTATTTCACCCCATCCATTTAAGTTGTAATTTTTTAGAATGTAATTCTAAGAAATTATACGAAAATTTTAAGAGATAAGAGGTCTCATTACGAGCCGACTTACCATGTTCATAAGGAGTAATAAAACTGACATTACCAATACTGCATACCAAAACATGGTAATGGCTTATAAATATAAGACAAGGGGTCTCATCACGAGCTAGCTTGTTCAGTTTAATTATAACTAGTGAATGGCATTGTTATTAACTGGCTACCAAACCAGAACAATGGCTCTTAAAAATAAAAATAAGTAAAAGACAAAAACATGAGATAATAGGTCTTATGAATTTATCTTTAAAAAGTCATAATTTTAGTTGGATGGGACAATGAATGGTTAATGGTTTAAAGGTAACCCTGTCGAGACTATGAACGTTTGCTGGAAGCAGAGGCAATACCTATGGCAATAGAGTATATTATAAAACCAAAACTTGGAGAGATCCACTTACTTCATTATTAACACCAATCAAAGCTTGAGATAACCCAAAATGTTTTTATTTTCTTAAGGAATTAGAAAGAAATTATGAAATGATTTTTATTTCTTTTTCATAGTTACATTTTATTTGAATTATCCTAAGATAGTTTTCATTATCTTTAAAAAACCTTTACTTACTAAAGATAGAATGTTCATTTTATTTTTTCAGAGATAATTGTTTCTTTCAGTGAATCGCCAATTGTTGTGACCAGCAACAACCCCCCTTTGATTTAATATTAGTAATAATACTAAATAAATGAGGACCCTTAGTTAAAAATCCAAAAAATCAATTAGGATTTGTTTGCCTTTTAAAATAAAACTTTCTATCATAAACCTATAGAAATCCCTTTGAAAGAATATTAAGAAACACTTAAGTTTATGATAGATTATAATAAAATTGCTCTTTAAACAAGATAGCGCATCCATAACAAAATGGTATATATCTTTTATAAAACGCATTGGTCGCAGATCGCATAGCGCAGAAAACAGAAATGATTAATGAATATCTTTTGCGCTCTTTTCAATTATGCGCTTTTGCGATTTTGCGATATGCGCTTTTGCGCAATTTCCGCTTTTGCGCAATTTTCATAACTGCGATGACTTCATTTTGCGATATTGCGACATTGCGATATTGCGATATTGCGCAGCAAATCGCAGATCGCAATGTCGCAGATTCATGTAGGCGCGCTATCCCAAGGCAATCTTCCCATATGTCAAATCTGTTATGCGCTTTAATGATTAAATTAAATGATTGGATTGATTATTAATGGTAAATGAGATTGTGTTTGGATTGAAAGTCGTTTCACGATTAAAATATTATATTTCATCCACTTTCACATTTAAAACAGTCTCATCACCTTTCTTATGCCATTACTCTCATTTACTCGTAAAACGCAGGCACGAAGGAGCAAACGTCTATACAAAGCTTTCGCTAAACACTATGGGTAAAAAGGAGAAAAGCTCGAGTTCTGAAAACAAAGAAATGGCTTCGCTATATGCAGACACCGCCTGTAATAAGGATGCTGGTATATCCACTTGGGAGGGAATGTATAATCTGTTAGAAGATGAAAACCCTATGGTGATAAAAGTTGTAGCGACAGCAGGTTCCAAGGATACGTCCGAAGCAACCCTTAGAGACTTGGATTGCTCATTTCTACATAGAATAGCAGCAAGGCCAAGGATTCTCCCATATACAGACATGGTGAGATGGGTGCTGCACAGCACTGATATTTCGGACAGGCAATTCAAAACTCCATCTGAAGAGCTAATCGGGTCATTCACCATAGAAGATCTGAGATTAATGTATTAGTTGTCGGAACCTCAAGCGACTTACAACAAACAATTCATGGAAGATTTTGCCAGAGAACATGCGAATTTGGCAGAATGCACAAAGGAGTGGACCAAAAGAAGTGAACCATTGAAGAAAAACAAACAAGGTATGTACAGCACGGGTTCACTTACCTCTCCTTATTGTTTCACTGCTGCTATGTTATGCAGGCTTTTTGGAAAGCCTAACATAAATATGATCTTACCTGAATGGCTTCCTTTGTTGAATGCGGCCGTTAATTCTACAATTGTAGACTGGGCCAAAATTCTATCTGATAATTTGACCACTGCTATTTTTCACTACCGGTCTAAACGAAATGTTTCTCAGCGGGTTTATCCGCCTTTTTATTTATCTGCTTATGTCATGGACGCCATCTGCTATGTCTCTAAATTCCCTATGATGGGCTGGAAATGGACTATCCACGATCCTTTGCCCATTCATGTGTACCATAAAGAACTATGGGAGTCTGATTTTATCCCCCATTTTTATCAAATTTGTCATGGAATAATGTTGCCATTGTACAGAACATTGTATAATAAGGATGCCCCGAGGTTATCCTCAGAAACAGAGGTTGATATTCTCCCCGTCGCAAGATGGTTTGGAGAAGAATTGTTCACTTATATTAGGGTTTTTGGAAGTTATGCTTCTCCCCATGTTTTACCCCTTTATGTTCCAGATAGACTTGTAGCTCGGGAAATTGCTTATCAGACCTGTGGCCAGGGAGGTATAACAAAAGATTTAAAAGAGAAGAAAAAGGGCATTTGGCCACAATTTCCCGTAAAATGTGGAACATTTTCACTGTTTGATATTAGTCATGCATTTCAAGAGATAGGCAACATTACATGCCTACATCTGTTCAAATTTTCGAGAAGGTTATTCGACCCAAATGATATTGTTAAGAATTTTACCAATGCAATCAAAGTAAGGGAATTTTCCGGGGAACAGGATCTTTTTTATGATATGTTCCAAGCAAGAAATTCATTCAAAGAAGTTTTGAATTCAGCTCAAGCGCAGCTATCTCCAGAGGAATTTCAGGAATTCAAGCTTTACAGAGAAAGAAGACTAATTCCTATTCCTTTGGATAATCTACGCTTAGAGCCCGCAACGGAGCAAACTCCTAGTGTTAGTCTTAACGGCAGTTCAAGTACAGGTAAATCTAAATCAAAATCTGACAGAGATTCTGAACATTCCAATAAGTCTAATGAAAAGGAAGATAAAATGGAAGAATCCATTAAAGATTCTGCACAATCAAAAGAACTTACTCAACAGAAAATTTTGACTTCTCAACAGACAAATCCTCCTCCAACCAATGTACAGCAACAGCCAGTCACCATTGAGTTAGACAAAGAATGGGAAACCTTTAACCAATTGATTAATGTAGAAGGACAGAATGTACAGACCCCTGTCTAGACAACCAAATTTTTGAACACAGGAACAAGCAGCACAGTCACAGTGACAGAGCACATACCAATCACACCCTCCTCTGAAATTGTACTTAATGTAGAGAACATTCCTCCTCTGGATGTATTCTACAGCCCAAAATACAAAGCAGTAGTGAAGAGACAGAGGAAAAAGAGAAAATTAGAAAGTGCAATTGCTACTGAAGCAGAACAAGTAGATGTTTTGTGGAAAGATCCTACCACAGAACCTACTCATAATCTCACTAAGTTATCTCAAATAACAGGAGCTTATGCTTCTGCAACAATTGATAAAGCATTTGAGATACAACTTTTGTTGAATGAAAAAGAAGAACAGGTAAAAGCTCTGCAACAGCAATTGCAACAGGTACAGGCCAATAAGGAAGCACAATTGAAACTTGAAGAGTTACAACAAAAACTTCAAGAAATGCAAATAGGACATCAAAAAAGCTTGGCTGATAAAGAAAAACAAATACAGATTATCCAAGATCAGCATAAAGATGATCCTAAGCTTCCAGAATTCATTTCAGAAACTATCTCTTTGAACAATCAACTACTGCAATAAGAGGAAGTTTTCTGCCAAAAAATCTTGCAATGGAATTCTTTGTGCCAAGAGAGCGATAAAATCACAAATCATGTCGTAGATTTACGAAATGATTATGATTTTATTAATGAAAATATCAATGATTATCTGGCATGGAAAAAGACAGAAGAAGGTAGAAAAGCTGGTGCACCCATCGTTAATGAAAACCATAAAGAAATACTGTTCAATAACTGGGATGCACAAATCAGAAGGGCAGAAAAGGCAGCAGAGGAGGCGGCTACAGCGGCAAACACTCGCACTGATTGTGTAAATGACAATTTACACAAAGCTAATTTGATCCCAGAAACTGTTCCAGGATATCTCCCACAGGCAAATCAACTGCAAACAGAATGGAGGCAAAAGGCAGAAGAAAGAGAAAAATCCATCCAAGGGCTGACAAGATTGAATTGGGACTCATACTAGATGTACTTGGTGAAGCCACACAGTCAGCACAGTGCGCTTAATTGTATCATCAATGCTACAGAGAAGATTGCTCCTACGCTTGTCGACTCTGTCTTTTTAGTTTTAATTTCACTGTATTTTAGCCTAGGAAAAGGACGATCATTGAACTGAATCCTTAATTTTTGTAATAAACTATTTTTAGATTTAGCTAAGTAGTATTTAAACCCCTCTCATGCATTTAGAGAGGGGTCCTAGATCTTAATATTTTTGGACTTGGAGATTGCATTTCTGTACTCCATTGTCTTATATATTTTTAAAAAGGATCACATCTGGTGATTTTCATGCGGAATTATCTTTGAAGTGTTGCATTTCTGTACCTTGGAATCTGATTTTGCATTAGAGTTACTAGATTAGAGTATCACATTGCATTTGAAAGTCTTCAGGATGAATGAGGTATTTCTGTCCTTTCACTGCTGATTTCTTTTATCTTATGGTATTCGTTTTAAAATTGCTATTATTTATATATATTTGTTTTCACAACGCTTCCTTTTATATATCATTTCTGAGTATAATTGAAACGTTATCTTTCATAAGTATATATAGATGGTATACAATGATGAATGCAATATGCTAATACAACTCTGTTTAATTTCTTAAATAGAGTTACCTTTATTTGTTTCTTCATATTTCAATTTAAATAATAATACATTTTCATGGTTATTGTTAAATTGGAACAATCTTAAGTTGTATTCACATTACCCGGGTTAGTGTTAGAATTTCTTTACCAGTATTTAGTTTAAATTAGATAGTTTTATTTCAGTTAATTTAGTCCCATTTCCACCCATCCAAACCAATCCATTTAGTTATAAGGAAACTGGTCCTTTAAATCCAGCCGGAGCCACCATACCAAATGGAAAAGGAGCTGTCTTAAGGTCCCGACCAGGTGGTTTTCCACGATGTTTGAAGCGTAGATTTTGTAGGCTTCAACATAAGGAAAATTAATTATTCCCTACTAAAGTGTCCAGTACTTGGTCTATAAAAGGAAAGGGAAGGTGATATTTTAATGTAGCTTTGTTTAGTTCCCTGTAGTATGAACACACTCGCCATTTTACATTCTTTATAGTGACAATAACTAGTGGAGACACCCACCAATTGTCTGAGATAGGATAGATGAACCCTACATTTAACAATTTCTACAGTTCCTTTTTTTACAATTTCTCTTAAAGCGGGGTTCATCATCCTTTGTGATTGTCTCTCAGGCCTAGCATTTCCTTCTATATAGATATGATGAATGCATTTATCTCGATAAATACCCCTCATGTTTGTATATTCCCAAGAAAATGTATCCGAAATTTTTTTCAATGTCTGAATTAATTGTTTCTCTTGTTTATGAGTTAAGACAGAATTGATGTTTAAAGTTTTCCCAGGAAAATTTTCAATTATCTTACCTCCACATTAAGTCATTCAATATGTAGGGAATGCAGTAAAGAGGGTTGAATATAATTCATCTATTGTACTATGTTCCTAAAATTTCTACAGGTCAGTAATGATATCTATATTATGACTAGACTTCCCTTCCAAATGCTGTGAAAAATCATGGTTAGAAATACAACAATTTATCATATTTTCCTCTGAGTTTTCCTTAAGGCTCATGGCTTGGGCTATTTTCAAAACTAGTTGGGTACATTCTGAATTATATTCATCTTCTTCAACCCAATGATTATTTTTTGATCTTAATAGGGGTTTAGCAGGGGGATACAAATTGATATGCTTAGTTTCAACTCCATGAGTGATGGTCATATTTCTAGACCTACACCCTATGTAGGCATCTGTCGTGGCTAACTAAGGCCTACCCAAGATCAAAAGATTCCCTACCAAGTTGGTTTTAGGTTGAAGAAAATAAAATTCTGTAGGGTACTCCTGTGAATCCAATGAAATGACAATGTCTTCTAATACACCCTTCATCTTTACTTTATACCTTTCTGCTAATTCTAACATTTTAGGAGTAGGAAGTAGGTCAAAGGATCATATGTGAGATAAAGTATCCATTATCATCATATTGATGGCTACACCTAAATAAATTAGAGTGTTTCTTATCAGATACCCATTGATAAAGGTGGTAACCACAGGGATTCCGGGGTTTGCATATTTCTCAGTAGAAAATCCGGTGGAGATAAGTCTTGCAAGTTTCCCACCTACTTGAATTATGGAGGGTTATTAATTCTGTATCCCTGATTTCATGGTACATAGTTCCTTCATTGTTTTAGCATAAATAGGGATATCCTTAATTGCTTGCAGTAACGGGATCTTAATGCATACATTTCTCAGTCTAGACACAAGATCGAACTCGGGTTGTTTTATTTTCATCTCCAACCTCTCTGGAAAAGGAGGCTAGATAGAATGGGATGAGGAAGTTTCTTGTGAATTTGAATTGGTTTGTTATGTTGGTTCAGGTGTGTTTTCTACTTCATGTGTGTCCAGAGTTTCTTCCTCTACAATCTATTGATTTTTTTCCGGACTGAGTCACCACTTTTCCTTATCTGAGTTTAATTTTTCTATAGCAACACAGGAAATTCTTGCAGCAAAGGAACATAAATTTCCTACAGAGGTTGAGGTTCAATATAATAGGTAGGAAAAGTGGGATAAGTGACCACTCCAATATTGTGAGAAAATTGGATGGTTTTATTATTGGGGTTTGATTCTTGCTGGGCTGGAAGTTGTGTGGGATGAGGTTGATTTGGTGGGGCAGGAAAATAAAGTTGTTGTTGTTGTGGTTGAACCATTTTTTGTGGTATGGGATATGGTGAATAGAAATTATGAGATGGAAAATTATGTGCAGCAGGGTAAGAAAAGTTCCCCTGCCAAGGTTGTTGTGGAGGCCAGGGCTGCCAGTGCATTGGAATATTCCACATCTGATTCTGAGTATAAGGAATTTGAAAATGTTGTTGTGACATACCTATAGGATGTGGTTTCCATATTTTTTGAGGTGTCGTTGCATAGAGTTCATTGACGGATCCATGATCTTCTAGATATGTTGCTTTAATCGATGGAAGAGAAGGACATTGATCAGTAGAATTCTCAGCTTCATAAATTCGACATACCTCTATATTGTCTATAGGACATTCCCTTAAGGGATGTTGCTTCCTGCATTTGGATCAGAACATGGCTAGGGCCTTCTCTACTTCCTCTTGTTTCTTCTTAGCCTGCAAAATATCCAATTTTGAAGACAAAGTGTTAAGAATATCAATCTTAAAATTTTCAATTAAATTACCCATTTCATCTTTGCTTACTCCAACTCCGGCAACTGGTTTGATAAGCCTAGAATAAGTGTCTCTTGATCCTCCTCCAACTTTATAATTTTCGCTTGAACAATTTCGACACAACTCACTCACATCATCATAACTCAGTTTTGATATATCATCTTCTTCCATCAGATTAAAAACCTCTATAAATTTAGGTTTGATTGCCCTGAGAAAAATTTCTCTCTTGGTCTCCTTACTCAGTTGATTCATCTTAGATCTCTGCAGATTAAATTTAAATCTTTCCACCAAGTCCTCAAGACTCTCCCCTTCCTTCTGATTCATGCCAAAAATTTCTTCCCGAAGGTCCTAGCTTTACAATAGTCTTGATACTTCTTTAGGAACACCTTTTTCATTTCATCCCAGGTTGCAATAGAGCCCAACCCCATGAACCACCTGAGAGATGCATCCTTTAATGTAGCAGGAAAAAACTTCAGCTTTTGAGCATTTAAATAATAGTCATATCTTCTGCACAATACATCAAATTCGAATAAGAAGGAGTCAGGGACTTCACTAGAGATACCACAAAATTTTTGCAAGGCCAAGGGAGGAATGGTTTTCATTTGGGTAGCTCCACCAGTCTCCTTGATAGGAAATTCAAATGTGACGAGTTCCTCTTCCTTCTCATTATAGTCCCCATCTCTGTTACCAATACCCTCTATATGAGACATATCAGACCAAGAGAGATTATGACCCTTGTAAACTACAGATTCTTTAAAGTCAATGGTCTCGAACTCTGGTTATTGAAGAATATTGATGAGGAATTCCTCTTTAGGCTAATCACTGAGCAAATATGTTGACTTCCTTGTAAGAGGAGATTATAAATGGGTAGAAACAGAATATTTTCTTATAAACGATTCTAATGTGGAAGTATTAATCTTCTTAGGATTGACTACCAAGCTCTTTTTAGGACTACACACCTCCTGTTCAGATTCTTCCTCCTTTGTTGCCTTGTTCCTTATAGATTTCCTTATTATTGCCAGCTTAGTAGTGAACAAAGTGGTGCTCACATCACCACCAAACAAATTTGGAAATATTGGTCCCTATTGATATGTTATGCAAACAAATTCAAAAACTTATACTTACGAAACAATCAAGACATGGCTTTGGCGAATTTTGAGCTCTGAAGGTGCACAGGTATTACCCTTCGTCTTACTACTTCGACTCCCCGAGTCATGAAAGTCTCAAACAACAAGAAATCATACTAAAACACTTTTAGTATAATCCCTTAGTACCTCCCCAACAACAGCACCAAAATGTTTGGGAAAATTATAGACTTATAATTTTACAAACATAAATCATCAACGAGGGGTAGGTAAGCTTATGAGATTTTGTGTAAAATATATGCACGCTAATAATTTAAGTGCTTCTCTACTTAAACAATTCACACACAAACAACTATAATGTCTCTTTTCCTCATTAACACTTAGCAGCAAAGGCTATGGAGTGGATTTAATCATCCCTCTACAACACTTAAGACTGCTGATGTTGATCAAAAAAATATAAGGGACCAATCAAAAAACAATGAAATCAATTTAACATTACACAATTTAAACCAAATATTGATCACATGAATCCAAACATATTCAGCAAATAAACTTCACCATTTAACCATGATACATGTGCTATTACAATTTAGAAAAAAGAGAAATAATCAGTTCTTCAATAACTCTGTTAATTCATGAAAAATAAGCGAACAAACACAAAGATGTAACTAATGGAGTTGTGAGAAAATGGGGCCCTCCGTTACCCACAACCCCTTTATTGTTAAAATGGATTACACAAAAAGATCAGCATAACATGTAACTTTGTATTAATCTGGAAAAGTATTACAGTGATATAAAATTCTGATATGTCCAACCTCCTTTGCAAATGAAATATAACAATATTTATACAATTACAAAGGCATAAGCTTTCCCAAATTAGGAAAACTATTGGGTTGCAACTATTTACTAACAATAACTAGTTAGGACAACAAAAATAGCTCTGCTAAGTTTGATCCATGACTGAAAGCATGGATCAAACTAATTTAGTTGAGTTGCTGGAGCCTTTGCCTAATATGACCATCGATAATAGAACTGAATATACGGGTGATTTTGATGACAGATTCGAGGCAGCAAATAGAACAATGTCCATGTACGTGGATTTCCTAATAAAACCCATTTTATCGATCTACTTGAGACTAACTGGAACATACTCAACCGCTAATACTGCTACAGGAAATCTAGGCAGTTGCAGGAAATCGACATCTATAGGAAATCGCAGGATGTCTATAGGAAATCAGCGAAACACAAGATGTCTATAGGAGATAGTGGATTTTTTTCAAAAGTGATTAGTCTGCATAAGATTTAATCAGTCGAACATGAAATTTGTAGATAATTCAATTAGGTAACACTTAGCTTCAAAAATAATTAATAACAAGGTTAAATGATATTTTTTAAGATAATTTTCATACCTTAAGCTCACAACACCATTTTGGTCAAAACATAAGTAATATGGTGAAACGAGAGTAATTAAAGGTCAAAAAGATTTCAAAAAAGGGGGAATAAAGGTCTTAGAATGCTATCAAAATTGAGCAAAATCAGGACTCAACATGCCCTTACATTATTATTGTTATGTCGGCTCTGATTATATTGTGACCCCTTGACTCCTATATATAAAAAGGACTATTTTTCATTTGAATCATCCAAGAATTATTAATTTATGTAATGTAAAGTAGGTTTCCCCCTCAAAGAGGCTAATTTTTAAGTCATTGAGATATCTTTTCTTCTATTTTGTGAGTTAGTTGCATAACGTTTGGTTTCAGAGCTTTGGATTCTAGGGTTTTGCTTCTTCAAACAGGCCATCTTGGAATTTTCGCTATACCATTTTTTCTATGAAGCTTCAAAATATGGAATTAAAACCACGTAGAGTCGAAATACGGGTCAACCTTGTGTACGAATTTTAGATCTTGGTTCTCTATATTTTCGAAGATAAGATCTGAGGAAGCTAAAAATTTTATAGGCTCTAAAATTTCATCTCAAACACGTGATCGAGGGAAAAACATCATAAGTTCCATTTCAAGCATCAAATTTGAATTCTATAAAACGTTGCCGAAAGTGCACCGAATGTAGTTTTTCTTGTATCAATTTCAGAGCAGAATTTTTAAACGGTTACACGTGGAATCCCTTACAACTTCTTTGTATTGAACCATTCCATAATAAATTCATCGTGATATATTTAGCATAAATTTATCTTGAAGAATAAAAATTTGGTCTGACTTGTGTCATTGGAAAGAAGACTTAGAGGGTTACCAAAAGATCAAATTTCAGAAATTAGAGATCCTAAATTACAAAGATACAACAGTTTCAATATCGAGCTCCTAAAAGAAAAAAAATCCGTGTATTTTTTTTTAAATTATGATAGATTTTATTTGAAAATTTAGTTTGATGTCATTCCAAGGGAGCTTTGAATCATATATATATCAGTATTGGGTTCTAAAATTCCTCCCAAAAAAATTAATTCCACACTGATTAAGCCCTCAGAAATCTCTATTATGACACATGAATAGGACAAATTGCAGCATGATATATCAAAATTACGGGACCAAGTGCAAAAAATTTATCTATTGAAAAGAGCAACCAAAGAGGAACTAAAAGGTGACATGGATGGTTTAAAAGCAGACATGGAAGATAATCTGGATGGCATGGAAGCTAATATGGATGGTTTGAAAGAATACATGGAAGTTTTGAAGGAAGTTTTGACAAAGTTGTTGCAATAAATACTTCCTGATGGTGACAAGGTAATCCATGAAAATCATGATGAGGACAAAAGGAATATGAATTGTGATTTTAGAAACTCCAATTTTGGGTTTAGGAACCACCACATTTCAAATATCGATATGAGTAAGTTTTTTTTCAAGGATATGGTAACATGGATACTACAAATGGAGCAATATTTTGATCTACATGATGTGCAACACTCACAAAAGGTATGCATTGCAACTTTGTATTTAGAACCCAATCAGTTTGTATGGTATCGATGACTTTTTTCTCATAAATAAATTTTCACTTGGTCAATTTTTACGGATAAAATGATAGAGCATTATGAGGATACAAAGAGCAACACCTTATTTATCCAATTGATAAATATCAAACAAAAGGGTTCAATGGTTTAGCACATTGAGGACATCCAAAAGTTGAACATCAAGGTAACAAATATTCCAGAGGAGCATAGGATTGATTTCTTCATAGAGACTTTATAGGATAACATCCAACATCATGTTCGCCTTTGGGAACCTGATTCATTAGGGAAGACATTCAGGGTGGCAAGAAAAGTTGAAAGAAAAATTATGGCAACAAGAAATTCTACCACTCATAGCTATAAAAATGGAAGTGTTTCTACTCCTAGCCTTCCACAACCTACAAGGCTGACACCACAATAATTGGAGGGGAAAAAATAAAAAGGGATTTTTTATAATTGTGATAGAAAATATACTAAAGGTCATAAGTGCATTGACAAAAAATTATTTTACATAGATTATGAAGAGGAGGAAGAAAAGGAATAAGAAACATAAAAAGAGGAGGATATACACCAAGAAGAAACCTTAGATAAAGAAGAAATGAATCCGACCATATCATGTAATGCATTGCTAGGAATTACCACTCCTCAAACTCTCAAGATAGAAGGATATATCAAGAAGAAAAAGGTAATAGTGTTGATTGATTCAATAGCCTATACTCTTATTCATGATAAGATAGCCAAGGAATATAAGTTCTTCCTATATCTAGCACCAGAGTGTCAAGTGATGGTTACAAATGGAGGAACTATAAATTTCTCTGAAAAGTGCCATAATATCAAGCTAACCATGGGGGAATGTGTATTGAATAGTCCAATTCTTTATAATTACAATGGATGGTGTTGATGTTGTACTAGGAGTCCAATGGTTACAATATTTGGGGACTATAGATTTTAATTTTCAGGAAATTTTCTTGATTTTTTTGGGGGAAGGAAAGGAATTTGAATTATGAGGTATCGCAGGGAAACCATGAAATATAATCACCTCTAATATCATGACAAAGCTTTTGAAGAAATAATGACGAGGCACAATTTCACAATTATTCTCACTAGAGGTTCATACATCGAAATCATCTATTTCGCCGGATCTCCAAAAAGTATTGGACAATCATTTCAAGGTGTTTGAGACTCTCGAAGGCCTCCCACCTATTCATGATCATGATCATGATATTCATTTTATTTCAAGAAGTGTTCCTCTAAAAATTAGGCCTTACAAATATCCTTATGCCCAAAAGAGTGAGATTGAGCGTATGGTTGTAGAAATGCTAGAGGTTGGTATAATTTAGCCTAGTAAAATTTATTTCTCTTCTCGAGTATTATTGGTGCACAAGAAGGGTGGACAATGGTGCATGTGTCTAGATTATAGGGAGCTCAACCAACTCACTATTAAAGATAAATTTCCCATTCCTTTCATTGATGAATTATTGGATGAATTACATGGAGAAATTTACTTCACCAAGTTGGATATTCATTAAGGATATCATCAAATAAGAATGAAAACTGAAGACATTCTGAAATCAATATTTAGAACTCATGAGGGTTATTATGAATTTTTGTTCATGCCTTTTGGCCTTACCAATACACCTAAATTTCAAGGTTTGATTAATTCCATTTTCAAACCCTTCGTTCGAAAATTTGTGTTATTTTTTTTTTATGATATACTAATCTACAACAAGTATTGGAAGGATCATGTTCAACATGTTGAAAGGGTGCTCAAACTATTGGAGGAGAAACAATTATATGCAAAAACCTCCAAATGTTTCTTTCGAGTACAGGAGGTGGAATATTTGGGTCATATTGTATCTCGTGAGGGTGTTAAGGTAGACCCTAACAAAATTAAAGCCATTAAGGAATGGAAAATCCCCATAACCATAAAGCATCTACAAGGATTTCTCGGGTTGATAGGGTATTATCGCAATTTTGTTAAGAATTATGGGAGAACAACAGAACCTCTTACAACATTACTGAAGAAAGATGCATTTTCTTGGACTTTAGAAGCAATTAAGGTATTTGAACATCTTAAAGGAGCAATGATCCAAGCACCAGTATTAGCTACACCACAGTTCATAGAAACCTTTATTGTGGAGTATGATGGCTTAGGAATGGAATTGGTGGTTTTTTAATGCAAGAAGGAAGACACATTTCTTTTGAAAGTCGCCCAATCAAAGGAAAGAAACTACAAAAACGTATTTATAAGAAGGAAATCTTGGAAATACTACATGCACTTAAGCAATAATGACCTTACCTAATGGGAATAAACTTGAAGGTAAAAACAAATCATGATAGTCTTTAATACTTTTTAGGACAAATATTATATTTAGAAGAGTAGCAGAAATGGGTCACAAAGATGTTGGGTTATGACTTTGAAATCATCTTAAAAAAGGAATCAAACTGTTTTTATATATGAACTCTCAAGAAAGGATGAGGATGTGGAAGCATTGCTTTGTGACATTTCTATTATCCAACCAGATTGGATAACCGAACCAAGGGATGAATATAAGAATGATGAAGAAGTGTGGGCACTCATTAAAAAGTTGCAGCAAGATCCCGGTACATATGATATATTTAGCTGGAAAAATGATTCATTATGGTACAAAGATCGCTTATATATTTCTAATAATTTCCAACTCAAAAAAATGATTCTTTTGGAGTTGCACACCTCTCCCTTAGGAGGGCACTCTAGATTTTTAAAAAATTACCACGGGGTTAAGAAGGAATTTTTTTGGAATGGCCTTAAATTTGATATTCAAAAGTTTTTGGTGAAATGTTTGGTTTTCCATCAAAATAATGTTGAGACAATTGCGACCCCAGGTCTGTTACAACCTTTGCGCATTCTAGGTAAACATTGGGAGGAGGTTTCAATGGATTTTATCACAGGTTTACCCAAGTCCAAAGGAAAGAGTGTCATCATGGTGGTAGTTGATAGACCTACCAAGTATGCACAATTTTGTGCATTATCACATCAACTTAAATTCAGTATAGCTTCTACTACATTTATGGAAACAATTCAAAAGCAACATGGAAACCCAAAGATTATTTTAAGCGAGAGAGACCCCATTTTCACTAGAAATTTTTGGACGGAACTATTTTATTGTCTAGGTACTCAATTACATCATAACTCATCTTATCATCCTCAATTTGATGGGAAAACTGAGATAGTGAAAAATAATTGGAAGGATATCTTCGTTGCTTTGTATTTGATAAAAAAACACAATTGATCAAGTGGCTACCTCTGGTTCAATGGTGGTATAACACTTCCTTCCATACTGAAATAAAAATGACCCCATTGATGACACTTTATGGATATCATCCACCGTCCATTACATCATATTTAAGAGAAAATTCTAAGGTTCAAGTGGTGGAAGATCACATCAAGCATCAACAACAAGATCTCAAAATATTAAAGGATAACCTCACTTTGGCGCAAAATCGAATGAAACAACAAGCATATCAACATCACAGTGAAATAATTTTTGATATAGGTGACTGGGTATTTTTATGGCTACAACCATCCAATCAAATTTATCTCAAGCAAGCTAATAAGGATAGTAAATTATCACCAAATTATTATGATCCCTACAAGGTGCTGCAAAATATTGGTACTATGTCATACAAATTGGATCTTCCTACCTCTTCCCAAGTGCACCCAATTTTCCATGTTTCTTGCTTAAATAAGGTTATAAGTGACAATCTCTCAGTTCAAACAATATTTCCAGAACTTTATGAGGAAGGAAAAAACATATTGGATGCTCAAGCAGTTATGGAAATAAGAACTCAACAACTAAGAAATAGATCAATTTCAGAGTATCTCATCAAGTGGAATAACTTACCGGCTGAAGATTCCACATGGGAGGATGATAATTTTATACAGAAGCATCCGTAATTACTCAAGCATTGAGGAAAACACTTTTCTGAAGGAGAGGAGCATGTTACGTCCCTATAATACTAGTGTATCCCCTTATTTTTATTCTTAGTGTAGCCACTTTATTGTTATTCTTGTACCCATGTAGTACCCATATTGTTATTATTGTGCTCCATAGAAGCCGAATTTGATTATTTTTGTGGTCTTACATTATTATTGTTATGTCGACTCTGATTATATTGTAACCCCTTAGAATCCTATATATATATATATATATATATATATACACACACACATTTGAATAATCCAATAATTATTCATTTATGTAATGTAAAGGAGGTTCCCCCCTTGAAGAGCTAATTTTTAAGTCGTTGATCTATCTTTTCTTCTATTTTGTGAGCTGGTTGCATAACATTTAATTTTTAACAAAATATTAATTAAAAAAATTATTTTATATCAATATTAAATATTTATTCACTATATTATCCTTTTAGGTTAGATGTACATGTCCATAAATGATATTACTCTGAGCATCCTTCTTAGACACCAATAATGTCTTGAGTGCATTCATGAAGTGGAGTAGTTTATATGTATGTGTTCATAAGCTATATTATTATTATTTTTCTTTCCAAGTAATGTGAGTTATGATATGTCTTGCACACCTGATTTCTTATTTGAGTAGGGGGAATCTAAGTCATCAAAATCATTTGGAGATGGCACATGTCCTAGCCCCTGGGCCACAAAAACCCTTAGCATGGCTAGATTTTTTCCGATGGAGCTTCGAACCTATAACCTTTTCACCACAGAGTGAATTAACACCTTGTCACCGTCTATGTTATTCCCTCTAGGCTATGTCAATAAGTTTTTTAGTTATATTATTATAAGAATATTTTTATTAATATTAATATGAGTAGGCCAAAATATATTGGGATTAATTAAAAGTTGTATAAGACTATCTCCATGTATGTGCTCCTCATGCCTGCCTGTAATTGATTCTGTCCCCTCGTCTCTTCCATATCACTATAAATCTCCTTAAACCCCATTGCAACTAGTTTCTCGCAAGCATAATTTCCCTTTTGGGGGGAGGGGGCAACTCCTCAACTCCCAAACGTCACACAAACACTTCTGTGGCTTCTAACCCCTCTACACAAACTACCAAACCTAACTCAAAAATGTCCAAATTTGTCAATGCAACAATGTTAGAACCAGAGGCATTTCCTGAACCCAAACAAAGGAATACAATCACATTTAATTCCAAATATGAGAAGATTCCAAGGTTGCACATTCACCCAAGCAGGTTAAATAACAACTTACAATACATGCAAGATCATGCATTGATTTTCATGTTCATCAGAGTCAGGCCAACAGAGAAGATGCTCTTGCACTGGATTGCATTAATATGGAAACAAAAATCCCATTATGATTTCAAGCTTATCTCCAAACGTTTTTTCACAATGGTCTTCATGCACCAAGAAGGCCTCAAATATGTCATGGAGGGTGACCCTTTCTTTCTAAACTCTTCAAGTCTATACATGTGACAGTGGATGTTGTGTTTTATCCTAAAAAGGGATTACTTATCCTATAAAACAATGTGGATCAATATCTACTTCCTTCCCTGAGACCCTAACACCCTTCATGACATAGGAAACAACTTGGGGAAATTTTTCTACCTCTTAGAACAAACACGCCAGGTATTCTACACTCCATATGCATGAATGTATGTATATATCTACATCCATGGCTCTCTCCCTGAAGCCATATCTATAGAGTTAGAAGAAAGGGACTGGTTCCAAATTATCAAAAATTACCGTGTCTCATTTTGATGTAGGAAAAGCCACCAACATGTCTACTTATTCATGGATTGTCCCCTTAATGATACCAATATAGAGGACTCAAATGTTGGATCCAACGATGTGGAGGTTTTCAAAAAGATCCCATTAAAAATAATACAGATGAAGAAGCAAGTCCCCTCATCACATCCCAAGCTGCCAACATCTAGCAGCAACTTTGAAGTGTTGGAGGACCTCCTTTAAGAAACTCCAGAAAATCTAGAGAAATCAAAAAAAGTGGCACCCAGTTCAATAGAGGACGAACCAGTGGCAACGGGTAAAGGTAAAGGACCAAAAACTGCTGAGCACCTAGACTAAAGGGACCTGAAGCCCCAAGGCAAAGATGCCCCCATGGCAGAAGATGACAATTTCACTGACCTGGAAGGACTGGACCTTATTTCCATGGAAGATGCTTATCGTTGGAATGCAACAAACACCATTCCTCACAAACATACCCATATTCTTGTTGTGACACTTCAAAAAAAGGCTAAGATGTAGTTTTGAGTTCAAACCATTACAAAAAAAATATGGAAAATAAAGTGGAAAATAATTCAATAAAGAGGACTAAATTCCACCTTACAAAGACTGGACACTCTGGGATGTAAAATGGTGGAATTAGGACAATATAAGAAAATCTCGGATATTTGAACCTCCCAATCAGTTTTTTACACATAAATATCATCTCCTAGAACATAAGTGGTATGAAGAACCCCTCAAAGAGCCACATCCTTCGTAGGAATATCCAGAAGGACCTTCCTACAATCTTGTTCATCCAATAAACCAAGTGCTCCAACACTGATTTTGCTACTATCAAATCCAAAGTTTGGAAATCAAACAACAACCTAGCAGTTGATGTTGAAGGTGTACCAGGAAGCCTAGGTATAGCCTGGAATCATTCTCAAATAGGCATGGAATATCTCTCTCTCAATCCTATTGTCCTTACTACTTCGTTTCACTTATTGGGATTTGGTGTCCATGGTTTCCTTTCCAATGTTTATGGACATCAAGCCCCTTCCAAGAAATACGGAATGCTAGAACATCTCTCCTCTCTATAAAACTAGCTTGATCCAACCAAATGGATTACTGGATGTGATCTCAACATCATCACATCTCTCAGGGAAAAAAAGGGAGGAAGAAGACAACTAGACCAAGAATCAGAAGCATTACTAACATTCATAGAAGAATCCAACCTATTCAACACGAAAACCACCAATGGCCTCTTCACCTAGAACAAAAAAAGAGGGGGATATTATAAAATATCTTCACACCTAGATAAATTTTAGGTTTCATGATCCCTCTTGGTAAGCGGGCACACGATCTCAGTAAACATCCTTCCCTCCTATGGCTCTGATCACTGGCCCATTTCCCTCTCTTGGAAATCCTTTAGAAAACCAATTAAGAGACCTTTATGATTTGATAAATTTTGGTTCTTAGATCCCAACCTCATCTCCAATATTGAAGGATGATGGAAAGGGGTGGGTCACCTGAAAGGATCGAAGATGTACATTTTTTAGCAGAAACTCAGACAACTCAAAATTCTCATAAAAAAATGGAACAAAGAGGAGTTTGTCAACATATTTAATGAGAAATAACCTCTCGAGAAAGCCATGACCACCTTATAGCAAGAAATTATCCTAAAAATATGATCTGAGGAGACCAATGCAAGAGAGGCAGGCATCTCAAAGCAACTAGAGGAATGCTACAAGCAAGCAAAAATATACTCAAAGAAAAAATAGAGAATTCATTAGCTCAAATAAGGAGAGCGTAATACCTCCTTCTTCTACAAATAAACCATTTAGATCAAATCCAACAATTTTATTTCCATTATAAGAAATAAATTTGGAACCATCGTGGAAAAATAGGAATGCATAGAAAAATAATTGGTCCACTATTTCTCAGACATTCTATAGGAACCTCCTATTCAGTGAAGGGGGGCCATTGAAAAATCACTTCCAACATCCCCCACCTAGTCTCAGTAGAAAAAAAATGCATCTCTCATGAGACCAATGGTATAATTAGAGATCCTAAAGCTCTCACTCAGATGGTGGATGGAAATCCCCAAATTATGATGGTTTCACAATCATCTTATTCAAGCGATGTTGGCACTTGCTAGGAAGCGAAACACATGGCATTGTGGAGGATTAAAGAGGCAATATATCCATCCTTTAGGTCTTCAAAGCCACCTTCCTAGCCCTCATCCCAAAGGAGGAAAATATTTCCTCATCAGGTGAATACATACCCATAGCCCTATGCAATGTTATTTACAAAATCATAACAAAAATCATTGCAAATAAGCTAAATCCCTTGCTCTTCCTACTAATATCCCCTGAAAAATTAGGCTATGTGGAAGTCAGGTAAAGTATTGATGTCATCATTTTTCCCCATGAGGCCATCCACTCTCTAAAAACTATCAATAAGTTAGGCATGCTCATAAAACTACACATGTACAAATCCTTTGATAAGCTTAACTTGGAATACACTGAACACACCCTAAAAGAATTTGGATTTTTTTACCACTGGACCTAATGAGTCATGTCACTCATATACACCCCCTTATTCTCCATTATGGTCAATAGAACCCCCTATGAAACCTTCCTCCCAACCTCAGGCATTAGACAAGGAGACCCCCTCTCCCCTTTCCTCTTCATCCTCATGGTTGAAGGCCTTGGTCGAGCTATCATATCTGCTAAGACAAAAGGATCTTTAAAATGCCTCTCCATCCACAGTGATTTCACTCACACCCACCAACAGTTTGTGGACAATACTCTCTTCTGAATCATCCCTCAATTCAAGAATATAGAGAAATAAAATCCATAGTTGACCTCTTCTTCCTCACTTTTGGGATCGTCATCAATCTTGATAATTCCCAAATCTTCTTCTTCAACACCCCCATCATCACCTAAAGGAACATTCAATGAATTTGTGGTTTTTATACTACCTCCCTTCCCTCCAAATACCTGAGGGCCCCCCTCACGGACTTGGCCATCAAACACTCCTCATGGCGAGACCTCCTAGACAAAATTTTCTCTAAATTCAATTGTTGGATTTATCATGCCCTCGACATAGCCATCAGACTAATCCTTATAAAAATTTTCCTACAATCCATGCCCCTATATCTATTATTTATCTTAGATGCCCCTAGATGGGTGCTTAAAAGTATCAGTAACATCCACTTCTCTTTTTTCTGGGGAGGAGTGGACCTAAAGCATAAATGGCCCCTAGTAAAGTGGGACACTCTCTACATCTTGAAAGAACATGGGGGTTTGGGTCTTCGGGACCTAGAACCAGTCAAAAGGTAATGGTAGAATATATTTGGAGGAAATGAATCAAATAAAAACATGAAACATGGGCCCAACTCTGTCATACAAAATATGCTAGAAATATTACCTAGCATGACCTCATTCGTCTCTCCACTACCCCTCCCAGTTCACTCATCTAGAATTTGGAAATCTAAGGTAGACACTTGATGCACTCACAATTTTTTTGGGAGGTTATTGATTTTCATTTAGCCAACCTATTACATGAATCTTGGTAGAGGTAACTAAGCCTTGACACCATTCTTCTTACTCCACTCAGCTAAGCTCAAGCTCTCAGCACATAGTGCATCTTGATCCATCAATTCTAGACGAACCCATGGGACATTTCAAATTGAAATTAGGCTTTAGATATCCTATGTGAAGAGGAAGATAATGTTTTTAACATATCTCTCCTCCAGAAAGAGCTTCTAAAGAGAACCATTGGATACAAATAAGGAAGGGACACTTCATTGGGGATATCAAACATCATGTAGGTTCCCAATAAAGGAAGCTTATAACTTCTTAACAAGATCAAATATCCAAGGGTTGGTCCCCTTCTAGGCCAAATTATATATAATTAACACATGGCCCAAAATAAAACCTTCTCATGGCTCCTCATTAAGTGTTGGGTACTCACGTGGGAAAATATAATCAAGAAGGTATTTCAGGCCTGTCTTGGTGTGATCTATGCCACGAATAGCAAGATACCATGGACCACCACTTCCTATCATGTCCCTTCACTAACAGTATTTGGATCAAGATGAAGCATGGGTTCCTCAAATCTTCCATGGATGAAAGTTGTATTTCTTAAACTCTCAAGAAATTGTATAATGCTCCATTTAGCAATGCCATCCTCAGTTACCTCTAGTCCAAAACTGCCATCTTTCTATTCTAGGATGTCTAAAAGGAAAATAACAAGATAATATAAAAAAACTCTCACAATTCCCCTAAAGTTTTATGGATCCTCTTCCAAAATCGCTTAGAGGAATACATTTCCCTCACCAAATCGTAAACCATGGATCATCAAGACCCTCCCTCTAAAAAGGATATTATATCCTAGTGGAACCTCAAACCTCCCAATTTAGCAGACCTTTCTCCCTTTATCAAATCCACAGAACCTTCTCCCTCCTCCTGGTTCCCTCCTCCTCCTCCTCTCCACTTCAAGCTTAACTTTTATGGGAATTCTAAGGGAAATACATGCAAGGCCAACATTGGCGGAGTCCTCACGGACCACACACGAAAGATCATAGGAATATACAAGAGCCAAATTGGATTTGAAAGTAACAATGCAGTGAAGCTAGAAGCACTAATTTAGGGAATTGAATTAGCCAAGAACAATCACTTATTCCCTCCAATTGTAGAAGGATATTCACTGGTCATATTTCAAATATCCAATTTCATCCTCAATGACTTCCCAAAAACTAAGCACACAATCATTTGGAGCCTAGACTATCATTTTCAACACTTGGACAACCTCATCTACCATACGGAAGCAATTGTATTCACTGATGTAAAGAAAAAATAAAACTACCTTATTGAATTTATTGCAAATAAGGAAATATAAGATCATCGGTGCAAGGAGAACTAATCAGGATCATCCCATTCCATTCAATCCTAGCCCCCCCAATTCCAGAAACTAGCGTAAAGTGACCTTCACTCCCCAGATCTAGGTGTTCACATGAATAAAGCCACATGCTCCCAAGAAAAATGGCAACACTCTCAACTTGGAAAGAACCACCATCTCGGTGGTTTTAATGGCCATTAAATTATTTACCCACTGAGGATTTTCCTCACATGCCCATCCCTCTACTTCACCTACCACCTCCAATAGTATATCTCTCTACAAAATGAGTTCCATTTGCTTCATTCCCTTTATCATTTTACTCCATTCCTGGAGGATCTTTATAATCATCTAATTGTATTTAGGAATTGAAGTATTATTTTAGCATTATAATTGTTGAATATATATTTAAGAGTGTTTATTAGGTGTATATTAAGTGATTTCTATAGGATTTAATTTTTATTAGGTTATTGATTTAAATTTTATGGGGAGGGGTTGAGGGTGGAGCTTCTAAGAGTACAAACTATCTTATAAGGTGTCAAGGCTTATTATCACCTCGAGCAATCTTAACAATAACATCTCACAAGTGGACAACTCATTTTTCCATTCAACAATAATGTTGGCACCAACCTAAATTTAACTTAACTTGAAAGTATATGTAAAATAAAAGTTCTTTCATGAATTAGATTTTACTTTGTAAGTGTCCTTTTAATCAAGAAAGGTTATGACTAAGATCAAATGAATCCTTCCCTCAAATCACCCAAAGAATTTGGTGAGCCTCGTCTTTGTCTCCTGATAGGGACTATAGACTTTGGTTCGATGTTAATATTCATTGACTTCATATTAATTCACTGAAATATATAACCTATATCTAAAATTTTATTGTAATTAGAAATTAACTCATTTTTTAAAATAACTTTGTTTTAATTAATGGGGAAATTTTGAAATCTCATTTGAATTGCTTGATAGATCATTGATATGACTTAATTTCCTTGTTGTGTTCCATTTATTTTCTACATTTTTCATAATTATAGAATGAATTTAAAAAATAAAAATTTGATTGGTTAATTCAAAGGTGCAAACTACACATTGTCTAACCACTTCCAAGACTAATGCAGTATGCAAAGTAATATAGTCAATGCCCCCTTCCGTCTAGGAACTCATTGCTTCTATTTAGTTGTGGAAACTTATATTCTACTACATCGCGGTGACCTAGATGGACACAAACTTATATATAGAGTAATATTTATAAGAATTGTTTTCCATAGTATATGCTCCTAGAATAGATGTTAGTGATCATAATTATGAATCATGTGATTTTTAATCATTATGGGAATTTTGAATCCTTTTTCTATTAATTATATTTCCAACTTATCATTATATAGATTTATTGAAATGTCTACACTTGACATCATAATAGATATATAAAAAAATATTAAAAATACAATAAAAATTTGTCTTGTTTCTTTTCTTATTTTCTTATTTCAGTTATTACTATTTTATTTAAGAGGCCCACTAATGAAATGATTTGAACTCTATAAGTTGTTGGCTAATGTTCTTTCAGTACATCCCCCTCTACGGAACCAATAAGGAACTAAGAAGGCATGCATATACATTGATGAAATCTTCGCTCAAGTGCCTTAGTTATTCATATGGCATGTGGTCCTAGTCTCGTTGAGCTTGTTCAAGATTATTTAACTCCTACACTATCTTGAGTACTAGTTTTACATGAATCCCTATTTTTTGAGATAATTAAACTCATTATCAGCTAGGTGTCATAGGAATTTTTTGTTGATTTAGTTGAGTTTTAGTTGGGACCTTCTATAGTTATTTAATGATATTTGTTTCCTTGTCTCTTATGTAGTTTATTTAACTCATTTTGAATTATGAGAATATTTTCTCACTCCATTCCATAATTAAGTTTATTATCTATGTATTTTTGCCTATGCATTCGTTTAATGGTATCAGAGTGTGTGGTTACATAAAGCTCCAAAGGGAAAAACATTCAAAAATATCTTTGTGAACACATAAAAGGCACAAATTTCGAGAGGAGCTCGTAGTCAAGAAGAATCTACTTGCAATTTTTTTTGAAATTGCAGAGGAGACCATTTTAGTTTCAAAGAAGAGATCTGTGCGACTCATCACACTCTACAGAGAGAGAAAGAGAGATGAATCACATTCTAGAGACAAATAAAATGCAATGAACTCGTCAGATTTTGAAAAAAGAGAAGATGAGACAAAGATGAAAAAATTCCAATCTGAAAATTTCTCTGATGCAGCGTAGTAGTGTGTGTCAATAGGTGTGACAATAGCACAAAATTTAAAAAGAGATTTTTCACCACACTTTCATTTCAAAGCTCAAGGAGCACGAGCCACAAACAAGTTAAATCAAAAGTCCAAAAGTCCTTTTAAAAAGTATTCATAAGTCTTAGACCTATTGTTAAAAAAAAGGAGGGTTGTTCATTTTATTTAGGAAAGGAAAGGTATTTTTCCAAGAATTTTTAAAGTTCCACGATTTGAAATGGTTTCTTTTGAAAAATGATTTTTTAAACAAAGGATAATTCATAATTTTTTAAAAATGAGCATACTTTATTAATAAAATGGATTTTTTATAATAAAAAAAGAGTTTTTGCTTGATTTGAAAATTTGTTTAGAAAAAAGAAATCAAAAAGGACATTTAAATTTTTTTCCTCCATCTCTTTGCCACAAACACCCATTTTGCTGAGAAAAAACTTTCAATTTTAGTATTTACGGATGAAGACATTTTTGGATCAGATCCGAGAAGAATTGGAAGTCATGACCAATAATAAGAGGAATGCAACTGTTTAACTTAGAAATAAATATCACCGAGTCAAATTTTGGATACAAAACTTAGTCGATGTATCTAAAATAAAAAATATAATCAACGCATCAACATCAAAATAAGATTGTCATTTTTTGAAATTTGTGTATAAAGTTAATGATTCAATCAAGACTGTTAAATTATATACATTGCAAGCTCAATTTGAAACCCTCGAGATGAATGACACAAAGAATGTTGACTATTTTATTACTAGAGTCATAATCATCATCAATCAAATAAAAATTATTGGTGAAACCGTTATAGATCATAAGAGTGTTGAAAAACTCCTCTGAATCTTGCCAAAGAAATATGACATGGTTGTAATAGCCATTATGCAATCCAAATATGTTACAACTCTCTTAGTATAACAATTAATTGGATCAATTTTGTCACACGAAACAAGACTTAACATAGGAGAATATTCCATTGAACAATCTTTCAAATCACAAGTGTCTCTTGGAAGAGGCAGAGGAAGAAGATACAGAGGTAACAAAAAGTAAGGAAGACATGGAGGCAAAGGCAAATCATAACATCATCATGCACTAGAGCAATCGTGACCTTCACAAAACCAAACACAGAGAGAAAGAACATGGATAAAATATAATGTCCAATGTTACTATTGCATGAACATGAATGCAAAAAGAAACAGTCAAACCAACAAAGAGGCATTTTCCATCTTTCCAAAAATAAAGGAGAATCCTTCGAAACCATGTTTCTTTTGTGCCATATTTCTAAATACATTTGCAACGAGGACCTTTTTTTGTTGGAAAGTGGTTGAAACAACCATATGATAGGTAAACAAAATCTACTTTCTTGCATCGACGCTTCCATAACATATGAAAATACCCTTGGAGATTGTTCTCATATAAAATTTGAAGGGAAAGATATCGTTCTTATCCTCACTAAACAAAATCAGCTGGGATATATACCTGACATTTATTATGTTCCACATCTGAAGCATAACCTCATTAGTATAGGTCAATTGATGGAACATGGATATGATGTCATATTCCAAGGAACCACATGTTATATCTATGAAAAACCTCCCAATAAAATAATGATAACAAAGGTTGAAAAACCAAGACCATGATGTTTCGGTTGACTCTTAGAAGTCAAAATCTATCATTGTATTTTGCACACAATGTGTCAAGAATAGATGAGTCACATTTATGGAATTCTAGGTATGGGAATATTCCCTTCAAGAGTCTGATTCTTCTACAAAAATAGTATATGGTCATTGGTCTCCCAGTTGTAAATGAAAAAGGTTGTAACTATGAAATATGTATTCTAGCAAAGCATAAAAGAGATAGCTTTCCCACATCTTCCACTAGAGAAAAAGAGCCCTTAGAGCTAGTCCATATATATATATGGAATTCTAGGTATGGGAATATTCCCTTCAAGAGTCTGATTCTTCTACAAAAATAGTATATGGTCATTGGTCTCCCAGTTGTAAATGAAAAAGGTTGTAACTATGAAATATGTATTCTAGCAAAGCATAAAAGAGATAGCTTTCCCACATCTTCCACTAGAGAAAAAGAGCCCTTAGAGCTAGTCCATATATATATATATATATATATATATATATATATATGGACTAGCTCTATATATATATATATATATATATATATATGTATATGTATGTATGTATATGTATATATACACACACACACACACATATATATATACATATCTATATAAATATACACATGTATATATGTGTGTGTGTGTGTGTGTGTGTGTGTGTGTGTGTGTCGCCCAATGAAAACACATTACGTTGGTGAAAGTATTTATTTTATGACCTTCATTCATGATTTTAGCGGGAGGATATGTGTTTGTTTTCTCAAAAATAAATATGACACTTTCTCAAGATTCAAAGAGCTCAAAGAAAAATAAAAAAAAACAAAGTGGAAATCCTTTAAAAGTACACATGTCAAATAGAGGAGGAGAATAAAGTTCCAATAAATTCAAAGTTTCTTTTCAACAATAAGGAAACATCATACATAACACAACAAGATACACTCCATAGTAAAATGGAATAGAAAAAAGGAAAAACTAGTCAATCATGAATATGGCCAAATGTATGCTTCGTGAGAAGAGGTTGTCCAATGACAATTGGGCTGAAGTTGTTGCTACTACAGTATATGTTCTCAACATATCTCCAACAATCAGTGTCTAAGATGCAATACCTCAAGAATATTCGGATGGTAAGAAGGTGAATGTCTCTCACTCTTGCATTTTTGGTTATGTATAATTTCACATGTTCTTGAGAAGCTGTGAAATAAACTTGATGATAGAAGTGAAATATGTATTTTTGTAGGCTATAGTGAATATTCAAAAGCCTATAGACTCTACAATATAGTTACCAAGAATTTCTCTTTAAGCAAAGATGTTAAATATTTTGAAAATAAATCTTAGTTTGATCAAATTGATGAAGCTTTAAATCAGCATGTTCATCCACCACATCTGTCGAGATTGCAGGTTCAAGAAGAGCCATACCACTCTGAAAATTATACATCTTCTAGCAATGAATCCAACAGTGATTCATTTTATTTAGAAGATAATCAAAAAACTAGAACCATCAGAGAAATATATGAGCAAGAGCATGACTTTGATAAGAAAAATATGTTTTACTTTCTTTCTTGTCAACCAACCCATTTTTAAGAGGTAGTAATAGATAAAAATTGGGTTGATGCAATGAATTAAGAAACCACTACCATAGATAAGAACGAGACTTGGGAACTGATTGATCTCCTAAGAGACAAAACTAACATTGGTGTAAAGTAGGTATACAATACTAAAATTAACAAAAAATGAGAAATTGAGAAACATAAGGCAAGGGTTATTGCCGAAGGATTATCACAATAGTTTGGTGTCGGCTATGGTGAAACCATTTCTCGAGTAACAATGTTAGACACTATCAAAACTATTTTGGCCACAACAGCTCAACATAAATGGAAAGTTTTTCAACTTGTTGTAAAATTTAATTTCTTAAATGGTATGTTGCAGGAAGAGTTTTATGTGGAGAAGCCTCTTGGTTTTGAAGTTCCAGCATAGGAGCATAAGGTGTACAGTTTTATTAAATCCTTATATGTCTTGAAACAAGCTCCTTGATCTTGGTACAGTCGCATCGACACTTACCTCATCAAAATTGGATTTTGTAGAAGCAACCATGGGCCAGATTTGTATACCAAAACTCTGAAGATAAAATTATCATTGTTTTCCTTTATGTTGATGATCCATTTTATACAGGCAATATGATGTTAGAATAATTCAAAGCAGGCATGCAAACAAAGTTTGATATGACTGATCTATGGCTCATGAAGTATTTTGTTTTTCAACAAAAATATTCCACTAACATCCTCCAAAAGTTCAAAATGATCAACTAAAAACCATATAAAACTCCAACTTCTCTAGGTACCAAGCTTAGTAAATAAAATAAGGAACACCAATAGATTCTACATTGTAAAAAATTCTAGTTGGTAACCTCATGTATCTCACTACAACTAGACCTGACATCATGTTTACAGCTAGTTTTGTTTCTAGGTTTATGTAATCACCCAATAATTTACATTGGAAGGTTACAAAAAGGATCTTAAGATATGTTACAGGAACAATAGACTATGGCTTATTTTACACACATTTTGAATATTGCTTACTTTCAGGATATACAAACAGTGATTATGCAAGCAGTTTAGATGATCACAAATGCACCTTGGGGTATGCTTTTCACCTTGGAACCAATATGATCTCATGGGAACCAAGAAATAACCCATCATTTCAATATCTTCCGTAGAGGTAGAGTATGTAGCTTCAACTTCAACATCTTGTCAAGGAGTATGGATGTGAAGACTATTGTAGGATATTTCATATGTTTAGAAGGATCCCATTCATATTTCTTGTGATAAACGCTTTGCAATTTATTTGTTGAAAATTCATTTTTTTCACAAAAATAAAAAGCATATTGACACACATTTTCATTTTATTCGTGAGATTGTTAAGGATGGAGATATTTTACTTGATTTTTGTGGCTCATGAGATTAGTTTGTAGATATTTTTACAAAACCATTGGGAAAAAAATGTATTTGAATTTCAATGAGATAAATTTGGAATTATAAGTGCTAATACTTGTAACAGTTGAGATTAGGATGGGGTTTTGAGATAATTATTATCATTGTCTGCTAGGTTTCATAGTCAATTTTATTTTTTTGAGTTATTTGAGTTTTAGTTGGGACCTTCTCTAGTTATTTATTGCTATTTTCTTCCTCATATCCTATGTAGTTTATTAAACTCATTTTGAATTATGAGAAAGTTGTTCAGTCCATTCCAAGTTCGAGTTAATTATCTGTGCATTTCTGCCTCTTCATTCCTTATCACTAGTGTATGGCTGAGACTAGTTGTAATAATATATTATCATATGTTTCTTACATTACCTCTCGAGGTTGGAAATGGTGGAATTCCCTATCTAGAAAATCCAAGTTCTTAGAATTTATCCTAGCTCCGAGTGTAAAATGTACCTATATAGAATTAGCATCCCATGAGTTTCTTCCTCATTTCTTTCTCATAGGGAAGTAGGATAAATCAGATGTGCGTAAACCTAATTTTTACAAATGAAACACTCACAATGGTGGTTTATGATATCACAAAAAGAAAATATATAATTCTAAAAAGAAAAAATGCACAAATTTAAAAATACATTGATAGACTAGTTGTGGTCATTTCGGAATAACCCTATCAAGTGGTGTTCTTAGCCATGAGAGGCATGGTGATCGATTTTTGTTTTTTCCCTAATCCATTTTCCTTCTTCCACCACATCCTTAGCATCATGTTTGATAAAGCACACATTTATATTATTTGGCCTTGTACTTCACCAGTTTAGAAAAAGTAATTGGATGAAAGAAACATGGGGAGAAACCTGGGGAGAATGTTAATAAGCATGTATGGAAAGAAAATAAAAGAAAAACATATATGAGATGAAGGTAAAACCAATTTTGTCCCTAGAGAAAACAAAATTTTGAAGATATTTTAAACTTAAAAACATTAAATAGATAAATAAATAAAGGGTAAAGAGGGTGTACTTAATCTAGTCAACACTATGCTAATGAAATATTTACCATCAAGAAGACAAGGAGAGGCATGGGCCTGAAATGGTAATGGTTTTTTTGATGTTTTTACAACATTGCAACACATTCTATGCAAGTTCGAACTCTTCAAACAACTCAGAAAAAGATGGGAGATATAGGAGTTTGTATCCCATCAAAGCAAGTGGATCGGGTGAAATGAACATGCATTCTAAAAGAAAATGTTCTAAAATCCCTCTTGAGCTAGTGCTCAATAACTCCATAAAAAATAATTGGTGTGTAGGACCAGACCTATAAGATTCTCCTGCTCATTTCCATCCTTTTGGTAGATATAACTATCTCCTTCTCCATCGTACTTAGGAGTGGTACCTTAACCATATTCTTTTTCAACAATACGAGCTTGAGTTCAATCAAATTATAGAGATGGAGTAAGTGAGGATTAGAAAATAGCGTAAGAGATTTATGATCAATCGAGGGAATTCAAGCAATGATGAAACCCTTCTTTTTAGATCATATGTACAACTCTCTATTTTCCAAAGAATAACCTAGGGCTTTGATAGGCCCCCTGAACCAAATAATGGTGGGATGAAACATCATCAATATGAATAGAGCATATCGTGATTAATTTTTTTGAATCCTACTCGTATTGTATTGGTTTATTGAGAGAGAAGAATAGAAATTGGACCAGCCCACCCCACCCCACATCAGCCCTTCTCTTTCCATGGTGCCTCCCTACTTATATTCTAAGCAGGCACAAGAGAGTCCGTAGTATTGTAATTGGTATATTTATGGACGAAAGATACAAGGAGAAGGCATTATCACGCATTGGCTACATGAAACATTCCTATATTTGAGTTTACATATTGTTTATTATATATTTGAGTTTACATATTTTTTATTATATTTATTTTTTATTTTTTACAAATTTTATTTTTAATTTTCCTTTTTAATTTAGAGAAATGGGTAACTCTGTTGGTTTTGTATTTGTGAAGCACATAATAGAAACAAATCACTATCACACTATAAATTTCGATGGTTATTAGTATAAAGTCTAAGTTCTTAGGTAACCCCTTCCCCAAAGTCAAATAAATAAGATTGGATCCTTTTGTAAAGGCACCTTTATATGTTTTTTATTAATATCTCGTTTTTTATTAAAATGTATGGGTTAATAATTATAATATTTGGTATTAAATACTTAGGGAAAAAAAGGAAGAGATTTTTGGTTAGTAGATTTTCCAGGGAAAATTACAGTCATGAAATTTGGATTAAATTCTAAATATTTTGTACAAATTCTAAAAATAAATTATATATTTAAATTCATTTTAAAACTACACAATTTATGGAAATAAATTAGTCTTATTAGAGTACGTAAAGTGAATACATCACTGACTTCGAATTAGTGATTTTGGGGTTTTCTTGGGTGATGACCACAAAAACAATTTTTAATAGAGCACTCAATTTGTAATTATACTAGTGTTAGTTGAAGTAGACTAGTTACGACATTTCATAACTCGGTAATAATAAAAAATTTAAGAAACAACTTCAAATTTACTCATTATAATTATGGATGCCATTATTATCTTTTATTATTAACTAGGTTGAAGTAAGAATAGTACTTGTAGTAGGCAGTGCCTATGGCACTTCAATGTTTTACAAATGTTTTGATAAGTATTAAATAAGTTAATCCATTTAAAATTCACAACGTTAAGACCTGCAAAATGGCAACGATAATTTTGAGGAGATTTTCATGGAGGACTTGATGACAATGTTAGGAACCCTACAAGATATTCAAGCAAAATTACAAAAAGTTATTGAGATTCTAGTGATTTTTTGAAAAATTAAAGAGAATCTTCACTAGAGAATAACATACAAGAGACATAAATACCTAGTGTGATTTTGAAAAGGGTTATGATCATCCGTCTATAAAATGTTGTCATTTTTGGAAAGGAAACTACTTTCCAACATCTCTATTATGACTCTAGTGCACTATATGCAAATAAAATCATTATGGAATGTCAAAATCATGTTAAACTAGCATATTTCATTGTGGATAATAATTTTGATGTGTATGGTTCTATTTATTTGGATCCATATGAATATGATTAGAATTTGGAGCATAAAACTCAATTATTCATGATGAATGGGGAGTCAACATGAGACCCAAGTTTACGGATGAGATTATTGGACTCCTTCAACGTTGAATCGACACTTGTACATGAATCCCTAGTTTCCTCGATATGTTATAAGTGCGGGACCTTAGATTATGGTTTTACATCCTCTCTACATGCCTTAATGACAATGATTCTTGAAGGGGGATGTATTTACGAGGTTGAAGAGTTTATTAGAGTAATAATACTGTAGTTATAGTGGTCACTCAATGTAATATGGTTTGGATCCACAATGTTTTCTATTAATAAAATATTCTTAATTGATAGCTAGTATTTATAAATGTAATATGACCTCATTAAAGAAGACCCAATATGTAGTTAGTATTTTGCTATGATTAGGCTTTTTTGGCTACATATAAATAAATATGAAGTCATCTTTATAAATCATGCACTAGAGTATATTTTACTGGACATTAGGTCATTAAGAAGCTACCCTCTTGAAAATAAAAGTGAATAGGAGTTTTTTTTTTTTGCATAAATGGATCATTGTATGGTATTTCCCTAATTTGAGGGTATTTTGATACATAAAGTAAATGAAATTTTCTATTTCATACAAAGATTTCTCTATGGTCCAACATTTTGATATAGTGTCAACACTTAATCAACACTTGTAAGAACCATTTTCATTTATCAACAAATGCTTCTATCAGCCAAAATTCTTGCAATTTTCCTACGCAACCATTGGTAATGTCCAAAAATCACCTTTAAGGAAATACATCTAGTGTCAATTTCTCATGGAGATGGAGATGTGGGATGAACTTTTTCTAGAAATCTCTATAACTTAGACAAAAAAATGCATTAAAATTTATGTTTGTCGTTTTCTCATGAAATCAAACTTTCAAAATTGAAACTATCCATAATCTAACAATTATTTCCATAAAACATGTTTAGTTCCCAAGCTCCTTAATATTTGAGAATGTATCTAAAGTTGATGGAGGAAGTGCATTGCCACTCTATTCTACCACTAAGTGTCCCCTAATGACTAGATGGTGGGGTACCTATGAAATTGAAAAATATAGTAATTAATATAGTAGTAATTCACTTATACTTGTCATATATATATACACACTAGTCCTTTCATGGATCAAAGGAGGCATAGCCACAAGTTGTGTGGTAAAACAAGCTCAAAAATATTAAGAGGTATATGTATCATGTAGATACAATGTCTATTGTGTAGTACATCCAAAGGAATTTGTGCAAAACACCAAGATGAATTAAATGCATGAACCTTATACCCCAATCTTAAAACTAAAAAAACTAACAACATTTATATTGACAATTTTATTTTCAAAAGAGTATCAACATATCATTTCAATCCTTCATGTGTTACCAAAGTACCAAAAAAATTTGGTAGCCCTGTTATGCTAGTATCTTGTTAAAATAAAAATGGAAATGCAAACATTGCTTCTTGATTATGCTAATTTAACCAAACTTAAAAAAAATTCAATAATCAATTTCATTTTCAATCATGTATCCATGAATAATTTTTAGTCCTTTGTTTATCACTAGAGGATTGAAAAAAAATTGGCAGTAGACGTATTTGCCGATAGAAAATTAGAAATGAACTAACAACCACTATCATTTGATTATAATAAACTTACTAAACTAGAAAAAAAATGGAAATTTTTGAAATTTACATTTTATTTTCAACCATTTAACAACAAATAATTTTCATTCAAAAAATTAACAACATTTGTATCTATGTATACATTACTGACTTTAGCCAACATGTATTCATGTGATCACAATTTGGCACAATCCATGTGTATATGAACATTAGATTCAGGGTTATGTTGAACCTTTGATGCATTTGATGATTGAGAAATGAAATGGAATTATTTACAAACAATGGGAAAGTTTATAAAATGGTGGGACTTTGATTAAAGTCCTAACTATTGATCAAGCTTCACATCTTGATAGAGGATTTAATTGACATTTGTTGAGACTTTAATCGAGGGTTTATTAAATCTTATTGGGACCTCAATCGTTGATTTGTTCAATGTAAGACAAAGTCTCAATATATGGCTTGTTTAAGTAGTTTATTAAGGTCTTAATACTTTAATAGAACACTTAGAATTTATCTAAATAAAAAGTTAGTACTAATTTTTCTCTTCCTTACCAAAAGATATGATGCAACTTCATGAATTCCCCATATCAACAAACTGAAATGAGCTTAGAAGAATAATATAAATGATCAACATTAATGTAAAAATGCATAATATCTATAGAAATCACAAGATCCGTTTTTATTGAGTTCTATAAATATAACACAGACTTATGAAATTACTATCTATTACCATCTAACTTATCAAGGGCATACAAAATACATTTCGATCATGCACAAGCTCCAATACTACATTAATAGGTATACCAAATGCACAATTTGTAACTTTCTCATAATAACGTAAACAAAATTCAACAAAAATATATCTATATATATAACAGATTCAATACACTTATTAAAATATATATATATATATATATATATATATATATATATATATATATATATATATATATAAACTCTTAAACAAAACAAAAAACTTATTTTACCACAATATAAGTTTAAAAGAGGTGCAACTCCTTCCTCCCATTCTCTCATTAAACCCAAGTACTTACCGTGACCTTAGGCTTATAATATTGACTTTAAAAGGAGAAAAGATACAACAACTAAACCAACGAGGAAATGATGGAAGGAAGAAGGTAAGTTGTTTGACCTTTTCACTTGAGAAATATCAAAGCGAAGAGGGTGGATCTTGATATCTTACTTTTATTTGTGTTAACATCTTACTTACTCTCATTCAAGTTGAGAGGGTGGGATCTTGATATCTTACTTTTATTTGTGTTAAAATCTTACTTACTCTCATTCAAGTTGAGAAATGTGGCAGGAGGGTCGGATTTTGACATGCTACTTTTATTTGTCTTAACATCCTACTTTCTCTTATTTGTCTTTTTATGTGACGAATCTCTGTCGTCACATAATTTTCGTTTCCAACCCTAAATACCTTTATAATATTGGTTGCCCGTGACTTGCAGCATACCAAGGACATCATCAGATTGCCCACACTCCCTACCAATCCCACCCACAAAATCCTAATTGTACACGTCGCTCCGATTAACCTTTCAAACGACCAATCCAACCTACAAAATCTAATTGTGCGCCTGTCAAATCTACTACATCCTGCATCTTTGTTCAAAAGTTGTTGTCTAGAATATGATGAAAATTTATTTCATGAGGAGAAGCCTTTGTTCGTTTTCCTTTAATAAATCTACGCCATCTTATTAAAATGCCTCAGGAATCAAACCCCACCCTTAGAAACTTCTCCCCCGGAACCAAAACGTTCTGATCATTTCGACAATGGTGGAGCTGCTTCTTAATTGGATCAGAAGATGGAATATTGAGGGCCTCAAGCATTGTGCTGTCAATGGCAGTCCTTTGTCTCCAATAGGATTCATGGAGATAGTTGCGACTGTATATGGATTGATGTGGTGAGTTCAGTCTTAACTATAATCAGCATCCACGACTTTATCCGTAACTGTATAGTCATGGAATATATGAAAGTAAACACTGGATTGCATCAATTTTGAACGTGAATATCATATTTTGGTAGGATTCTACAACTTATAATCATAGCAATCCTCCTTCTATTTTGTCGGATTCTGAAACTTATATTCATACGAATCTTCCTTATTCTCGTTTCAGAGTTCAAACTTAATCCACCAATTACTGAAATTTATGTAGTTCATTCATTTATTACTGAAATTCATATTTGTACCTATTGTGATTGAGTCCAATTAAATTTTAGTTAACAGACTTGCACCATCTTAGGGTCAAACTTTGATAAGTGTAAACATATTAACTTTCATTTTCTTGGATGGGCACACTGACCAACAAGTATTAAATGATAAAATAACATAATTAAAAGTTTATTAATTATATGAAATTATAATTTTCCACTAAATTTGAATTATAACCGGCCTAAAAACTTAAAAACAAAAAATGGTTATATTAATAAGTTAATATAATTTTTAACTATAGTATTGTAATAAAGATTTTCTATTTAAATGATATCAATTTATGTTTAAGAATATTTTTATATGTTTTTTAAATGCATATTTTTTTTTAATTTATATATATATATATATATATATATATATATATATATAAAACAAGATCGGGTGCTATATTATATTCGAAAAAATAAAGGAGAGGTTCCCTTGTTACAATCCAATGCTGTTGTGGACAAACAAGGAGGGTTGCAAACACAAAATGCCGAGCCTCCATTGTGTCGACTATTCAAGTTATATTGCATTACAGATTCAGGATATATTCTGACAAACTGAGAAAGCAGGAATCAAATTTAAAAGACACATGCAGAAAAGAGAGAGGAGGAATGAGGGTCAGTCAATGCTGATTAGCCGTACGGATGATGCATCAGTTTTGTCTTCAGGACCGACATTTATCACATTGTTTGAACTGGAGCTTGGAGCTGAAAATTTATCTAAAATATATTTCAAAATCTAAAGAGATTCTTCCACATGCGAAAAACGGTTGGTGAGCTCATTGAGTTGGTTCTGGAAGGACTAAGCCATGCGTCGAAGGAGGGTCATATCAACTTGTTGCTTGTTGATTTTCATCCAGGATCCTCTCGTTGAGCACGGATCCGTTCCATTTCTACCCGCAAGTCAACACAATGGAAGCAGGCCCACCGTTGCCATGAAGAACGATGACGAGGTGGGGAAAGGTCGAGATGCCGGGGAAAGAAAGAGCAGTGGAAGGGGCACAAGGAAGGGAACTTGCCGGGAAGAGAGAAGGGAAGTGGATAGTGAGCAAAATGGCATAGAAGGAGATGCAAAGCAAGCTCGAGGGAAGCACGTATAAGAAAAAAATAAGAACAAGGAACGATGGCTGAGAAGAAGGAGAGGCGCACTTCCAAAGAAGATCGAAGAAAATCCAGAGAGAGCGATCCGAGAGGTAATGAGGTGATGCGAGGAGGAGGGAGGTATAAATGGCACGGGGTGGGAGGAGGAGGGAGAAATGGTTGGGAGATCGAGGAGATAAGGTCATGGGAGGGGAGGAGTTGGAGATAAGGGGAAGTCTGATAAGTTCAGAAAGAATCTTGCAGAGGATCCAGCGAAGAAGATTTTTTGGCAGAGATAGGATCATGGAAAAGGTATGAAGGATAGGCCATCATGACTATGGATTTGACCAGCTGGTCTTCTGCATGCTTTGTTAGCCAAGTTATCCGTGAGCTTGTTGTTAGCTCTGAGAATGTGATGGAAGGAGATATCCTTCATATATTTAGTCAAGGTGCGACATCTACTGATAATCCTATGTAGAGCTATGTTTTGGATTGGGGAGTCTTTTAACATCATGCTAATGATACTAGCTAAATCCCCAAACACCATTGCATTTGTCATGTTGTTTCTCTTTATCAATTGGAGACCTTGGAGGAGGGCGTAGGCTTCGGCTTTGTTGTTAGATAAAGAGTCAAGACCCCATTCAAAAGAGAACAAGACGCTTCCATTTTCATTTCTTATGAGGCCTCCACTTCGTTGAGGAGGTAAATCCCCTCTGCGAACAGAGGCGATCCCTACTAGCCCAGCACGGGTCTAGCAACAATCATCAAATGCTACAGCGCAAGTTCCTAATTGCGAATAAATAGACCAACGATGGAGGCCTACCTGGAGTCCGATGCTATGATCCGTAGAAGAGACAGTGTTCCCGTTCCTCAGCCTCGGCAGATAATGATCCCCACAATCTCCGTGGATGGACACCTGCACATGCAAGAAAAAACATGAATACAAGCATAAAATCCAGAATACGCAACTATATATCAGTCAGAAAGGATATAACTCATCATTATCATAAGTGAAAAACAGAGTGGAACCATAACCAGTAGTCATTCATTAATAAGCAATCGAAAGAGAGTACAACCAATGTTCTGACGTTGAGGTCTCCAGTCGTGCACGTCTCACAAAGCCTGCCAGGGATGGGACAAGCCTCTCTTAGAGTCTCTCGACGATAGTCTCCTTGCTTGAGTCGGCCTTAAGGGAAGAATGAGGGCTCTTGCAGCATGAAGGCTCTTTGGAATTTGGAGATTCAAAGCTTAGGCACTTCAAGACTAGCTTGCAATGGCAATGGGCAAGCTTTTATAGAAGGAGGAAGGGGAGTTGGGATCCCTATAATTGTGGGATTGGACCTATCATCAAGGAAGCTTCCATGAGAGGTGGCAAACCACTTCCTCTCTATGGAAGTCTGGTAGCCAAACTTCCCAACTCAAGATAGATACTAGTTTCTGAGTTTGTTGAAACGAAACTTCCGCCATTCTTATTTAAAAAACACTCCTTAAATTGGTTGGCGCGACTGCGACTCTGGGACAGAGCGCCAGTTTGCGCGACCTCTTTGTAGGATTATCCTCATTGGCGCGAGTGATGAACTGGCTACCCGCGCCAATGCAAAAAGGGATGTTTTTATGGTTTTTTGCAAGGAGATGTCTTTAGGGCAATTGAAGCTCATGTTTAGAGGAATGCAATGATGATGGTTTCAAGGCATGACATTGCTCACAGGTCACATAATGGGCCCTCCAATGTGCGGGATGGGGAATGGTAGGGACGGTGACAAATTACTGTGTAACAGATGCCCCCTAAAGCATGAGGCCCGAGAGAGAGAGAGGGGTGAAATGATTTACGAGAACGTGTCCAACTGAAGCTTCGCCGTCGAAAAACCTACGTGGAGAAATACAACTAATATCTCAAGTACATGATGTATATGTGGTATGAACGCAGCCATCCAAAACAAAGTATACAATAATCTAGATCCAAGGTATGGTCGCAGCCATCCAGTGAGGATCGATAAATAGACTCAGGTATGGTCGTAGCCATCCAGTGAATAAGTCATGTAAATAATCATAATAATCCACAATATCGCAGCCTGGATTACAACAGACACAATCCAGGGTCTTGTGCTCCATCTCGACCCGAACAAAGTACAAGTTCAAGCATGCGAATATGTGAGCTGAAGTCGAACATGCAAGAACATCGTCTGATTACCAGCCAATGATGAGAGTTGTTAACAGACGTGAGAGGAACCACCAATAATGACGATGGCCCTCAAGGTACTACAGGTACAATCTACGGCATGTGAATCAATGAGCTGGCGTCGAACACCCGTAGAATCACTCGATCGGAGGCCAATGATGAGAACCTCACGTCGAATGCGACGAACCTGCCATTGAGGCATGCAGGCTCCAAGGTACCATAAAGGAGTCTCTAGATTAGCTTCCTGGATAATGAGCTGTAGTCGACAGGAAGTGACCTTGATCGAAGGTGGGCCATAATGTTTCCCACATCATCGACACGAGACAGAGGAACATGATGTTTTTGTTGTGGATCAGGATCATATGAGAATCAGAGGAAGGTTGATATTTGCAAAGGTCAACTTCTCTTAAACATATAACGGCACAAATAGTGGTTTTGGCAGTATTTAGCATCAACGGATCAGAGGTCATGGTGACGAGGCAATGAGCAGAGGAGAGGTCAAAAAGGATTACCCAAACCCACGGAAGCAAGTGAAAAAACGAGATGAGATGTCCCCAACCCGACACAAATGCAGACAAGTGCCATGTTCAAGAGCGACATACTGCCGACACGACAATGATAATGGTTCCATTTTTCCCCCACCATTTCTGGCGAGTACCCCAATTATTTTTGATAACAAGCTTGAAGGGGATAGCATATGCTTGTAATATAAGTCCGCCCTTCGGGCGAATCCATCCTAGTGCATTTAACGAGTCCTAGGAAGGAGGAACTCGGAGAACGTCATTTCGATTGGATCCGATGTCATCAGGGTTTAACGAGTCTGACAAAGGGAGAACTCGGCGTCTTTTCATGTTTAGAGAGTTTGAAAAGACAGCAGAAAAGTAAACTCCACAGGTCCCTTTTCATAAATAGTTCCTCAGATCCGAAAAGGTAGAAAACAATATCCGAGAAAACCTCCTAGTCGCGATAGGCTAGGGTATTCCTTTTTCGTAATCAATCTATCCCAGCCCGAAAAAGGGGTAAACGTATACTGGGTAGATGTCGATTCGTGTCCATTTTAATGAGATCGAAACGACAAGGGCCTCGGCAATATTTTCATGTTTAGAGAGTCAGAAAAGAGCTGAAAGATGACTCCAAAGTGACTTTTTCGTGTATTTACCGAGTCCGAAAAAGTATAAAATACAACTCGTTTTCACCGTTAAAGTCGCGGAAAGACCTGTTGCTGCACATACCAAGCAAGTGTAAAACCCATTTCCGACATAACATATTAAAATATTTGAGAAAAATAACTTTTAAAACCTATCCTGCGTCGAAAAAGTTATAAATATGCCAAAATGGTAAAAAACAAAATTAGATTTACTATTTACCTTGGTGAAAAGCAGCAGTGGTCCATTTGGTGTGCAAAACTTCTGACGGCGATTGCGGCAGATCCGGTTTACCATTCAGATTCTCGTCTGTTACAGGTAAGAGGCGCTTCCCTGTACTTCATTTCAATCCGTTTTTTAATATTTTTCCCTCATGTATCAGACTTTTGTGGCCACTCTTTAAATTTTTAGGGCTACGCTCATTGGCGCGGGTATCGGGCACGGACCCGCGCTAATGGGCTTTTATATGTAAAGGCCTCGCGCCACCTGGCGCGACTGTTCACAAAACAGCCGCGCCAGCGGCCGAACCCAAATTTTCGCCTAAAAATTTGAGATTTTAACCAATTTGAATGAATTTTGAAGCCCAACAGAGATCTAATTAAGGGTTTGTGACCATGTGGATGCAGGAAATCAAGAAAAATGGTGATTGAGTGGAAAGAAAGAGAGCATGGAGAAGAGGATGAACAGGCCATAGAAAATGAGGCTTGCATGAATGCCCTCAGAAACTGTGGGCTAAAGAAGTTCTTCCTAACACCGTGATTACGAGCTCAACCTGAGCTCCTCCAGTATCTGATCAATATTTGGGATGAACAGGAACAAGTGTTCAAGTTACAAGACCGGGTGTTGGAACTGGAGGTCTCTGATGTGTATTTTATAACTAGACTGTCTCGCAGAGGTCCGGTGCCCATCTTGACTGGGAGCAGACCATCCGGCGAGAAGATGGAGGAAGTGATGGCACGAGTGTGCCCAAGGGCACAAATGGGATCAGGGAGTAAAAAGGTGGATATTCACACCATCCCCGATCTGGCATTGAGGGTTGTCCTACATACCATCACGCGTGCTGTAGGGTCGCAGGCACCGCACGAGGCCAGAAAGGCCCAACTCCTGCTGGCCTCAGAGTGCATGAGTCCCCTATTGTTTGACTGGGCTACAACAGTAACAATAAACATGAAGAGACAGCTCACGAAGTGCAAGAAAGCCAAACTGAAACAGTTTGGCTACGGTTCCATCCTGGTATCGTTCATTCTGGAATGATTACCAATCTTCCCGGGCCAAGGGGCCATAGTAGCTGAGCCGATTCCACGAGAGCCAAGAATGGCTCGCTAGGCAGCACTAATGCCCAGAGCTGGAGGCGGCCAACAGATGTCCTAGAGGCCGGAGTTTTTTGGGTGGTTACGGCGCCAGTTGATCGTAGTGGAGGATTGGCCATATGCAGGAACCGATTTCACTGGAGACCCAGATCTCCCACTGCCAGAAGGAGATGACTGGGACGAGGAGTTGGGTATGACCTCATCTCTTTTGATTTTTATGTTTTATGATTTTTTTGTTAATACACATTCGTCCTAACACATTTTATGTGTATGCAGATGTGGGCCCCGAGAGACCAGCCGGTATGTCTCCAATCGCGCGGAGGACTCTTCTCGCCCCTGATCCTCAGGCAGAGGGCACAGGAGGGGAGGAGTTGATCCAGAATCTCGAGGGTATTTCCCGAGGGATCTTGGACTATGCTCGGCTGGCGGATGTCCCGATGGCGTACCAGTGACATACGGTGGGAGTACCTAGTCGAATCCACCGACTTCTGAGACGCTTAGTGCGTGCAGTTACATGTTATCATGAGCACCATGCGGATTAGACTCTTAGGGCTTTTACCACACATATTTTTTGAGAGACATATCGTCTCCGGATGTATTTAAGACGATTATGTATATTTTTGACTTTATGCGACACACACTGTGCAAACATTTCGACACACACACACACACACATATATATATATATACATATGACTATTTTGGATGGATCTTTTACATGTGATGATGTTTTCTATATGTCATGCAAATGTCTAATACAAATGTAATCTAATGTATCAGTTACATGACAAACGACCCAATGCGAAATGTATTCACACAATGTATCTACTCACACATTTCATTTTTACGCAAGCTTAAAAGCACACATGAACACACACATATGAAAACTATGCTTGAAATGAGGAAGACGGGCATGCCCCCCAGCATGGTGTCTCAATTCGAGGTGCATGCCCCCCAAGCTTCAGTCCATTGAAAATGGAGTGAAGGTTCAAAACAAAAAGGCGAATTGAACATGCTCGTGTTTCATTATTTTAACGAGGTTGACACACTTAAAAGAACTATCCTCAAACAACTTGTTTCATTGTTTTTAGGAGCTTGACACAAGTGGAGGAACTCTGCTCCGAGAACCTGGTTTCATTTTTTAAAGAGCTTGACACAGGGAGGAAACCGTGCTCTAACCGACTTACATCAAAATGAACAAGAAGGCGGTGCTTCCAAGAGTTCCACTCCTGATGGAAGGAAAACATCCTGGAAGTCAGGACCTAATGCCCCCAGTACACTATGCACGACGGCGTCATCGCTGAGTGCGGGTACAGGGTAGGTAGACACATAGTTGACCTGCGATGGAGCAGATACAACGAGTGGATAAAAACCCGGAGGGGGTGATGGTGGACCAGTTGCCACATTAGGACCAAAGAACGAAAACTGGTCAATGGTCATGATCCGTCCTTCATGCGGAAAACAGGCCACACGAAAAAGGGAGGAGACAAGCGCTCCCATGGCATAGGTGTAATCACGCCCTAGGAGTATATTGAAATCCAAGGGGCCTGGAATGACCATCACGTCCATATGGACGGTTTTACCTCCCAAAGTAACCGGTAACCTTGGAAGGATCCCCAACGGTTGAGTCGTTCTTCAGTTAAAAGTCAACAGATTCTGCGTAACAGGCGCAAGCGGCGGCGAACTGAAATCTTGCCAGGTAGTTGAGGATAGAATACTAACATAGGCACCTTCGTCTATAATGGTGCTGGGTACGACTAGACCAAGAGCCTGTACTGTGATCTCGAAAGGCACGTAAGACGGAAGGCGGAATCCTGCAAATCGACTCCAATCAAAGGAGGCGACCAGACTACTCGGAGGGGATACCATCAAACCGAGAAGGTCTTCCCCTGGTGTTACGGAAGAAGGAGCATCCTCCATAACCTCCATCTCGAAGGCGGGAGGGATATCCTCCGGAGCCTCCATCATGGGAGGCGGAGGAGGAGCTTCTTGAAGTACAGGGACAGGAGAATCTTTCTCCAAGTCTGAAGAATCTGAAGAAATCAGAAGGACATGGGGGGTGTGAGATCCACTCTCGACAGAAAAGACCTGGTGCACCGCGGACGGGGCCAGTTCAACCGATCCTAAGACCAATGGTTGGTCAGGGACGGATTCGTGAATTCAAATTTCTGAGGGAGTGGGAAGGACCAAAGATGACTCTTGACCAATCGTAGGATCAGCTGGCGGAGGACTCAAAGAAAGCCGATTATAACCAGGTGGAAGGCGTGGTGTAGAACCGGTTGGGTTGTCCAAAACTCGTTTGGCTTCATCCATATAAGGACAAAGGTGAATGGCATGGTGCCCTTCACACAGTTTACAGGGATTGGTGATCTTACCCTGCTTCTTAGGAGTCTTATCAGCACCAGTTGAAGACGTGCCCCCAACCTGGCTCCCGGAAGTCAAAGACAACGGCGGACGGCCGTCGGACCATGCTTCGAGCACCTTGGGGATGCCAGGGCAGTCTCGAAGAAGATGGTCTCCCGTGCACAACATGCAAGGGAACTTGACTTTCCGTGGAGGGTTGGAAGGTTTATCAAGAGGAGATATTTCAGAAACAGTGGCTGCACTTTTAGCCTCTCGCTTATCAGACTTCTTCTTCTTTGTCTTCTTCTTCTTCTTCTTAACCACCTGGTTACTCGAATCCAAGCTTTCACCAGGCGAAGTAGAAGAGGAGGACGCAGAAACAGGCGAAGAAGGGGAGAGGTCCACCTTGGAATCAACATGATGTTGTTCAGGTGGAGGAACTGATTGAACAATAGCAGAGATATTTGGGACCACATAGGTTGAAAACAACCAAACAGACAACCCAACAGTTAACCCAGGAAGGGACAACGTCTCCATGTAAGGAGCACCAACATTCCCAAAAGGAGGAAAATGACCAGGATTCCCTTCTGAGGGGATTCCTTGGTTGGTAAACTCTGAAAAAGTTGCCATCAAGACTCAAAACCACACACGGGCTGAAAAAGAGTCAAGACACACGATCAAACGGTCAACAAGAAAAATCTAAGAGGGCGTGTAATCGTGGGTGATTAATTTTTACCACATTGAAAAATAAGAAACTTTACCGTTTCATGTTTTAAGAGTCGAGAAACGATAAAAAGGTGACTCTATCTCTTTCATATTTGACACAAGCGTGAAAGGACAAGCGCTTGGCGATCTTTTCAAATTTAGGGAGTCAAAAAATACCAAATGACTGCTCAGGAATACTAGGCAAAAGGGTGTACCAAATAACCATGAACTGCAATATACACCTTGGTTTTAATAATGAAAGAGAAATCAACCAAGGACTTTCCGTACGTGCAGGCAATCTCCCCGAATGCTGTGTTCGGTGTATCACGGGTATAGGGCGGCAGACTCGGCTTCCTATGGATAAAGGATTGAAACCTAGTGGGGTCTCCCTTTATATACGCGATGGTACGGGGAGCACAAGTCCGTACTAGCGCTGTCTAAAGCCAAAAGGCGAGCGACAGCTGCTAGGTTTAAAGACGCCGGAACACGTCTCTAGCCTAGACCTCTAAATGTGTTTCGTTAGATTTCAATGCTGCCTTAGTGTAAATTGAGTAGATTTTAAAGTTGATCTTCAATTACGTTTCAGTTTTCAGGCCCTAACGAATGTGTCGTCTCAAAAACTCCTAAATTCAAAGCTACATGCCACAGTACATCATTTCGTTCGATGAAAACTAGCTACAAAAGAGTTGAGAGTTTTTACACAAACAAAATGATCGGAAGACAATCAATGATATCTCTAATGCAACTAATGAAATCGAAAACTTTTCATTCAAATCACTAATTACTAGTAAAATCGAAAAGATTTCAATTTGCACTAATCAACCAAAAGCAAAAGAGATTTTTTTTTTTTAAATTTTCAATGTTTGATGGCTAGATGCACTAAACAAACTGAAAACAAAAGAGAAGCAATTTGAGAAACGATATTGAGAGAGAAAAACAAACAAATTTCACTCAATGACACAAACAATCAGATCTCAAATCGACCAAAGTCTCTCAAAACCAAGAAAAAGTCTCAAAGGCTCCAATGGACCGTGTGATCTAGGTCCAAAGCAAGACCAAACGAAGTTTGAATGAAGAGAAGAGCAATCACCCAAAAATCGCAACAAAATGGTGAACAACCACTAAGAGAATGCGGAGGAGCAATCAAAGAATTGACTGGACTAACAAAACACCAAAACTCCTAAGGAGGGCTCGACACACAAAGCCACTAGATGCCCTAGGGCTTAAAACGTGAAATCGATGGAGAAAAGCAAACAACCAAAGGACGAAGGCAAACTCCCAGTCAAACAGGACTCCAACACACTCAGGTAGCCAAAAAACCAAAAAGAAACACACTGATCAGACCCATAGAGCTCAGAACTGAGCAAACCCTAATGCCTCACAGGAGTGGCGCGACTGTGAGGTTGTAACTGGCGCCAGAAAGCAATTGGCGCGGGCAATACAAAAGCAACATGTGCCAATTGGAGCGACTGTCGAGCTAAAAAGCGCGCCAGCCGAGTTCCTCAGCCAAAAATAAAAAAGAACTACTCCAGAAGCAGATCAATGATATCCAAGCAAACCAAGAAGCAAAAACAGCAAAAGAACCCAGCCCAGAAGGCCAACCAAGCAAGGAAAACCACGAAACAATCAAAACGAGACAATCAAAACTAGACGATCCCCAGTGGAGTCGCCAAATTGTTGAAGAGGTAAATCCCCTCTGCGGACAGAGGCGATCCCTACTAGCCCAGAATGGGTCTAGCAACAATCATCAAATGCTACAGCGCAAGTTCCTAATTGTGAATAAACAGACCAACGATGGAGGCCTACCTGGAGTCCAACGCTATGATTCGTAGAAGAGACAGTGTTCCCGTTCCTCAGCCTCAGCAGATCACGATCCCCACGATCTCCGTGAATGGACACCTGCACATGCAAGAAACAATACGAATACAAGCATAAAATCCAGAATACGCAACTATATATCAGTCAGAAAGGATATAACTCGTCATTATCATAAGTGAAAAATAGAGTGGAACCATAACCAGTAGTCATTCATTAATAAACAATCGAAAGAGAGTACAACCAATGTTCTGACGCTGAGGTCTCCTTCGGAGGGGTCTCCAGTAGAACACGTCTCGCAAGGCCAGCCAAGGATGAGACAAGCCTCTCTTAGAGTCTCTCGACGATAGTCTCCTTGCTCGAGTTTGGCCTTAAGGGAAGAATGAGGGCTCTTGCAGCATTAAGGCTCTTGGGAATTTGAGAACTTGGAGATTCAAGACTTGGGCACTTCAAGAATAGCTTGCAATGGCAATGGGCAAGCTTTTATAGATGGAGGAAGGGGAGTTGGGATCCCTATAATTGTGGGATTGGCCCTATCTTCAAGGAAGCTTCCATGAGAGGTGGCAAACCACTTCCCTTTCATGGAACTCCCGGAGCCAAACCTCCCAACTCAAGATAGATAGCAGTTTCTGAGTTTGTTGAAACGAAACTTCCACAATTTTGTTTTAAAAAACACTCCCTAAATTGGCTGGCGCGACTGCGACTCTGGGACAGAGCGCCAGTTGGCGTGGCCTCTTTGTAGGATTTTCCCCATTGGCGCAAGTGATGAAATGGCTACCCGCGCCAATGCAAAAAGGGATGTTTTTTATGGTTTTTTGCAAGGATATGTCTTCAGGGAAATTGAAGCTCATACTTACAGGAATGCAATGATAGTGGTTTCAAGGCATGACATTGCTCACAGGTCACAGAATGGTCCCTCCAATGTGCGGGACGGGGAATGAGGACGATGAAAAATAACATGTGTACTATGAAAGAGAAAACTTGAAGATCTGTGATCCCATAGGTCAAAAAATTTGGAGACACCTAACATTTCTCCATCCACCTGTGAGTTGGACTCTCAGGCACATAAATTGCCCACAAGTTATTCAGGGGTCAGGGTTTGACCTACCAGTGCTCGCGGAACTCACTTGCTGCCAACAAGTATGGCATGCTGGAAGAGAGTTGGACTCACGACTTAGTTAAATCATCTCAGCAATAAGGGAAAACAAAGTTTAATTCCACCATTGTCCTTAACAATTTATTGTTTCAAAATTTTGTGCTTTTTATGACTTATCACATAAGTCTTGGGTAAGAAACATTTTCTCTTTTGGATGGAGATTGTTGCAGCATTATGGAAGACAACAAACAATGAGAAATAAAGAAACAATAAAAATATTGGACAGAGAACAATGAATAAAAACACATAAAAGAGGAAAACCAGACAATATTACAGAAGAGGGATACGTAAACTTACATTTGGGAAAACCAGATTCGTGTAACAGAAAAACCATAGCCTATTGCTCAGACTTGCAACTTCTTCCCTTCTGGGCTTCGGATCTACATCACAATAATAAAATTAAAACTTATTTCTCAAGCATATGATACATTAATGTATTAGATTTTATCTGACACAATTTCCTTTCGGTGAAGAAAGCCTCGGCTCTGTTCTGGTTTTTGCGAGGGAAAGGCAAGGTAAGGCAACAATGGCTGCATCGGCCGTGGTGCTAAATCTTGGCCGAGGGTCCAACGGGCAATATAGAGATGAGTATTCCTCCTCCCCATCCCCATTCCCATTCCGACATGGACGAAGAAAATCTGTATAGTAGAATGAAATCGCTACAGAGACAGATGGATTTCATCGACATTCAAGAAGAATACATGAAGGACGAGCAAAAAAATCTAAAGAGAGAACTGTTGAGAGCACAGGAGGAGGTGAAGGGGATCCATTCGGTGCCTCTGGCGATTGGGAAGTTCATGAAGATGGTTGACCAGATCAAAGGCATAGTGGGTTTAACGACAGGATCGAACTAGTATGTGAGGATTTTGAGCACAATCAATAGGGAGCTCCTGAAGCCCTCCGCCTCGGTAGTCCTCCATCGACATTCGAATGCCCTGGTGGACGTTCTACCAAAGGATTTTGACCTATAGAGCAGATACATTGGATCCGCACTTTTGTGTCCTGGAATAATTGATAGGAAAATTGAGTTTCCTCTGCCTGATAGGAGGCAGAAAGGTCTTGTTTTCCAGGTTTGTACAGTGAAAATGAACCTCAACGAGGTAGACCTTGAAGATTGTATCTTGGCCTGATAAAATTAGCGCTGCAGAGATAACTGCAATTTGCGAAGAAGTTGGTATGCATGCAGTGCGGAAAAACCGCTATGTTATTCTCCCAAAGGATTTTGAAAAGGGTTACAGAGCCAATGTTAAAAAACCAGACACAGACTTTGAATTTTACCAGTAATCTAACCTTTTCAGGCCATAGATATATATTTGTCAACTTCATCAATAGACATATCCTTTATGTTTAGTAAAAATGAATATGGATGATGCCAATTTGTATTTTCTGAATATATTGTTATAGGATTAAAATTGAAATACGTTGCGGTTTATTTTTTATTCAAAGGCGATATCAGATACGTGAGGATGGAAATGCTATGTATTATAATAAACTTAATAGATTAAATTCATAGATTTTACCTGAGAAATGACGCCATGGCTAGTCCTTCTATCTTCGTCTATGGGGCGACCGTGCCAATCCTTGCCATTAATATTAATGCCAGCTCTTTACCGTCATCAGTCAGTTTTTTTTTATTTATCAAATGAGAGTAACCTGTGGCGAGAGCTTCCACGATAAGTACACACAGGCAGTGAAGGAGGAGATTTAAACGCACCCATAACGAATTGCAATAACGCAGTTGCAAGAACAAAACCCATAACAAAAGCCCTAATCACTAAGCCAGCGGGAGATGACAAAAACAAAGTAATGTGTTTTCGGCGGGAGAAATGCTATTTTAACTCGTGTCTAAAATTTGAACGAAAAATGAATACTCCCTCTTTCCATTTTTCCAAATGTCAGTTTTCCATTTTTCCAAATGTCAGTTTTAATATTATGCATTCCAAATATCATTCCAAACATCATTTTTAAACCTCATTTTTAATATTATGCTTTCCAAATATCATTTTTAATATCATAATCATTATTGTTTCATCCCAAACATCATTTTTAAACCTCATTTTTAATATTATGCTTTCCAAATATCATTTTTAATATCATACCCATTATTGTTTGATGGATGTTGAGCGCACTCGTGATTCCATGTAATGTCAACAATTGATTTAAAAAGAAGTTCCAAAATCAATTCAATTTCATTCTAATAAATTTATTTTAAAAACATTGATGATGACCCATACAATGAGTGGTTTGAAAGGCGTTTGACCTTAAAAATATTATGTGATTTCCTTGTAATGTAAACAATTGATTTAAAAAGAAGTTCCAAAATAAATTCAATTTCATTCTAATAAATTTATTTTAAAAACATTGATGATGAACCATACAATGAGTGGTTTGAAAGGCGTTTGACCTTAAAAATATTATGTGATTTATCAAGATTTTTTTTAAAAGAAATTAACTAATTAATTATTAAAATAAAATTGAGATAAAATAGTAAATTTAGGAGAGGTTTTTACAACCCATGGTTTTTCTCATGGTATTTCACCTTTACAACAAGGGGGAATTAACCAGATCATAGGTCCCAACTAGACCTACTCTTGTTTTGAATGGCTAATCCCAAAGGGTTTTAAGGATTGTTATAAGGGTTAGGGGAATAATAAGTTAGTGGTTAAGGGATTAAGTATTATGGGCTTAGGGGTTAGAGGTTTAGGGTTTAGGGGTTAGGGGAATAATGAGTTAGTGGTTAAGGGGTTAGGGATTGGGGGCTTGGGGGATTTAGATGCATTTAGGGGTTAGGGGAATAATGAGTTAGTGGTTAAGGGGTTAGAGATTGGGGGGTTATGGGTTAGGGAATTTAGGTGCATTTAGGAGTTAGGGGAATAATGAGTTGGCGGTTAAGGGATTAGGGATTAGGGGCTTAGGGGTTAGGGGATTTAGGCGCAGTTAGGGGTTAGGTGAATAATGAGTTAATGGTTAAGGGATTAGGAATTAGGGGCTTAGGGGTTAGGGGATTTAGCAGTTAAGGACTTTAGGGGTTAATGGGTTATGGGTTAAGCGTTAACAATTTAGGGGTTTAGGGGTTTAGTTGTTAGTGGTTTAGGGGTTTAAGGGTTTAGAGTTTTATGGTTTAGGGGGTTAAATGGGCTAGGGGTTGCGAATTAGGGTTTAAGGGGTTAAGGGTTAAGGGTTTAGAGGTTTAGGGTTTAATGGGTTAAATGGGTTAGGGGTTTGGTGGTATAGGGGGTTAAATGGGTTAGGGGTTGGGAATTAGGGGTTAAGGGGTTAGATGTTTAGGGTTTAGGGGGTTAAATGGGTTAGGGTTTTAGAGGTTAGGAGGTTATGGGATTTAGAAATTAAGGAGTTTACGGGTTAGGGGTCGTTAAGGGTTAACAGGATTAGGTTTTAGAGGGTTAAATGGGTTAGGGTTTTAGGGGTTTAGGGGTTAAACGAGTTAGTGGTTGGGAATTAGGGTTTAAGGGGTTACGGGTTAAGGGTTAGAGGTTTAGGGTTTAGGGGGTTAAATGGGTTAGGGGTTTAGAGGTTTAGGGTGTCAATGGATTTAGCAGTTAAGGATTTTAGGGGTTAGGGTTAAGAGGTTATAGGTTTAGGGTTTAGGGGGTTAAATGGGTTAGGGGTTTAGAGGTTTAGGGGGTTAGGGGATTTAGCAGTTAAGGATTTTAGGGGTTAGGGGTTAGGGGTTAATGGGGTTAGGGTAGGGGGTTAAATGGGTTAGGGTTTTAGGGGGTTAAATGGGTTAAATGGGTTAGGGGTTGAAAATTAGGGTTTAATGGTTGAGGGTTTAGAGTTTTAGGGTTTAGGGGGTTAAATGGGTTAGGGGTTTGGGGGGTTAAATGGGTTAGGGGTTTAGGGGTATAGGGGGTTAAATGGGTTAAAAAGCGTTTAGGAGTTTAGGGTTGGAATGGGTTAGAGGGAGTTCATTTGTTTCTCGGTTGAAGTTAAATGGGTTAGGGGTATAGGGGTTAAATGGGTTAGGGGTTGGGAATTAGGATTTAAGGGGTTAGGGGTTAAGGGTTAGAGGTTTAGGGTTTAGGGGTTAAATGGGTTAGGGGTTTAGAGGTTTAGGGGGTCAAGGGATTTAGCAGTTAAGGATTTTAGGGGTTAGGGGTTGGGGGTTAAGGGGTTAAGGGGTTAGAGTTTAAGGGGTTATAGGGTAGGGTTTAGGGGGTTAAATGGGTTAGGGGAATTAGGAATTAAGGTTTAAGGGGTTTAGGGGGTTAAGGGTTTAGAGGTTTAGGGTTTAGGGGTTAAATGGGTTAGGGCTTTGGGGATTTGGGGGGTGAAATGGGTTGGTGGTTAGAGGTTTATATGTTTGGAATTAGGTTTAATGGGTTAGGTGTTTGGAATTAAGGTTTGAGGGGGTTAGAGGTTAGGGGTTAGAGGTTTTGAGGTTAGGGGGTTAAATGGGTTAGAGGTTAGGAATTAAGGTTTAAGGGGCTAGGGGTTAAGGGTTTAGGGGGTTAAATGGGTTAGGGGTTCTAGGGTTTAGCGGGGGTTAAATCGTTAATGGTTAAATGGGTTAGTGGTTAAGGGTTTAGAGGTTTGGAATTAAGGTTTAAGGGGTTAGGTGTTTGGAATTAGGGTTTAAGGGGTTAGAGGTTAGAGGGTTAGGGGTTTAGAGGTTAGGGGGTTAGGGGATTTAGCAGTTAAGGATTTTAAGGGTTAGGGGTCGTTAAGGGTTAACAGGGTTAGGTTTTAGGGGGTTAAATGGGTTAGGGTTTTAGGGGTTTAGGGGTTAAATGAGTTAGTGGTTGGGAATTAGGGTATAAGGGGTTACGGGTTAAGGGTTAAAGGTTTAGGGTTTAAGGGGTTAAATGGGTTAGGGGTTTAGAGGTTTAGGGAGTCAGGGGATTTAGCAGTTAAGGATTTTAGGGGTTAGGGGTTAGGGGTTAAGGGGTTATATGTTTAGGGTTTAGGGGGTTAAATGGGTTAGGGGTTTAGAGGTTTAGGGGGTTGGGGGATTTAGTAGTTAAGGATTTTAGGGGTTAATGGGGTTAGGGTAGGGGGTTAAATGGGTTAGGGTTTTAGGGGGTTAAATGCGTTAAGGTTTTAAGGGTTTAGGGTGTTAAATGGGTTAGGGGACAGGAATTAAGGTTTAATGGGTTAGGGGTTAAGGGTTTAGAGGTTTAGGGGGTTAAATGGGTTAGGGGTTTAGGGGTTTAGGGGGTTAAATGGGTTAGTGGTTAAGGGTTTAGAGGTTTAGGTTTTAGAGGTTAAATGGGTTAGGGGTTTAGAGTTTTAGGGGGTTAAATAGGTTAGGGTTGGGAATTAGTGTTTAATGGGTTAGGGGTTAGGATGATAGTTTCATTGGTCTCTGTTTGTGCACAATAGTTGCTTATTCTTTATGTCTCAATGAAACGATTTTGTAGGTACTGTTGCTTGTTGTCATGTCTTCTCTATTTATTAATTTCTAGTATTTGTTAGCCATTGCTTTACATTTATTGGTGAAAATGTCTATTGCAATTAAACCAAATGTATTTTCAAACTTCAGTTTCAAACTCAGCCATAGTGTTGTCACACAATTTAAGTCCAGATAATGGCCATGTGATGAAGTCTCAATAGCCACAGTGCACCTCATGACTGCTACAAAAAAAGCTTAAGTTCGAGTGTCCCATATTCATGAGAAAGTTGGCTCTTATACTCTTGCTCCACCTGACATTGGGAAAGAGGGAGGGAGGTAGGAGAGAAAGGGAGAGAGAAGAAGGATGATAGATAGGACTTAAGGGAGAGGAACCACTATCATAGAAGAAAGAATATGTGACCAAATTACTCTATAAGGAGATGGGAGATAGGGGCACCCTACCTACCTAACTAAATGTATAAACGAAATGTGGTGTAATCGTCTGTAATGGTGGTCAATTATACAAGGAGAGGATTTTACGAAGAGGCGCTGGATTTTTAATGTGATATGCAAAAACCAAGTACCAAACCTAACCATTTCACATTCACCAATGTTCTCTCTGCATGTGATAATTTGGTAAATTTGGAACATGGAAAAGGAGTCTTGTTTTGTGATCACCTCCCACGAGGATTCTCCAATTGTGAGAACACAACGCTTGTGGTTGCATCTTCTAAATCATCATCACTTCCACCAACACCTCATCCAATAACACTAGTATAAAAAGTCTCAGGCTCTCGGCAGCGAAAAGGAACATAATTTATGTGCCCTCAATCTCTTCTACATACTTATAGCTCTCCTCCCAAACCAAAGCCACTAGTGTTGTGTGTTCACTTTGCCCTGAATCTTATGCAAACATCCTGAGGTAAGAAACTGTTGCACCAAAGTATGGATCCACTATGTGTCATATCCATTGAAGGAGAACATGTTCCAAACAATAGGTAAATTCTCACAACTATCCCTCTGTGGGATGTTGAGAACTCCAAAATGCCACATGCCCATTAATCAAATCTATAAATTGAGAACTTTCGTAGAAGACTTGAAGTCATACTGAACTTGGACCAAAAGGCTGTGAATCTGGGTAGCACAAAGGAACATCTGCAATATGATTTGTACTATTCTCATCTAGATCATTTTGCATGGATATCTCTTGGAGTTGAAATGCATATTCCAGGTTCCATAGAACATCTCCCATGGAAGACTTGTCGAACCCATCTCTTCCAATAACTTTTCAGTAGTCTCCCTAAACATTTTTAGAGAACCAAAGTTGATGGTCCCAACAAGGTGAGGGTTAATGTTTTTTTCAAGCTTGCCCTTTTTCTGCCAGTGCATTTCCCACTCTTCTATATTGAATTGTTCTCTGGGAAAAATAGGATTAAGTTTTTCCCTTTCACACTACTCCAAAAGAATACACATCAGATTTATCTGTCAGTTTTTGCCTTCTGAAGTATTCAAGATCAAGGTACCCAAGGTCCAAAACTACCTTTTGATCCAGTCTTTGAATGTCCAAAGTCCGCCACCTTTTCCTGTGATCCTGTTATCATGGAGATCTTTGACATTTAGATAAGCATATAAGATTGACGACAAGGGAATTAGATTGCATTGACCATATATTGGAGCTTCATTGGTATCTCTCCAGTTAAACAATTTTCCAACAAGTTGAGGGAGTCTAAATTGGTGCAGTTGAAAATGAAAGGCAAAATTGTTCTGTCGAGGCCAAATCCCACGATGTTAAGCTTGAAAACCCTCTCATTATTGCAAGTCACGCCTTCGAGCTCTGAGATTGTGATGTTGCAGGGTTTTTGATCTTGTCTCCAATCCACGGTCACACCTTTGAGCTCTAAAATGGTGACAGTATAGGGGTTTTTATCTTGTCTCTGGTCCACTGCGTGAGCTTGGGTACATAAACCTAGCACCATTTCTGGTTAAGGGACATTATGAATATTCGAAGAATAAATCTCGTTAGAGAAATGGAATTATGGAGACATTAGCTAATACATATTTGGTTTCCTCCGTCAATGTACCAAAGTCATCGGTCCTCCAAAAGGAGCCTTGTTCCCATTCTTTCCTCTAAAATCAAGGTTCATTAGTGCTGCCATATATGCTAGTAAACCCCCTTCACCATCTCCCCCATCAGGAAATCTCACTTGTCAAACAAAAATGTGAAGGTCAAACTCTCCATCATCGAGGGTTATATGGCATGTCTTGTAACTATGAAAAGAATATTCTTTTCAATACGTTGCTAGATGGTGGTATGATGCAGATATCCTATTTAATGTTTCTCTCTCACCTTATTAGAAATCTATGCGGGACTCTTTATAGCTACAGGAAAGGGCTTCAAAGTCCCTACTATGCATGACTTGAGGGGAGCTCTTTTGCAAAAAGAGATTTACTACTTTGATTATTAATCAAATATAAAGCCAATAATATTGTTTTATTTAAAGATTATTTTGATATAATCATGTAAATTATGTATTAAATGAAATAAATATATTCATTGGTACAATTCTCATAGAAATTGATAAAACTAAACACATTTATCCATTATTACACAATAAACCATACTTAAATATTTTGAATTACATATTTATAACCATTAATAAAGCTTTATATATTATTAAAAAATTAAATAAAGTTCATACCTAAACAATTAACAAAAGTTCATAATACCATTAAAAATTAACCAAGTTTCGTATCAAACAATTAATAAAAGTTCATACACCATTAAATAACTAATTAAGGTTCATAACTAAATTAATAAAGGTTCATACAATACTCCCCGATGGGGGTGAGGTTTGAGAAACACGTGGAAGGCATCTCGCATGAGTAAATATAAGTGGAGCGAGGGTGAGGGACAGTACTCCTGGTCCCTTCACCATAATGCATGCAGCAAGAGAGTTATTGGCTTCACGTTGGCAATTTGTGTGAAAAATAACTGCACATTGGAGTTCAGAGGTGGTGAAAGTATAAGGTGAGGGAAGATGAGGAAGCCCAACATTAGACTCATAAATATGGTTTGGTGTTAGTCTTGATGGTGGCCTCTGAAGAGGAAGCGTAAACGTCGCAGGAAGGTTTACGGAGGGAGTGGCTTGTTTGTGCTTGTCGTGGGCATTCGCTGGTGAGGTGTGTTCAACCTGTCCCTGCTGCTCGGTTTCTTAGCCATTGACTGTGTCTGGGTTAAGGATAGGAAGTTGAAGGGAAGTGAGCTCATTGGTTTCCATTTTTCTTGGCTTTTGGTGAGCCTATTTTTTCGTGATAAGAGAGGAAGCTAGAATTTGCAGTCTAGGAAACCTTGAGGGTGGTGGCGGAAAACTAGTTTATTTTCAAAATTTTGTGCCCTCTAGCATGGGTGTGACAATGTTTGGTGGATTGGTGTGTGGTCTCTATGTGGAGAATTTGGAGGTGGGTCACTGCCCTGGGGGATGTTACGCTCAAGCGTCGGCTACTTTGTCATCGTTTGTTGTTCAATTTCCTGTGTTGGTTTGGTGGGTGATGGTATTTGGTTTTGTTGGTGGTGTAAGTCTTTATCTGGCAATGGGAGGTGTCTTTGTGCTTCCCTATGGTGGTGGGAGACGACATTTGGCTCCTTCGTTGGTGGTGTTTGTTTTCTATAGTGGGGGGTCTAATCTCTAGACTCTCCACACACTGGGGTTCCTTGACCTTGGTGAATTATGAAGCCCCCGGTGTGGTGTGGGTGTTCTCCCTCCCCTGTCGTCCATGGCCCTATGGGGTTGGAAGACTGAGAAATAATCATGGCGGCTCCACGATAGGGTGTAAAGACTACGGGGCATGCGCGCCTCGCTATTGTGGGTGCACATGGGGGTTGTGGAGGAGGTAAGTGGGGGGATATAAGAGGTAGGGATTTGAGGGTTCAAAATCAGGGTCGTCGGGGCGGAGGAGGTCGTGGTGGCAAGGGAAATCATGGGTTTGATTGATTTGAGGTAAATTAGGGGCAAGTTATCCAACGTTGCTGCCTAGATAACTATCGTTCACTTATCAACTGCCTAATGGAAAGAGTGGACAAAACTGAGAGATTATGTCATGAGGAGCATGCAGAGAAGATGGAAACATTGGACCAAATACACTATTTGCAGTGCCAAGTCTAGGAGAGACTGGTAGTGGTTTGGCGAGGCAAAAATCAACTCACTGAGAAAGTAGAAAAGCTGGAGATTTGCTTGGCACACTTTGAAGGGCACAGTCAGTGTGACTTCTATCCTCCACCACATCTAGGAACAACCCCAAACAACCCTGCATCCATCACGTTGGACGAATAGTATTCTATTTGGTGTTCTTTAATTATGTTTTATATGTGTTTTGGTGCCTCTAGGCCAACTGTTTATGGACAATGTCCCTAGCCCCTCTTTTGTATTTTTTTTTCATTTGGTGCAAATTTTTGTCAACTAACCGAGTCAAGGTGAGACCAGTTGTTTTGTAACCGGCTATATGTGATCCTTTTTTCCTAGATGAATATAACATTGTCTTACAAAAAAAAAAGGTTCATAAATCATTAAAAAATTAATTAAGTTTCATACTTAAATTAATAAATTTCCATACCTATTTACTAAATAGGTCCATAAATATATATTTTAGGTTTATCTATTTAGTATTTATCAAATGTAAATATGATGATTTAATACTAGGTTTAAATGAACTCACATGTTTAACATAAGAAATGTTATATTTATCTATTTATTAAATGAAAATATGAAGATTTAACCTTATATTTAAAACAACTCTCACTTTTAACATAAATCAATGAAGTTTAAAAATTAAACTTTATGGCCAAATATTAAATATTAATATTAATATTAATTTGGCTATCTAATTAATATAATTATAACCTTTACTAAAATAACAATGAAGGCATTAGTGTAAAGTTTATAGATGATACGTGCAATTATGTTAATTGTAGATGAATCCATCTGCACTATTAAACTTTAGAGAAAAGAGGGTATTCATAATTTTAACACTGTAAATTCAGGGACCCCTTTGTCTCTAAATTTTAACACTGCAAATGGATTCAGAGACACCTATAGTGCAATGTAACACTTCAGTACCAAAATTTCATTTTTCCATATATGGAGTGACACAATTAAAAATTACTAACGTAAATGACTAATTCATATACTTGGTGTACTTGTTATTTGGCCATGTTTTTATTCTTGGACTATAATATTCATTTACAATAATCATTATTAATTTGGTCACTTATTATCTAGTCATATATTTTAATCCTAGACTAAATTAGTCATTTTAGTTAGTTGCTTTTACTTTAGCCACTTATTATCTAGTCATATATTTTATCCCTAGACTAAATTAGTCGTTTAAGTTAGTCGCTTTTAGTTTAGTCACTTATTATCTAGTCGTATATTTTATTCCAAGACTAAATTAGTCATTTAAGTTAGTTGATTTTATTTTAGTCACTTATTATCTAGTCATATTTTTTATTCCAAGACTAAATTAGTCATTTATGTTAGTCAATTTTAGTTCGGTCACATAAAATTCCTCAAATTTAGTAGTAATTCACTTGAAATAATTGCGGTGACTAACATTTTTAGTCACCTAGTCATTAATTTCATCATTTTTTACTAGTGAAACAACCCCCATCACTATAACTAGCCTAATATCAGTACATATAACCAACAAGTTAAATCAATTTAAATCATAAAACAGAGAGAGCCCTCTTTGAGTCTAGGAAGGCTAGGTCTTGGACTCCAAAGCGATTTGATGTTGTGCTTTATAGTTTAGTTTTGCCAATCTTCTAAATTATAGAGTGAAAACAGGCTCAACAAAGCAATTTTAAACAAAGGGAGAATTTGTGTTAGGCACAACACTATTTTTCCTTTATCTATTATTTTTATATGACATGTGGCACACTTTGGTCGAATGCTCATGTTTTAAACTATTTTAGACAATTCAATATTGTACATTGTTATGTATAAGTTTTGGGGAACTCGACTTGGGCTTCAAAACCAGAGATTTTGGGTTCGATCCCAAATGGATTTGCCAATCTGTTATGCAGGTAAATCCTCTCTACAGACAAAGACGATCCCTCTTGCCCTAGAGTGGGTCTAGAAACACAGGGACATGCTAAAGTGTCGCTTCCTAATTATTGAATGAACAAGGGACACGGTAGATTGACCTACCTGGAATCCAACACTATCATTGTTGTTGTAGTGGTGGTGGCCTCTCGCTCTTGCCTCGGCAAGTCACAATCCTTTTTCCATTACGCTTGGATACCTGCACATAGAACAAGAAACAAGAACAGCATACAAGCTAAAAACATTTCATTAATAACTACTAAATAGTTAAAGACGGCTAAACATATTGCATTAAACAAACATCATAACACAACAATGGAACCAAATAGTAGTCATGTATATAAATTAATAGAAGGAAGAGTTACAACTGATGCTTTGACATTGCAGTCTCCTCTAGCGAGGTTCAGGTGAAGCGCATCTCAGATGGTCGTTAGGGAATTCAGACGGGATGAAGGCATGGACTCAAGCTCTCTCAGAAGTCATGGACTCAAGCTTCCTCAACGTAAATCCTTCTTATTCTATCTTCTCTAGTCATTCAGCTATAATACATCTAATTCTCCAAGTTCAACTAGCTTGTACTAAGAGAGATAGCTTCTTTTATAGAGGAAAAGGAGGAGGTTAGGATCCCTAAAAAGGTGGGAGGGAGGCCTATCCTTTAGGGAGTTCCCATAAGAGGTGGAAACCATAAACCTAAAGGAGGTAGTCCATGGTTTATCAGTTCAACCACTCCCAATGACTCAACCTCGAGGTGGTTGGAGTGGAATCTCCACCTCTATTTTTAAAAAACATTCCATAAATAGCTTACCGTGGGTGGCAAACTAGGACAGAGCGCCAGCTGGTGCGGGGTCTAGTGTTAATCTTCCTCTTCGGCGCGAGGGCATAACTGATTACCCGCGCCAAGGAAACAACAAGGGTTTTTGAGTCTCTTCTCAGGGAATTGTCAACAGGAGGAATGTTACTCTCATGTAAAGGGACACAATGATGGTTTTTGCAAGGCATGGCACTGCTTATTGGTCATAGAAATGACCCTCCAATCGGCAAGATGGGGATTGCAGGGATAGTGACAAAATGCTGTGTTACACCTATATCTTGTGTGTCTTGTGTATCCTGTGGTTCTCGCAAACTCTCAGTTAATGCTCTACTGTTTATATGAACTAGACATACATGTGAAATATTTCCTATGTAAGCTATGTTTCTTAGTTGTTTTACGGCCATGGCTAGATATGATCCTTGTCTTGGTAAGTTCTTAAGTGGGAAAATTTCAGCTTGGACATGACTGGCCTAAGATGAGGTATATGAAGTTCTTAGGCGAACAAGGCACAATTTATTTGTAGTATGTGCAATTGAACAAGTTGTTACGGCTAAAGAAGACCAATGTCACATGAACTGGAGTAGCTAAGGACTTGATTGTGTTCCCAAGTCATGAAAAAATGTAAGGATATTTGTGAGGGCATGAGTGCCAAGGCATGATAGGGAATGCTAACATGTGCCAGATAGTTTGAAGGCATGTAAAATATGCTAAGATGTGTCAAGTGCTAAGGCATGCCAATATCTGTAATGGTGTGACAATACATGCTAGGGACTATCAAGGAAACAAAAAGGAGAAACAAGTTAAAATACAAAGAAATGAACACATCATAGGGTTAATAAGTCATCAATTTACATTTTCCAAGAGGGGCATGCTATGCACATCAACACTAGGTGGAAATGAGTGTCAAGTGCCAAGTGTTAGTGCATTCTAAGTGCCAAATCATCCTCTATTACTTCTCTTCTACTTTCCAATAATTGATCTCAAATAACTTTAATATTAAACCATGCCAAAGCATGTTGAGGCATCATAATGAATGCTAGACATGATAATGATCATGGCCTCTTTAGGACTACATGTTTCTTCGCCCCCTTATCAAATGAGCTCCTTCTCACTTGATGTTATTTCCTTCATCCTAAGGACTCCTTAAATAGTTTTTCCTAGACCTCTTAGGAACCCTCTAGAACTTACTGGTTTTATCCACTTATACCTTAGGAAATATTAATTTTCTTTTAGATTTTAAACCACGTATTGGGTCCAAAATCCCTTTTCTTTACTTTTATTCCCACAAAGCCTTTTGTGACCAAACTCACACAAAGCCATCTCACTAGACTTGTGGAGTACCTCCCAAGCTACACAATTCGACAATATAGTCTAGTTGTAGTAACTATAACTTGGTCAAGCTCTTGTAGTCAAGCGAGGGCTTAGTTGGGTTCCCAAGTCGAAAATTAAGGGTAGTTGTGAGGGAATGATAGCTAGGGAGGGTTAGGGCATGCAAAGGAATGGAAATGCATACTAACACATGTCGGACAATGTCAATGCATGCTGAACTAGAGTGCTAGGGAGTGTTGGGGCATATCAAGGGATAACTAGGTCAAAATGGATGGAAAGGAGCAAAGAAGAGTGTGTGCAAGGGAGTGTTAGAAAATTCAAATGTGCTAAGGATGAAGTGTGTTAGGAGAAGTTTAGAATAGTATTTACAGGAGGCAAGCCTACGATTGTTATAAGGGGCTCGACATAGCAGTTTTAGACAAAGGGAGATCACTTTGTGCTAGGCACAACATTGTTTTTCCTTTAGTTATTTTTTTATATGAGACGTGGCACACTTTGGCTACATGCTCATGTTTTAAACTCTTCTAGATAATTGCATATTGTACATTGTTGTGTATAAGTTTTGGGGCACACAACTTTTGTTAGCTTATATCTTGTGTGCCTTGTGAATCTTGTGGTTCTTGCAAACTCTCGATTTATGTTCTATTGTTTATATGAACTGAACATACATGTGAAATATTGCCTGTGTAATCTATGTTACTTAGTTGTTTTATGGCCATGGCTAGATCATGTGATCCTTGTCTTGGTAAATAGTTAAGTGGGACAAGTTGAGATTGGACATGAGTGGCATAAGATGAGTTATAGGCAGTTTTTGGTGAACAAGGCACAATCTACTTGTAGTAGGTGCAATTGGTCAAGTTGTTGGGGTTGAAGTAGGCCAATGTTTTCACATGAACTACAGTAGCCAAGGACTTGATTGGGTTCCCAAGTCGAGAAAAATTATAAAGTCTAGTTGTGAGGACATGAGTGCCAAGGCGTGCTAGGGAATGCTAAGATGTGCCAGATAGTGCGAAGGCATGTCAAACATGATCATATGTGCCAAGTGATAAGGCATGCCAAGATGTGCAAGGGTGTGTCAAATATGTGTGCCAGGGACTGTCAAGGCAACAAAAGGGAGAAAAAAGTTAAACTACAAGGAAATGAACACATAAGAGGGTTAATTAGTCATCAATTTACCTTTTCTAAGAGGGGCATGCTAGGTACACCAACACTAGGCGTCAATAGGTGCCAAGTGCAAAGTCTTAGTGCATTCTACGTGCCAAGTCTTCCTTTTTTGCTTCTCATCTACTTTCCAAAAATTGATCTAAAATAAATTTAATATTCAACCATGCAAAATCATACCAAGGCATCTCAACGTGTTCCATACATGCTAAGACTTTCCAAGCACCAACACGTGCCAAGCGCAAATATGTGTCAGGGACTGTTATGCATGCTATGAAGTGGAATGGCATGTTGAAGACTAATAAGGTGTCCTAGAGAGTGCTAATGCAAGCTTAGGAGTGTTAAGGAGTAATAGGACAAAACATTAAGGGAGCACTAGGTAAAAATTCATGGAATTTAGTGAATATGAGGAACATGTGCCAAGGACTAGTGTTACTGAGTGCTAGCTATCATGCCAAGGAGGGAGTGACAAGGTATGATAAGCATTGGTAAGGCATGCTAGCAAATATCAAGGCATTTAAAGAAGTGTCAAAGTGTGCTAGGGAGTTCCAGGGTGTGCTAATTATATATTCCAAATAGTGCCAAGATATGCCAATACATTCCAGGTGCTAAGGATGTGCAGGGTGCCAGGGTATGTCAATATGTGTCAAGAAGAGTCAAGGCAACAAAAGGAAGAACCAAGCTAAAATGTAAGGAAATGAACACATAAGAGGGTTAATAAGTCGGGACTTTATCTTTTTCAAAAGGGGCATTCTAGTCATACTAATAATAGGTCCGAATACATGCCAACTAGCATTGTGTGCCAAGTGCTAATGTAGGTCAATGCTTTCAACCAAGGTGTTCTAGGGCATGATAGGGATTACATGCATGCTAACACATGCTAGGAGAGTTCCATGTTGTGCTAGTGCATGCCACCATGTGCTTGGGCATCAGTGTCATGACAAGATGTTCCAGGTACAAATATGTTCCAAGACATGCGAGGTGCTAAGAAATGTTAGTGTGTGACAAAGCATTAATTTAAGGTGTGCCTGAATTGTCGAGGAGTGTTAGGTCTTTCTCATTAATAGAATTTCCAGAGCTTGGTATTAATTAATATATTTCCAATACACATTAGTGGAACTTTATCTAAAGGGAATTTTATAGATAATAAAATTAATAGATATGAATCATGTGTTGACTCATAGGAAAACTCTATTCGATTAGTGATTACTTGAGGGAAATGATACACAGTAATTACTTCTTAAAAAATTGAATGATTATAACTATTGTGGCCTTGGAAATATCATAAAAAATACTCCACAATAATGGCCTTAAATTGTTATCTTTTGAAAAAAAAAAAAATTTAACAGGCATATAAGGTCATCAAAAACTCATTGGAATGATCAATGGTGACGAACATTTTTTGACCGTCACTAAAAGTAACAAAAAGATAATTGGTGAGGGTCATTAAAAGTGCGTCACTGGAAGTGTCACCAAAGAGATAATTAGTGATGGGCCTTTAACGACCCTCACCAAAAGTGTCATTGAAAATGGCTTTGGTGACGAACCTTAAAGGACCATCACTACATAGACTTACAGTGACGCTTTTTTAAGGACCGTCACCCTTTTTTAAGGACCGTCACCATATGTGACATTGGTGACAGACCTTAAAGGTCCGTCACAAGCATGACCCTCACCAATGTCCTTTTTTCTTGTATTGAGATAGTGACAAAGAGGCAAGTGATCAGGAAGACAACAAAGAGGAGAATAGTCATGACATTCATGACAGCTGTCATGACTGTCATGACAAAAATCAGCCCTTCAGTGACAATGAAAATAGTGCCAATGCAGAAAACAAAGAATATAACCCTAGTCATCATGAAAAAAAAATAGGGGAAGAGGCTCATAGTCTAAGTGATGATCATAGCCATGGAAAAGAGACTAATAGAATCACCATCACACCTCTTGCATGCACATACCAAAGAGGGCCAAGGAAAGTGTTTGTTGCCTCCAAAAGGCAAGGGACCTTTCCACCTACATCAGCTCAAAGGCTTGAGAAGGGAAAAGAAAATATGGACAAGGGTAAGAAAGGTAAGTGGATCAAGAAAACTACTCAAAAGCCCCAATTCATTGACCTAGATAGTGATAATGAAGATGAGGAAGTGGCCACTAGACTAATGCTCCAAAGCAAAGATGCACAAATCAGGGAATGGGAGAGGGATTTTGAGATGTCACAAGGTATCATTCATTATTACAAAGATGAGCACAAGTAATTCAAGAAGATAAAGAGGGGCCTTTCTCTCCAGAAAAAGATGACCGAGTACTATGCAATGAAAAACAAACTTACTTGTGCCAAACTGAAGAAGGCCCTCATTGAAATCCAAACCCTAAAAGAGACAAAGGGTCATGAAAAACTTGGAGTTCTGGCTTTAGCTTCTCAAAAGGTCTCCCAAACCCCTTGAGGGAGGCCTCCACCAATTTTGAGGAAATTTGGGCAACTTTTTGTTTTTTGTGATTTTGAAGGCCTATTAGCGCAGGGCCACTGGCGCTACGCTAATCCCTGGAGCATCCTCAGCGGTAAAAATCAGCATTTTTTGACTTCTCATGGCTATTACACTTTTCTCAGAAAATTTCAGAGGAATTGGAGCAGTTTAGACCCCACAAAAGGTCAAAAAACACCTAAATTTTCACCATTCTGCCTCTATTTCAGACCTAGTGTTGCGCTAATGGCAGTGTTGGGGTTTTGGAATTTTGAATAGGCTACAGGAGCTGGATGAGGAAACCACAAGAATTTTTGGAAAGTAGACTCATCAGGCTTTCCAACTAGCCATCACGGAGCCAAATCTGACATCGGGAAGGGGTCCAAAACTTGGTTGCAAAAGTGCCTGTTTTCTGTGTGAGGTGGCGCTACACAAATGAACTTTTTAGTGTGTTTTTGGCCAAAAGTAAAAAAAACACACTAATTTATTGTAAAATCATATATTAGTGTTTTTTAAGGCAAATCGCCCTAGAATTAGGTGCTAGAAGTTATTTTGGCATTTATTTCATGGGATATTTTGTGCCTTGGGCCTTGCATGGTCTCTTGGGCATTTATGACATTTATGAGTGATTTTGACAATTTCCAACCTTATCTAGGGTTTTTTCCCTCCTTTGCTAAGTTAAATAGAGCGTGAGGGCTTCATTTTAAATGTTGGCATTTGATGAGCTTTGAGAGCAATACATGGTTTTTTGAGGTTGAAGAGCAATTTGGTGTTGTGGAGCTTGTGGATGATTTGCTGTGATTGATGACGATGAAGCTTGCTTGCAGGATCTCTAAGCTTGGTTAATGGTGATGTGTCTCTAATTTGTTCATGTTTTCTTGTTTATAATTATGTTTCATCCTTCTATATGCAGTAGAACAGAAAAGTATAAGCTAAGAAATGTTGTTTGAAGCACCTTAGTCCTTCCTGCCTTCTATTGCCTTGATGTTTTCCTCTGCTGGGTGTGTTTAAGGAATTTTTAGCTGCTCCTTAGGCCTCCTTAAGCTTGTTTATTTCATCAATGGATTAATATGCTAGTTTCCAAATATGTTTTATGGCAAGCCCTGCTTATTTGATGCTATCTAAACTTTGTTTTTTAAATCTCTCTTTGAAGTATTACTTGTTAGGTTAATCCAAGGAGGTCTTGTTCTAATCTTTCCCTTTGTCCATGCCTATCAGTTTGCCTCAAAGTTCTTTATATCTTGATCAACAATGTTTAGGAGTTCCCTCTTTTATTGATTAAAGCTATTTTTTTATCTTAAATGTTTTCTAAAGCTTGAAGGTGAAATCACTAGAAGTGAAATGACTTTCTCGCCTTCTACATCTCACTGGAATGTTTGTCTCATGATTATTATCTTTTGCTTATCAATATTTTAGACCTTCTTGTTTATGGGTATTTGAAAAAGGATTCTTAACTGCTCTTTGCCCTACCTTGTTTCCCCAACTTAATGTCCATTTCCTTCACCCATAACCTTAAGGATCCATTGACCACACTAGATTTGCCCTGTAATGCACTCTGACTCTTTGTTGAGATATCCATGACTTTCATAGACTCCATAGCCCAATTATTTGATGATCTCTCACTCCGCCTATTCTACCTATTTCATCTTACCCAACCAAAACAAACAACAAACCCTACACTTAACAACTAGCCTAAAATCAAACCCTAAAAGAAAAAAGTCCACATCCTTTGAATACAATAGAGAGAGCCCTCTCTGAGTCTAGGAAGTCTAGGTACTAGGACTCTAAAGACTGGTTTCATGTTACCCTGTGCATTTTTTCTACCAATCTGCTAAATCACGGGACCCTAACACCAAGAAGATTGGGATTCGTGTAAGGAAACTCTATAAAATTGATGTAGATGGCTACATATCATTGATGGGTAAGGCGGACAAAGTGGTGAGCCATGATGAGGGTGAGTTATGGCACAAAAGAATGGGCCATCTTCACTACAGAGCCTTGAAGGCCATGCAACAGATTTCTACGGGTCTTCCCAAGGGTACACTTGCGCATTTAGACACATGCAAGGGATGTAATATGGGGAAGTATGCAAAGGCCACTTTTGACAAGAAGGAGAACTGAGCTTCAGAAATCCTTGAGAGAGTTCACTCCGACGTGTGTGGACTATTCTCTACTACTTCGAAAGCAAAGCATAAGTACTATGTGATATTTGTTGATGATTTTTCTAGAAAGTTTTGGATCTACTAAATGCAGAAGAAGGATCAGACGTTTTCAAAATTTCTTGAGTTCAAAGCACTGGTGGAGAAAGACATGGGGAAGCATGTGAAGGCTCTTAGGAGTGACAATGGTGGTGAGTACATCTCCAATGAATTCAGTAACTTCTGTAGCAAAGAAGGAATGCAAAGAGATTTGATTGTGCCTCATAACCCACAGTAGAATGGGGTTGTAGAAAGAAACAATAGAACAATTGTGGGTGCAGCACGAGTGATGTTGCATGATCAGGGCCTACCGTTGCATATGTGGGCAGAGGCATGCAACACAACAATATTTTTGCAAAACTGTTGTCCTCATCGGATACTTGGCATGAGTACATCAGAGGAGGCTTTTACTGGTAAGAAACCTGATGTTTCACATTTTAAGATTTTTGGCTCATTTGTTTATGTGCATGTGACCAAAGATTCCAAGAAGAAGCTTGAACCAAAAACTGAGATTGGGATATTTGTGGGGTACACTGATACTCACCACCACTATCGGTTGTATTTTCCAAACATCAAGATGACTGTTGTGAGACAGGATATAAAATTTGATGAGGAGAATGCCACGTGATTGTCCCTTGAGAGGGAGCCGGATTTGCATGCAGAGGAGGAACTCTTGGTTCCAAAGAATGGACCTCAAGATGTGGAGCAGCCACAAGATGAGGATCATGGAGCAGCAGAAAATACCCATGCAGAGCCATCCACTAGAAATGGTAGAAGGCACACCACGGAAGCTGATATATTGAGACTTGATGCAGCAGAGCATGTAAGAGCACCTACTTCACTACACAAACAAAGACAGTCTCCTGAGATATTTACTAGATACATGGCTCTTATGAGAAAGTGTATTGTGGCGGAACCATTTTCCTTTGAGGAAGCAGTGCAGCAACCAATTTGGGTTGACGTTATGGTAGAGGAGTATGACTCCATCGTAAAGAATAGTGCATGGGAAGTTGTCCCAAGACCGGTCAAAAAATCAGTGGTTGGATGTAGATGGATCTATAAGGTGAAGCAAGCAGTGGATGGGAGTGTGGAGAAGTACAAGGCCAGATTTGTGGCCCGGGGATTCTCACAAGTTGAGGGGATTGATTATGAGGAGACTTTCACACCAGTCGCAATGTACTTTTCCATTAGATCTATCCTTGAACGCTTTGTGCAGATGGGGTGGCGCATTCATTAGATGGATGTGAAAAATGCGTTTATTAATGGAGTTATTCAGGAAGAAGTGTACATAGAGCAGCCATAAGGTTTCGAGATCTTTGAAAGTGAGTCACATGTGTGCTAACTCAAGAGAGCATTGTATGGGCTGAAGCAAGCACCTCATGCTTGGTACACTCAGATTTACAACTATTTCACTAGGTTGGGATTCATCAAAAGTGAAGCGCATGCAAACCTGTACCAGATGGTGGTTGATGCTAAGCTCTTGATTATCGTACTTTATGTTGATGATATAATTTTGACAGGTGATGAGCAGGTGATACATTCTTGCAAAGAGGACCTTGCAAGAGAGTTCAAAATGAAGGACATGTGACTCCTTCACTATTTCCTTGGTTTGGAAATATGGCAGCGGGATGGTGAACTTTTTGTTTCTCAAGGCAAGTATGCCAAAGAGATTCTGGATAAGTTTCACATGGAGAGATGTAAACCCATGGAGACTCCTCTTCCAGGAAATTGGAGGAAAGAGGATGCTACTTCAGGAGAAGTAGTTGATGCTACTGTTTACAAGTAGCTAGTGGGTTCACTAATGTACTTAGTGAACACCAGACCAGACATTTGCTATGTAGTTAACCAGCTGAGTCAAGCTATGGTTAAGATGACCAAGCTCTTTTGGAAGGCGGGGAAGCATGTCTTGTGATATCTCAGAGGAACTATAGAGTATGGATTATGGTATAGATGGACATAGGGAGTGAAGCTTCAAGGTTTCACGGATGCAGATTGGGAAGGCAATCCATCCGACAGAAAGAGCACATCAGGAGGGATCTTCAGCATAGGATCAACAACAATTTCTTGGTACAACAGGAAGTAGCAATTTGTGGCACTCAGGTCAATCGAGGCAGAATACATGGCAACAAGTCAGGCTGCATGTGAGGCCATTTGGATGAGAAAGATCTTGGTTGGCTTGTTTGGTTCTCAAATGGATCCGATGGTGATACATTGTGATAACCAGAGTTGCATTAAAATCTCAGTTAATCCTGTATTCCATGATAGTTCCAAGCACATAGACATCCTATACCACCATCTCAAAGATTGTGTTCAGAGTTGTATTATGTTACTTCAGTACATTCCCACAGAGGATCAGGATGCAGATATTCTAACGAAGGTGCTCACCAGGAGAAAATTCGAATACAACAGAGACAGAATCAAGGTGGCAGATAATCCCTTTCTTGTTGAGAAGGAGTGTTGAAAGTCCAACAAAAAAATACCACACACACACTAGTGTGGGACCACAGGTCCAAGCGATACATTATTGTAATGGCCAATTTAATTAATTAAATTGGTGCAGTGTCTAATTTAATTTTCCTTTAATTAAATTGGACAATAAATTGTAATATTATATCATGATCACTTGTAATTGTTAACTGAGTGTGATAAACTCAGTTAGCTCATATATTTTGAGTTGAGGGTGGTTGGTGAGGTTTGCAGAGTAACTCTATTAGTTATGAAGTTTGAATTGCAGTTGGTGTATTAGATTAATGCATGAGTAATCATTTAACTCAGTTTGTTGAGTTAGAGTCAGTTGAACTAGTTGTAACTGTTTGTTGCACTAGTGAGAGATCAAGTGAATTAAATATTATTTAATTCACAATCAGTGATCTTCCATGCAACTGATGATTTACTATTAATTGTTGCATGCATCTGAGTTCCAATGGAGACCCAGTTGAGACTAAGGTGAAAGGGATGTTAACTATCAGTTGTGTGATTAGTAGGTTGCCCGCATGCAACTAGACATCCATTGGATTTCCCATGATGCTTGTGAAATTTAAGAACGCCACAATTCCTAAACAATAAGGATTGTATTTAGCAAGGACAATGTGAGACGATTAGCAGAGTGCATGAGACTCTTTTGAGAAGAGTGAATTGTAATTGTTTCATGATTCCATGGTGAATATACAATAGAAGATAGAGGGGTTTTGAACAGCAAGTTTTCCTAGGGAAATTATCTATGTTGTGGTTTGATTTGATTCTTTCTTTAGTTGTTGTGATTGGCGATCGTGTTTATTTTCCGCAATTGATTTGTAGAAGTATTCAGTATCTTGCTTTAGCATATCGCATGATCGGATTGAATACATGAAATACATATTGTTTGTATAATTTATAAAACCATAATACATTTAAACAAAGTTTCATGGCCGGTTGATAAACTGTGTCAGAGCGAGTTTGTTAACCACATCACGGTGTTCACATGTTTCGGCTAAGTCTGGAGCAGAACAGTTAACCGATGGTCAAGCGGGTGTTAAGCTCGGTGGTGATGTTGACTGGCCACATGCAGTAGTCACATATGATGCCAAGGTTTATGCAACGGTTACTCTGATGGTTTGTTAATGGGATTCAATGTGTTCACATGCGGCAGCTAATTCCAAGTCTAGTTTGTGGTGGCAGTTTATGTAACCACAACGACATTCACATGTAGTCGTTACAATATATGCTACCGGATGACTGAACTACTGTAGGGTAGCAAAACCTGTTGGGCACAGGGTTCCGCTAACCCAACCCACATTGAACCTCAGGTCACCATTTGTAACCACAGTCATTAAACTGATAGGATATTGTTCAACAAACCGAGATCAACGGCGATAAAAACGCGATGTGGCGCATTTTTGGCTGAGTACGGGGTTCACCAACCCAATTAAATAGGCGACAATTTGCACCCAGCGCGGGGAAAATTTTTCACCCCACGTGGCCGACAAAGCGTGAAATTTTTAGACATTTTACAGACATGTGCGTTTTGTAGGATGAATAGCAGGAAAACTTTGGAGGAGGATAAATTTCTTAGTTTTTAGCCTTTTTGGGAGTAGAAAGAGGCTAGACAGGGGTTTTTGATAGTTCTAAAGCCATTGGAGCTATCAGTGAAGCCATTTTGAGCACTGTAATTGTATGTAAACATCATTTTTTGAGCATAGTGAAAGAGGCCAACCATTAGAAGCTGGACCAGGAGATGTAGCCCAAGAGGGGTGAACTCCTTCATCATTTGTTGTGTTATGTTTACTATTATGGTAATGTTATCTTATGTTTTTTGCAAAAACAATACCTTTAATTCATGTTTATTTGTTTAAGAATTGACATAAGAGGCTTAAAACCCCTAATTTAATCACTTGCAAAGTTTACATAATCCTCAAGCAATTTCACATACAGATCACCTGCAAACATACTTTTCAGATAAACCAAATATAAACAAAATCCAACATACCTTAGTGAAGTTTAGGGGAGGCTATATCATATGCATAGTCAATCCAAATTAGCACAACGTATACATACATACATACATACATATAAGTATACATACATATACACATACACATGCACATGCACATGCACACACACACACACACACACACACACACACACACACACACATAATGAAATCAACATATCAATCATCTCAAGATCAACATCATGGCGATAAAATACCACAACAATGACCATCAAAATACATGCAAAACCAACACATCAACAATCAACATGCATGCATAACAATCACATCTTGCTCATCCAATCCAAGTTCTTGAAGTGCTTAAACCTAGAAGCTTTGATGCTACTCTGTGGTATCATATATCACCCAAAGAGAACGGAAACCTTCTCGGATCCCATCATGTAACCAGCCCTCCCAAATTTACCCAATTTCACAAACCCGCCAGGGTAAACATGAGACGAGTGTCACTATGACATGACCTAACCTCCCAGTTCCAATCGAGGAAGTGAAGCCTAAAAACTGAGCACAAACCATCATAGGGACTACATATCACCCAAGAGCTGAAGAAATACCCCAAGTGGTCCATCCATGATTTGAAGCCTTATTTCATGAACCTAGACCCCAAAATTCACCCTTGACACTGCTTCCATGCAGTTATGAGGCTATAACCATACTCATAGTCTTGCCTCCATGTGGTTATGGCATAAAATATTTAGTTCTGGGCATGTGGTCTCAAGACCCATGCTACCTTTTAAGGCTAGCCTCCATACCACTGCCTAGAATTGCTTAAGACATTCTATAATAATTATTAACATGATTATAAAGTTAAAAATATAATCTCGAATCAAAAACTTGACCTAGACTGCCTAAAACACACTAGACATTTCGTCAAACACATGACAAACATGTAAGCTACAGGTCATGAGTGCAAATCTAATCAAAATAGTCTAAGATTCATCTGAGAATCACCAAGAAGACCTGATACCATCTCTACATAGTTGTAACAACACTTATTAGTCCATACATTCATCGATAAATTGATAAATAAACAATTCATGACAAGAGCCATAGATAATACACATTATATAACCATCATAAAACTAAAAATAACCAACATAGAAACCATGGAAAATCAACCATAACATCACCTAACATAATCACTAGCATTGCTCATACATCACAATAGGAAAATGTCTCGTATTAACATATGAAATTACCAACCAAGTGAGGGACTTCCACGTACCAATTGACCATAGATTGGGTTGAACCAAATCTCTCTTTCATCCAATCACCCCCACGCCATATTCCATGCATGAATGTGGGATATCATGGAATAAACCAAGATAAAACTAAACCAGGGCTTCTAGAGGCTAACCCACCTCAGCCCTCAACCACAATGATTCCACCTCCACAGTCAGACGTCACTAACACCAACCATATAAGTCTCTACCCAAGTTTTCTAGGGCTTCAAGAACTAGTAACTCAAGCCAAAACCTTCAAGGGCTTCAGAGTGTTTTTCCAACCCAACTACATGGACTAGTAGCTCAACCCACCAAGGGCTCCAAATTGTTTGTCCCAATCTAGGCTCCAAGACTAGTAACTCAACCCAAGTTGTTCTAGGGCTTCCAAATCATTTGTTCCAATCCACAACAATAGGGAACATGTGCACAAATCAGAGAAAAACAACAAGTGGAAAACAGAAACACTATGCCTATCCGAGGAAATGACAACTAGAAAATATTTATGTCTGGTAGCAACACATAACCATTACATATATATCATGCATCCATAAATCGAAGGAAATCACACATGTGCCCTCTTACTGTAGAAAATCAAGCTTTGTCATTATTGATCCAATTGTTCCCTTACATTTTTTACGCCTTTCTTTTCCTTCTTTCCCCAATCCAAGTGAATGCTAAAGTGCTCCAATAATGCTCCAAGATTTCTCTAAGTGTGCAAAAGTATGAGAGAATGAAAAAATGAAGGAGAGCTCCAAAACTAATTTGAAAAAGGGTTACATTGACAAAAGTTGTGAACTGATCCTCAAAAACCTTTTTATCATTGAGGCTTCTATTTATCTATTTTCCTTCATTTTTCCTTTAATTTCCCTCTCATGCAAATTTGTGTCTCTTCACCTTCCTTTTCTCCTAATTTCATTTATTTCATAATTATAATGTCAATTATTGCCACTTGGTCTTTGTCAATTTATTTTTCAATTTCCATAGCCATTAATTAATCATAAGTGAACCCCATCACTATGTTTTTGCTCAATATTTAGCTTGGAATATGTGTATGGTGACATTGTTCTTATTTACATGGAAAATCAACCACGGGTTGTTAAACCAAAAGCCATTAAATCGAAAAATTAGGGCGAATATCTTTCAAATCTGAGTGAGAAATTTCTAGGGAGGGAACTTCCTCAAATTTTCCCCCAAAAACAATCCAAGAGTCATTTGGGCCTGATCCACCTTAAGCTACGTTCGAGCATGGTGACATCTTTATAAAAAGAGAGGAGGAATGTTTACCTCCAATCCCCCCTGGTAAACGAAGAACCATGAGAACAATGACATCTTTACCAATATTATAAACTAAACTTAGCTTTAAAAAGTAGGTGTTGCATGCCTGAGAGAATACTCACTCGAAGCTCTAAATAAAAAATTAGATCTTGAACTAGATATGAAGAGTAAACCTTAATGAGCAGTGACTTCCAAGAGCAGAGCTTGACAAAGATCTGATAATAAGTTGGTAAATCTGGCACACAATCTTTTGGCAATATATCTGCAAGTGTAAAGGAAAAAAACATCTGCGAGGTATTTTGGGCCACCATGAGGGTTTCTAAATTTTTTTTGATTATACACAGATCCTAAAACCCTAGAAAAACCTTACCAATGAGAACTTGACCAATTAAAATAAACCTTCAAATATATATTTGATTAATTTATATATTAATTCTTTTCATAATTAATAATAATAATTTAAAATGAAGTTATCATTTAATTAGTTTTTATAATTTTTTTTTTGGCAACTTGAAATGTATCATGAAGTAAGTGTTTTGATCCTTATGATGGATTGATTCCTATTCACTTTTATTAACAATTTGGTCAAGTTATAAAAAAATAATGTCTCAGTTAGACACATATACTTTTAAAAGATGTGTAACATGATTTTTAACCATAAAGATTTATCTCTATTTTATCATAAAGATTTTTTTATCTATAAATAAAATTTATTATTATACCATCATTTATCAATACCACATACCCAAACCACTATAACTTATTTTACAATAAAAAAAATATTAACACTATCTTTCACATAAATATTAATTAGAAATATTTTAACTAATTACTATTGAAAAAACTCAAACATCCCATAAATATAGATCTCTACAAAAAAAATTGAATTGAAAACTATGAAATCTGTATTTCAAAACAGACAACGCTATCACCATAATTAATGGGTAGACTTGAAACCATCTTCTCACCGTAAATTAATGGGTTGACTCGAACAACAACCAACTATAAGTCTCTATTGTCAACCTTTAATTAAAAACTATGAAAGCTATATTTCAAAACAGACAGGGAACCATCCTCTCACCGTAACGAATGGGTATTCTATCGTACGTTCTCCACCGCTTACGCTCTGCAACTTTGTATGAAATCTGTATTTCAAAACAGACAACGCTATCACCATAATTAATGGGTAGACTTGAAACCATCTTCTCACCGTAAATTAATGGGTTGACTCGAACAACAACCAACTATAAGTCTCTATTGTCAACCTTTAATTAAAAACTATGAAAGCTATATTTCAAAACAGACAGGGAACCATCCTCTCACCGTAACGAATGGGTATTCTATCGTACGTTCTCCACCGCTTACGCTCTGCAACTTTGACACGTATTCAAGTACACGACAAAATGTAACGTAATGTAGACCCGGCACAATTTAAACGTACTGTTCACTTTCACTTATATTCAAAGGTCAAAGACGATAACCCCCTTCACATGCCATATAGCAACGTTTCCTGAAAGGTTGAAATCACTAATCACAATTGTGGTAAGAGCATTCACACTTTTCCCTGGAATCCATGCTCTACCAATCCTCGACTGCTCTGTTGACATTATTCATGTGGCATCCAGCGAAGCCGCTAATTTATCATAATCTTTTTGGGGTGGCTATTATTATTTCTTAGGTTATAAGTTATTTAAAGTGGGTGGTAGTATATGTTTATAGTTAGATTTAAATTTGTTTAAATTTAATGGTGGATATTGCTCATCAACATTAAATAATTTATAGCCTGAAAAATATATGTTGTTATTATTAGGTTATAGGTTATTTAATGTTGGTGGGAAGTGGCATATACTGCCCACCAACATTAAATAATCTATAGCTTAAAAGTATGTGTTATTTTTTTGGGCTATAGCCAGGCCTTATCCTATTAAAGAATGATGGTTTTGATGCTTTTTTTGTTTCCTTCTTGCTATTATTTGATAGACAGGATAAATGTATTGCACTTGTGTTGATCTAATAGAATCTGAGCTTTTTCTTTCTGAAAAAAAATGTGAAAGTGAAATTTTCATGTAATGTAATAGGTAATGTGAAAGTAAAAATGTAGTTTAAAATTTGGTGTGGTCCATGTTAGGTGTGATCTTTGAGTGAACCACAAGTTAAATTTGATGGTCATCTCAAAACTCACATTATTTAGCAAAAAAAAAAAACAAATTATTTAAAAATATTTATTTATTAAAATTATATATACTTTTACATATGTTTTTAAAATATAATCATATATTTGATATATAAAATAAATAATTTATGAAATTTAGTTGTTAAATTGTAATTTAAATTTTATTAAATAAATTAAAAATGTATCATTCTGAAATGAGATAATTTACAAGGATTTTTGGGATAGTCTTATTGTTTTTTCCTTTTTTATAATAAAAAAACATTTTTTTAGTAAATTTTTATATGTTATTTTTTAAAAGTTTAGCAGAGATACATTTTCATCATGTTCAATATAGCAAAGTTTCATATCAAAAAATGCTTTTACAAAATACCTAATCACTATCTATCCAAAACCCAATATACAATAAGTTTTTTTTTATTTTTTTATCTAAACTCTCTTTAATAAAAATTTTAAAATATAAAAAAATTAACTTGAAAATTAAATCTTAAATATTAATCCTAACACTTAAATATTAATCTTTAAAGCTTTACTTTATATGTGAGACCTCCTGTTATTGCTTACCTCCTGTTATTGCTTTGGTTGATCTGCGGAAAAATGTTATTGCTTTGGGAGATGTGAAAATCATCCATCATATTTTATGTCCTTTAGGTTGTTTCACATCAAAGAAATATACTAGAGGTTTCATTACATCTAATCACTCTTTAAGATTCCTAAAGCTCTGTACCGCCACACGACGAAATTACTAACCCCTTTCCCTGAATCATACGGCCTGTATCCCTATATACCTGAAATTTTAAAGTGAAACTTCATGGATAGCGTCATGAGGAAGCCAAATGATATACTTTTCTAATAATTACGCGGTACACCTACATGACGGAATTACTAGGCAGTTCTGAGGATGATAAAGCGAAACTTCATTGATAGCAGAGTGTTTTTATATAATATATGTCCGCACAACATAGAATGAGCATAGATTGAGTGGAAGTATTAAGTTTTGTTGATTGCATGTCAGGTTAGTTTTCCCTAGAATGGGTTTAATCCAGAATCTGCAATGGTTGATGATCAAGTTTGTTTGTTGGTTGGGATGGTTATCATGTTTTTCATTCGCACAATTTGAAATAAGCGAAGGTGTTGGCGGATTTGTTAATATTTATGTTCAAGGAATTACATGCATAGGGAATACAGCAGTTTTAGTTACATGTCTGATAAGAGGAAGGTTGGATCTAGAGATAGGTGCCAGGATGCCCTTGACATTCTAGCAAGTGCAAAACTGAAGACCATAAATGGGATTAAAGATGGAAATGGACTGATTACATGTAGAGAAGGTCGACAGACTGCTTCTTCCCAACAAGTTCGTCTCCAGAAGACGGTTGAGTTATTCAAACGGCTTGGACATCGGTTGGGTATACAGAAGATGGTCGATTTATTTAGACGGCTTCGAGATCGACTTGGCTGCATCCAGAAGATGGTTCAGTTCTTCAGACGGCTTAGACACCGACTGTGCATTAACAATATACCTTGTTTTAGAGGAGAAGATGATCCAGAAGAAGGTGGTCTTGACACCGCCTCTGCAGAAGAAGGTCGTCCACTGACAGCTTCTAATGAAAATGGAAGTGTACAGAGTGCTTCTGTTGTAATGCTGTCAAACGATAAACCCAATTCGTCCATTAGAGAGTTCATGAAGACCAATGCCCCTATTGTGGACTCCATTTTACTGCGATTCCTTCCCTTACAAGCTGCAATCAATGATGGTGAGGTAGTCGCTCCAGAAGTCACTATAGAAACCTGTCCATGCAATTCCTGCAATTGCATCGTATTCTGGACAGTGGAAGAGCTGACCATCATGCTTGCTCTTCGGATGCCTGGGACATTCAAACCACTCTCTAATTCCCTCTGCCTTCTCCCTTGTCTTACATGCCTCACAAATGGCTGCCATGGCTGCAACTGGGACAGTCTGTTGCGTGTGGAGGGTCCGTTGCCCCTGGAGCAGGCCAATGAAGGGCAAAGAGTGAGAGTGAGTGAGTCCAAAGGGGTATCTGAAATTCTTGATTATATAGGTGCTCGGTCCATCAAGAGAAAAGAGCATATTTGCATATGCATTCCAATGCATCGTGCGAGCTCTGATTTCTGGACAGAGCTACTGGTAAGATCTCTGAGGTCTAAAGATGCGGAAGGCAGAGGAGTCAGAGTTATGGCTTCGGAAGCTCTAGAAGGCTACCTGGCTGGACGTAGAGGAGGATCAAGCGAATGTGTAGAATACAACATTGTGTCTTTCATAATGCCAAGGTTTATTGAAATATTAATAAACCTTTTATTGACTCTCTGGTTCGGAGTGGATGGTTTCTCCAGCGCTTTGGTAGCGAGAAGGACCATTAGAGATTACGTGGCAGACAGTAAAGGGAGTGGATTCGCTGCCAATGCCTTTCTAACCAAAGCTGTGGTCAAGTCTGATTTCGATAACACTCAGGTTTGCCAAGTGCTGAGCTTTAGGGGTGATCTTCTGGGCATCAAAACCTTATCATTTATAGTCTGTTGCGTCAACTTGATTTGCTCTATTGCTTGGGTTGTTCATACTGTATCGCATTCTGCCACTGCCATTACCATCCCACAGGGTGGACCACGAAGCACAGCCATTGACACCGAAGCACAGCGTGGACAAGCCATTGTTAGTGCAGCCGTTGTTATTGCGTTGTGCATGGACTCTGCCATCATTTTGACTCGGCTTAGTTCTATTGGTTATCGTTTACTCTATATCTGTTCCATTATTTCGATATCCCTAACTAGAGCCCCACCTATAGTCGTCGAGCGTACGTCATATAACTATCTTCCATTAGCCCTGTTTGGTTTGACCATTGTGTGGCCATCTTCTAACCTGAAGGATAAAATATTCCTCGTGGCGTTATTTTTTTTTCCATGTTCGTTGAACATGCTTAGACTATTATCACCGATTATGAGTGTTCTAGCAATCTCCATTTTCATTATTGTAGCTTCCAAGTTGTATATTATGATTCTGTGGACGTTTTTTAACTCGATGGAGAGGATATTTATTGTCATGGTAGGCTCGGAAGTAACGCACCTTCATCACATCTTCCGTATGATGTGGGTATTGAGAGATGATGTTCATGACCCGTGGAAATATATAAGATACGGTACTGTTCAAACACTGGTGTGGGTGAAATGGGCAGGCGGCAGTTATATTCTGAGTAAGAAGAATTCGCTAGAATTTTTTGGGAAAAGTCCTCACGGATGGGGACTTCTAGTGTACTCTTCTGCATTCTTTCTCAACGCTGTCATGGCCGGAGTTCGGAGCAACTGGGGAGAGCCATGGATATATTCAATTCACCATAATTAAAATATCACTGAAAGTCGCTTATCCGCTGATTGTTTGTAGTTGTGCAACCCCACATAAAATACACAGTTCAATGCGGATGCGCATTGTTTTGTCATATTATCATTTTAACATTTTGGGATGTTCGTGGTTTTGGTATATTTTATGATATTTAAGTTCTTAAAATAATATTGACTTATCACGAGAAATTCATTTAACACTCAATTTAATTTTGCAGGCTTATCTTTAACCTATTTTAAGTATAAAGTGTAACAGTCTCATGGGATTTTTATATTAAGTAATTTTAAATAATACTATATTTTTAATTATAAAATATTAATTAAAATATACATTTTAAGTTACCTTTTGTAAATAAAGATGTTTGAAATTTTATAATCATCAAACCATTAAAACAAATCTGGCAAATAAAGATGGTTAAAATTATGTAATAATAAAACGATTAATTTTTTTTTTTAAAGAAAAATAAGTTTAAAATAATTAATCTATACATTGTTTTTATTAAAGTTCGTTCAAAATAATTAAATTTATCCATTGTTTTTATTTAGATAATTTATTTATGTATAACAAAAATATTATTGAAATATTATGACATTTCAAAAAAAGTATTTTTTTATTTAATTTAATTTGTTTCTATAATTATTTGTTGATTATTTTATTTTTAAAATTGAATCAAAAATAATTTAAATATGTATAAATATGCATTTTAATTATACATTATCAAAAATATATAATAAAATTATTTAGAAAGTCAATGATAAACATAACATTAAAGAATTAAGAGAAACATCACTTTTATTTTATTTAATATTTTTTAATTAAATTCTTTGATTTCATATAATTTAAATTTGTTTGAAATAACATTCTTTATCTTCTTTTTCTGTTTTATAAGTTAGTTCATTTTTTAAAGAACGTTGACACAATACTTGAGAAAAAAATAAGCATAGTTACCAAATTTGTTTGGTCCCATAAAGGAACATGGTAAAAAAATTAATAACATCATACAATAAAAGCATAGCTATCCTCATTTAAGTCTAAACCACTTACAACACTTAATATCATTACATTCATGTAGAATGAAAACATAACACAATCTTGAAACCTAGGATGACATAGGCCAATTGTTACAGTGTGAGTAAACATTGATGAAGATTATAGGTACATCCTATTCAAGGATGGCCTTGCTAGCTTCTTCATATTGAATTACTTCCTCACTAGCCTATCCTCTTCGTTTGTCCTTCAAGTTACTAATTCTCATCCAACCTTCACTCTTTGCCTTCAACCCCAAAATTGCATTAAGTTGTCATATTTATGGTCTAGATGATCTAATTTCTTATCTAATTGGTTCAATTCAATGAGGATTTGGTTATAATAGTAGCCTTTTACTTCTAGAATCATGGCAATGCATGTCTTAATATGCCAATACATTTCAACAAACTTCAAGAATTTGGTGTCCTTTTTGATACAAAAGTCAATTTGTGAAATTCACAAAAATATCTTCTCATGTACTTTAACATTTGAAGTTGCACCCCTCTATCTCTTGATTGTGCTTTCAATTCTCTTAAAGTTTCTCTCTTTACTTCCTTAGGAAATCCGTTGTTCTAATTTCTTGATGCCCTTAGTGCCAAGGACTTTGCTCTATTCTTTGAGTGAATTTCAAGAGCTACAAAGTTCTCCGCTACATTTCCTCAATGTTCCTTTGTGAATTCCTTAAATGTTATCACCTTACTCAAACTATCATTTTCTCACCATCCTCTTGAAATAGTGAGCCTTCTCTTAATGTCACTAACACAAATGGTGTCTATTGAGTCAAGTAGATACCTTAGGCTAGCACGATAAGTGTCAAATTCAAATGATTGAGGGTCAAATTCCAATGATGAAGAGCAACAATATTGACTAAATTTTGAACATATAAATCCACATTCTTCAAAGCATGAGACCTCTCCCTGCATAGTTGGATAGGCTTGATTCCTATTATCAATGCCAAATTTCTTATCATAAGACATCATAAAAATCAGCTACATCAATTCTCACTCTAACAATAAATCTATTGGTTAAAGCATATCATTGGTAGAGGAAGACCATATTAGTTTTACACGTGGAGGGTGAGCCATGATGGCTCTACACATCTACCACCTTCTCTCTTCTCTCCTTATATCCCACAGTCGTACCCAACGTCCACTACCCTTGTACCTCCTCTGTATGCATATTAAAATCATTGTCTTTCCTTCGTAACACCCCATCCAAGAGAAACTATTGAAATAATGTTAAACATTAATGATTTCATCGGTTCGTGATATAGTATTCTTACATATGCAATGACTAATAAAGGTGGAAACCACAATGGAATGATTTTCATGCAAGATCAAATTAGTTTTTTTTGTTTTCATTACTATGAAGGACTTCATTTTGTGTAGTTAATATTGTTGTTTAAATTTGATTTCTCTTTATAAGTTATTGTTAGGCTAGGTTAAAACATTATATTAAAAATAACATTTTGGAGTTAAGAGATTTCTTTGCAAATTTTGATGCATAACCATGTTATTGACATAGACTATCATTATTTTTGTCACTTTTGATAGAGTAGGAAACGTCTGAATTTTTGTGAGATATTTTCTCTTAGGCCATAGAGTTTTCCTCCATGACTAGTGAAATTTGTAACTGATGCAATATTAAGGAACAACATCTAGGAAGCATTAAGCATATGCTTATGATTAAAAAGCATTACATATCGAGTAGGATTCAATAATTTTATAATGCTATACACACTCAAATTATAAAATTCATATTTTTTAAAATTTATTTTTATAAAAATGTCACAAAATTTAATTTCAACATATCTTTGCAAACCTTTTGGAAATAATAAGAGGGGGAGGTATTACTTTTACCAATTTTTCACTTAGTTAACCTTTTAACATAATTCACATCACATAATCAATCGTCCACAATGTATGAACACATAAATCAAAGTTCAAGCTAAGACTTGAAGAAGAAACACTTTAAAATTGTAACACTCCTCCCTTACACCCCCTTTAAGATTATCGAGATAATGAAGACATTACTTGTTGTTGACCCAATATTCAAGGTCTCTTGTGAAGATGGGATTAGAAAAAAACCTTATTTTTGCAAGTCTCCATAACTATCTTCTGATATCACTATCGTGAATAGATCGTTGAGAAATTTTCAACGATATAAAAGTTGTCTCGATCCGGGACCTAGAACAAAATTTACGTTCATTTGAATTTCAACCTATTAAAAAAGGACACATCATCAAATTGATGATGTGGTGCCCGTATGGCCTCCATGTAACCTTGTGATCCAGAGGATCCAGAAAATGCTCAAAAATCAAAGTTCTCAAATTCTCCCAAAACCAACGACACATCATAGAGCACATTTTTTTATTCCAACGATGCTTGAATCACCTCAATCCGACATTGTATAAGTTATGATGTTCTAAATTTTTGGTCAAAGAGTAAAAAAATCAACTTGCAGGGTTGGTTGTGTAGGGTACAACTACTAACATGATAGTTAGTACATTGATGTGGTAGTGGGTGGTTGGTTGTACAGATGGGTAGGTGGACGAATCAAATGAGGGCATGTGGAAGCTAACATCGTCAAGTGACTAGGAATATATTTGTCAGGAGGGTCAATAATAGAGTGACATGTGGCCCAATCACAAGCAATTGGGTCATGTGTTACTTTGATGAGGCCAAAATTATTTTAATAGACCAACCAACCTCTAGTGGAACCAAACTCGCAACCTCCAATTCACGAAACAACTACTTGAAAAATCAAGATATGAAGTTGCTCGTTAAATAATATGGAAACAACTATATTTAATTCTTAATTGATTGTTGGTTGGCAGAGAAATAGGAGGGAAGGTGAGTCGAACCCGTGACCACCCAAAACCTAAATTTTTAATGTGTGTGTGTTGGCCAGAATGGAAGGCGTGTGGTTTGTTAAACCACTGCCACACCTCCATTTATGGTTAACGATCAGATGGGTGACCCAAAAAATGCGGGGTCAGTTCAACTGACAACCAAAACTTCTCCACCAAATCAACCAACTATTGAAGATTGCAACAAGAAACAGTGAAGGAGGCATCTCGAAACATCATTCCTGATCCTAGTTGGAAAGTGATAACCTAAACTAGGTGGGGACCACACAAGTGATTTTTGTCAGAAAGTCTATTTTTAGACATGTCGATCATGATTCTATGAGTTGAAAGATGCTATTTATGGAGGGATGGTCAAGTTGAAAAAATAGATGGACTTCTATTTTTAGACATTGGGCGGAATCTATTTTTAAACTGCCAGTCTAAAAATAGATCAGTCGAATATTATTAGCTCTTAATAATATTTGGACTATAAACATTATCTTATCCTCTTGGAGCATTTCAGTTCGAGCTACGGATGTGGCACATGCACCTGACAGAAGGAATTACGCTATTCCTAGGGTTTAGTTGAGCTATTGCATGGTTGACTTCAGTTAGAACTCATGTGGCAGAGTTTGGTGGAGTTGATGAGACAATTGATGGAGTTGTGTTTGGTTTAACTTAGTTGAACTAGTTGTATTTAGTCTAACTGATAAATACACTAGTGATGAGTGGTGTGAATTAATTATTAATTAATTCACTAATTATTAACTCATAAATCAACTAAAGAATACATCAGTTGACTGCAATGCATGGACAGTTCAGTGGAGACCAGTGTTGGAGGTGGGTGAAAGGGTGAGTCTACTATCAGTTGTGACTATAGCTGTGCATGAGATTTGCACACACATTGATTGAGATTGCCAATGAGGATTGCGCAGTACAAGCCAGTGGGATTCGAACTTGGATCTCATCATTATTCATCTCACAGCCCACAAAGAGAGGTAGGAAAGACAAAGGAGGAGATTTGAACCCGTGACTTGTCTGTATCCAGCTAGTTTGTGTAACTATCAGATATAGTACTCAGGGTACTTGTGAGGGAGTATTGCAATCATGATTGTTACATGTTCTCTATCATTATAATATACAGATAGTTGGGGGTTTTCAGCTGTAAGCTTTCCCCATTACATACTGTGTTATATGTGTGCTTGATTATGTTTTAATGTGCGCATGCGACTGCTTCTATTTCTGCAAATTGATGATCAATTGTAGAATAGGTTATGTATGATGCATGAAGCTTAAATAATGTGTAATCAGGATAATCTCGGCGAATAATTCAGCTATTATTCAAATTTCTACACCAACGTGTGCTCAATGTGGATCAAACACCAAACCTCCTAGATAACAACCAATGCACCCAACCAATTGAGCAAGAGCCATTTTTTTGAATAATTTGCAGTGTTGAGACCTATGGAGTTACAGTTTGGAGACTATTTTAGTAAAAGGGGGATATTTTTCTCGATTATTAACCTTTCCTTAGCACTATAAGAGCCCATATAGGGGTTTTTGAGAATTTTGAACATCATGGGAGTGTTATTTTTGCAAGTTGAGGATTTTATTTTCATGTAATGAGCATTTGAGAATCTTAATAAAGCAGTCACCATTGGAAGTTGGAGCCAGAGATGTAGCCCAAAATGGGTGAACTCTGTTATTAAATTAATTTTGTGTTTTTTTTTCAATAATTATATTTCACACAAAGATACATAAAATAACCTCTAAATTGGTCAATAAAATGTTCACTTTTATTTTTGGATCAAATTTGGGATCAAAGCATTATTTTTCTGAAGGCCTGACAAAATTTGTAATTTTTTTGAATGATTACAATGCCTAGATTGAGAAGAAAAGAAGGAGCACTTGAAGAAACTAACCCTGATATTGGCTCAAGAAGACCATATAATTCACAATTCATGGCACATGATGAAGGAAAAGGACAAGACTTGATGTCTGAGGATGAGAGAGCTTTTAAGAAAATCGTTCTTTGATATGATTGAAATGGTGAAAGTGTTGTATAATGAAAGAACAACTTGGTTACAAGGAGAAATTTACAATCAATCGAAAGGTGATGGTGGTGAGGGGATCAAGTCTCCACATCCTCCTCCTCCTTCACCTCCTTCCTCACCTCCTTCTTTGCCTCCTTCTTCACCTCCTTATTCACATAGACCAACTCCTCCAACATCTCCAAGAGGACATGCTAAGTTTCCTTTGTTTAAGCTTGATGTCAAGTTTGAATTACCAAAGTATGATGGGGAATTAAATGCTGAAAAGTTGGATAATTAGGTTTGTCAAATTTAATTTTATTTCATGATCCAAAAGATTGATGATGATGTCACAAAGATCCAAATTGCTTCTTTCGATTGGGAGGTGTATTTATTATTTGGTGAGAAGCTAGAACTTAAGAATATTTGAAAAAAAGCGGTAAAATTATCTCTTTTTGGAATGATTTTATAGATGCATTAAGGAAGAAATTGTATCCATTAGCTTACATGTAAAAAGAAATAATGGATTGGAAAATTTTTAGACAAGCTAAATGTCAGAGTGTCTAGAGTTACACTCGGGAATTTAGAAAGAGAGATTTAATCTTGAGTGTTGATTTGACCTCACAATATACTCTTATTAAATATATAAGTGTATTACATAGTTATTTGAGACATACTATACTTATGTTCAACCCCACCAATCTATATGAAGTATGTGTTTAGGCTACTCATTTAGAATAAAGAGGCAAGAATGTTACTCAAGAGTCTAGCAAGAAACCCTTTAAATATGGAGACAAAGGGAAAGCGAAAGCTAAAGGCAAAGGTAAGAATATTACTACAGTCAAGAAAGAGGGAGAGAAACTTACTTGCAAACATTTTTCAGAAGATGCCCATTATAAAAACCATTGTTGGAAATTACATCTAGAATTGAGACCAAATAATTTCAATAACAAGGAGAAACAAAAGACTACTGCTACAACTCAACAAGATCTAGGATCTGACTCACGTGAAGAAATAAAATTACTTTCATGTGAATGAAAGGTATAACTTCAAATGCAAGTACTAGTTCCTCTATCAAGTTTGTTGAATCTTAAAATGATAAATAAAGAAGTGAGAGTTTTCATATCGAGGTCATTAAAAAGCATACAAAGGTTAATACACTATTTGATAGTGGATCTCAAGTCAATCTTATTTCTGAAGCAATTGTTAAGAAACTTAATTGGGAGACTACACCTGATGCAAAACCTTACCCTTTGGATTAGATATGTGATGATGCTAAATTGCAAGTGACAGGAAAATGTAAACTCAAATTTTCCATCACTGCTAATTTTATAGATGAGGTTGAGATTGATGTTGTACCACTTGACATTTGTGCAATTGTCTTAGGGAGTCCATATTTATATGACCAAAAAGCCATATTCTATCATCATGAGAAAAAGTATCATCTTTTCAAAGATGGAATAGAATATATTATTAGAGAACATAGCAATAATATGAACTTATCTCTTGTTAGTGTAGGATAAATGAAAAGGCGTGTGAATGCTAGCAATACTTTTATATTTTTGATGATAAAATATAAAGATTCTACTAAATTTGAATCTTTCTCAAGATGTGATTCTAAAATCAAGCATGAATTGGTTTACATTGTTAATACTTATGACAATATGTTTCGAGAACCTAAAAGGTTACCTCCAAAAATAAGAATCCAACATGAGATACAATTGCAGCAGGATGCACCACTTTCGAATATTGGCTTGTATAGAAAGTTGGTCTTGGAGAATCTAGAGATCAAGAAATAAATTCAAGAACTCCTTGATAAAGTGGTCATCATACCTAGTACATCTCCTTCTGGGTCTCCTATTGTTTTGGTTCCAAAGAAAGATCGTACATGACACATGTGTGTGTATTTATGAACTTTGAACAAGATCATGGTAAATAATAACTATCCTCTTCTTTGCATTGATGATTTGCTAGACCAGTTGAAGGATTTTATTTATTTTACTAAGTTAGACTTGAGAAGCGGTTATCATCAGATAAGGATTGTTAAAGATGATTTTTGGAAAACTGTCTTTAAGACAAAACAAGGATTGTTTGAATGGTTAGTAATGCCCTTTGGGATTTTCAATGTACCTGCTACATTCATGACAGTTATGAATGATGTATTGCAGCCATTCCTTTATGATAGTGATAATATACTTAGATGATATTCGGATTTTCAGTAAGACTCGTGAAGAGAATTTCAAGAATGTAAAGAAAGTACTATATGTCTTGAAAAAGAAAAATTTGTATTTGAAAATGTCAAAATGTGAATTTGGAAAAACATTTTTGGTGTACTTATGTCATATTGTAGGAGATGGTGAATTGAATATTGATCCCAGCTCCAAAGTAAAAGTCACTGTGAATTGGCTGAAGCTCAATAATGTAACATAAGTTAGGAGCTTTTTGGGAGTAGCCCAATACTGGAGAAATTTTATTGTGAACTTCTCATATATTGCAACACCATTACATGCTTTTACAAGTTTGAACTAGGTATTTTAGTGGGAAGGCAAGAAACAGAAAGCCTTCGACACATTGAAAGAGAAAATAAATATAACACTAGTTGTAGCACTTCCAGATCTTAAGAAACCATTTGAAATTCAAACTAATTCTAGTGAATATTCTATGGGGGAAGTCTTGATGCAACATGGTAAGCCAATATGTTATCATTTTGAGACCTTCTCTAATGCAGTAAGTAACTATCCAACTTATGATAAAGAGTTGTATTTTTTAGTTAAAAGCGTGAAGAAATGGAAGCATTACTTGATGGGTAAAGAAACAATTATTCATACTGACCATCAACCTTCACAATATCTTCAATAAAAAACTAAGCTAAAAAAAGCTAGAAATTTTAGATGGATGGGATTTTTGAAACAATTTCATTTGGTCATCAGGTATAAGAACGGTATTTGCAACAAAGTTTTAGATAAGTTGTCAAGGCCTATAGTTAATGCATCTATAATTCTTAAGCATAAATAAGTCATGTGTGAAAGTTATATTGAACTGTATTCTCAGGATGAAGATTTTAAATATGTTTATGGAAACTTTGAGTCAAGGAAATCATGTTGAAGAATTGGATTATTATGTTTATAACAAGTTGTTGTATCATCTTTCCAAGTTGTGTATTCCAAATGGTGAAAGATTTAATGTAATAAGGGAAGCCCATACTTCTCTTATTGTTGGTCACTTTGGTGTAGGTAAAAAAATTACTCAAATGCAGAGGTATTGTTATTGGCCTTGTACGATTGAAACTGTATCGAGATACGTAAGAGGATGTTCTACGTGTGCTACTAGCAAGTCAAGTATTAGGAAATTGTGTTTGTACCCTCCACTTCCTATCCTTTATAATCCTTGGGAAAGGTACCAATTCAAGTAAAGCAAGGTGGATAGAGATAGGGAAAGTGAGGTAGTTGTACCCTCACTTAATTGCTGAGTAAAATCATACTTTTGGTGGTCCAAAAGCTTCAAGTCGAGAGGAGTGATCCACAAGATCCAAAAAATGCTCAAAAATAAATTTTCTCAAACTCTCCCAAAACTAGAACTAAGTCATAGATATCATCATTCTGATTCCAATGATGCTTGAATAACCTCAATACGACATTGTATGAGGAAGTTATGATGTTCTGAAGTTTTTGCCAAACAATAAAAAAGTCAACTTGTCGGGTTGACTATGAAAGGTACGGTTGTTGATGTGGTAATCCGTATGTTGATGTGGTAGTGTGCGGTTCGTTATATGGGCAGGAAGGTGGATGAATCAGATGAGAGCATGTGGCAGATGACATCATCAAGTGATTGGGCATATGGTTGTAAGGAGGGCCAATCATAGAGTGACACGTGGCCCAATAACAAGGCACCATATGCACTCTGGATGAGGCAAAAATTAGTTTAACAAACCAACCAACCCTTGGCTATGTTAGCGCTCAAATCTACCTCAGGCTGAAATGAGGTAAAACTCAAGGCCACATCAAACCACGCTCAGCCTCGTAGCTAGCCCTACGAGGATAGGAGAGGGCTCTCTCCGTCAATCTCGATAAAATGAACAATAGAGTGCGAGATGACTTACAATGGGAAATGATTTTAGGCTAGTAAATGGATAGGGGAATTTGTTTTAAATTTTTGGGTTTTCGTTGGAGAAATGGGAAAAAACAATTTTGGGTCCGGGGATAAGGTCAGACCTTTGCAGATTTCGAGTTGGGGCGAGGTAGGTGATTATCTTGATGCTTTTAATTGGATATATGGACAGATTAGACCGACGAGGAGCTGAAGAGGGAAAAGAAGAACTTGGATCCTCTCCAAACAGTCGAAAACATATAGAACTAAATGAATTCAAAGGCAGAGCACTGTAAACAATGGATTCAACCTCATCTACTCATTCAATTTAGTTCAGAAGCATATGAAAGGATGAAATACATTAAACATGAAGAAACTTATAGTAAAAAAAGAGAAAACACCATCAAGAACAGAACACCACAAGAATCCCAACAGGTGCCGCAAAACCTCTGATCTTTCCTTAGCCAAAATATGAAAAAATATGTACAATAGTGTGCCAAACGTTTCCCAAGAGTCCAACCTATCCAACCTCTGAAAATGATTGAGAAATTACATCATATAGATCACTCTAACCCCTTCCCATGCCTCTAGGGGTAGATTTCCTTCTTCAGGGATCAGTTTCAACCAAATTCTAATCAAGGAACTAGAATCTAGGCAGCTAACAAATTGCCTCTAAAAGAGTGGAAACTGATTCATTTACATGATTTCACTTTTTTGAGAGTGAATCTTCTAGAATAGATAAAAATAAGCCAAAGTTACATGCCAACCATCAATTTACATCATAAAAACCCAAAAATTTCATCCACAAGCAAAACTGGTCCCAACTGGCCGAAATTCTGAGCTGGAAGTTGAAAATTTGACCAAAAATCTCTATGGGTAGCGCCCCTGATCTCTATGGGTAGCGCACATTTAAACCTGATTTTGAAGTACTTCCCGACATTCAAATTGAGCTCATGATAGCTCGTTGGAAAGCCCTGGATGTTGGCTATCCAACCCAAGTGGAATTTCCCAATTTGGAGCTCATTTTCCCCTCCAAAAATTCATTCTCCCAGAAGTACTTCCTGCTGGTGCAAAAAGTGGCAGCAAGGTGGTTTTCATGGTGTTTTTGAGCCTTTTGACCATCCAGAACCTGATGAAATGCTTCAGCCCTGCTTGAGCATACATAAATTACCATGAAAAATCCAAAAATGCAAAGATTTCCTTCAGAAAGTGTCCCAATCGTATGGGTAGCGCGCGGCGCGCTACCCATAGAACTGAAAAATCTGTTTTAGGACCAAAAAATTTCAAAATGACAAAAATTTCTCCGAATTTGCTCAAATTCGGAGCGGAGACCCTCCATCATGTATCATGACCAGCCAACGAAGCCTCGGCCAAAATTCGAAGTGGATCAAGCCTCTTTCGCCGTTTTAGTGCTCGGCTCAACCTCCTCTTCAGAATCTTCATTCTCGCTTTGCAAACGTGCATGCGGGCCCAATAGCAATGTTTCATGTGACGAAGCATGTCTTTGTCTCGATTGAGACCCCTTCCACCCTTGTGAGGCCTCCGTGGAACATTACCCTCTGTTGTAGAATCACTGTCCAACTCCTGTTCATAAGCTGACTCTGTCTCCGACATGGCTGTGAACAAGGTGTTTGTAATGTAGCTGTTGTTTGCAATTCGTTGGAGTCAATTTGAGTGAAGACTGGGCGCAAAACATCAATTTTTGGATGATGTTGCTCTATGGGTAGCGCCTCTGCCCAATGGGTAGCGCGCGGCTCTATGGGTAGCGCCCGTGCAAATTTACTCTGGCTGTAAGTGCCCAATGGGTAGCGCCCGACCCAATGGGTAGCGCGCAACCAAACTCCGTTCAAAACTCTGTTAATTTGTCTGCGGCCTTCCAAAACTTACCATTCAACTTCTATGCCGTGAATTTTGCAAATGAACTTGATCTCCATTATTTATACATGAGAGAAATATCCTTCCAAATCAGATTTGATTTTTGAATTTGTTTGATAACCCACATTATAATGTTTTTGGCATTTTGTCCTTTAGTCCTTTAATATAATGTTTTCTCTTTGGCTTTTTCTGAGTTTTTGGACTGATCACTTTGCTGTCTTTCGCAGGGACGTGGCACGTGGCTTTGGAAAAGATCAGAGGCTTGCACTGAAGTTTCTGATGATGAAATAAATACACTTATTTACAAAAAAATAAAATTAGACAATTTCTAATTTCCAAAACAGAGTTTTGGAGTAGAAATGTTTTCAAATGCTGATGATAATAAATACATGAGATCAAAACTTTGCAAAACCAACCTCATGGCCTGCGGGCTTTATGACATGTATGCAAATGACTCGAAAACCCTAGACTCTAGGACTAAAGACATTTTTTAACGGAAGTGATATTTAATGACCATGAATGAAATGACGATGAACTTCAGTATTTTTTGAGAAATTTTTAAATAGCCCTGCAGGTGAAAGCATGAGGAAACAAAGGACAACCAGACCCCTTCATCAGTCAGTGGCATGCTCCTAGTGAAATGCAACGAAGTAGAACAAGCGAGACACCTAAGAATGAATATGCAAAAGCGAAACGATCCCTGATGGAGGGCTGTAAGGACCGACTCTAACATTGGCTCCAATGGGGATGGTAGCTCCTTGGAGGTGCCAAGAACGGCAGATCTTTGGGAGAGCAGACCAGTGCCTTCATCCATTGGGTGATGGAATCATTATTTGAACGGATAACACAAAACCTTTGACACATTTATTGAATGAAAACTTGACTGAAAACTGACTGAAACTTGACTGAAACTTGACTCAAACCGACTCGATGGCAAACTGAAATAACTTGAAAAAAACTGACTCAACAGACCAAACACAAATGACTCATGACTGACTTAAAACAAGAATTTACAAAGCTTTTGAAAAAAGGCAGCAGTCCATCAAGATTTGGAATCATGATGACAACCACCTGCATACTAATGAAATATGTACAATCATGTATAATTGGCTTTCCAATGTAACCAGTCAAGCAGATGGCTTCTTGACTGATTTCCCTGATCAGATCTGCTGGTCAACAATACAAACTGATAACTGGGCATCCAAAAACATAGTTGACCATGATCTCCTTCATCACTGAACACTGCAATAATCACTTTCACAGCTGACTGTAACAATTTTTCCAATGGATCAGGTGAAAGCATGAGGAAACAAAGGACAACCAGACCCCTTCGTCAGTCAGTGGCATGCTCCTAGCGAAATGCAACGAAGTAGAACAAGCGAGACACCTAAGAATGAATATGCAAAAGCGAAACGATCCCTGACGGAGGGCTATAAGGACCGACTCTAACAGGCTAGAAGGCTATAAGGCTTGCCATCTAAGGAGAATATTGAAGATCATCAAAAGGAGCCATACATCATCAAGGCTAAGGTTGTAAGTGTTAGCCACCTATGAAATTTGTTATACAAAAAGGTGGCTAAATAATTTTTTGGAGCCTTTAAGGAACAAATTTTATTTGCAAAAAAGTGTTATCTCTTGAAGACTCTTGAAGGCCTCATGCCTCTATCCAAAATCTTCCCTACTGTGCCCATTTTACCCTCTGAAATTCTACTGATTTCATGAGAAGGAACTGCTGCAAAATCACCTTTTTTCCCTTTCCTCACTTGAAAAACTAACCTCCATTTTTCTCCCCTTTTCCTCCATAAAATCCTCTATTTTTCATGATTTCCCTTCTTCCATTCATGAAAATCGTTTTCCATAGTTTAAAACTCATTTTTGAACTCTTCCGAAACCCCCAAAATCCATTGAAAACTTGAAAAAAATCATAAAAAAAAAGTTTTGTCTACCACAGACTTAAGCCCCCTTGGGCTAAGTCTTAAACCATTTCCCCTCCATGTGCCCCAGCTCTAGAACCAAGTGCTAGGGTCCTGAGTGCTTATCCCGTCAGAGCAACTCACGGAGCGCATTTGTTTATGTTTAAACCAAACTCCGATGCCGATTGCCCTCTTATATAAGCCCCGGGTCTATTATCATTCCATATAGACCAAGGCCCCGCAGTCGGGCGCCTATCCACTTCGTATATATAAAACCATCTCGGCGCATAAAACCTTTGTTTATATTAATTTTTTAGGTTTTTTATATGGTTTGAAGGGTTTTCTGCTGGCGCATTTCTCAAAACATCTCCATCGTCTATCTGATTTGCAGATCGACGGCCCATAATCAATCACCCTAGTCCCCACAGCCACGACAGCAGTCGGCAATCCCATGGAACCGATGGTCCCCAACGCCTAGTCAGCATACACATCAGCATCCACGTGGTAGCAGCTGATTGGAGTGGGTCTTGTTTGGTTGCTTGCATAGTCGAGAAATCTAGACCCGAAATTGTTATAGGGCGGATTTGTTGAAAATTTCGGGTCACACTTGGGCTAACGTCAGCAGGCCCCAAAACGGACCTGATATGCTTTATAGGGAAAAATTGATAAAAATTTCGGGTCACAAAGACCCTAACGTCAGCGGGCACCTTTTGTCACCCGAAATGGTTTATGCAACTTGGTTTTATCAGGATTTTTGAAGTCCGGAGTATATTATTTTGATAAAAGGGTGATTAAATGGTTTTTCCATCATATTAAAAGAGAAAGCCAGAAGCAGTTTTGATCGCACTGCTTTTGGTACGGAAAGGAAACCACTCAAAAGTAAGCGATCCTGTAAAAAGCTGCCACGTCGACGAGACAATACCGTCTCATTGCTCCCTCATCGCACGTTAAATGTTGACTGTGGGCTCAGCGCAATGTTGACGTGCGCCGTTCGATCTAAGGCTGGCTCATCGGATGGTGATCACGCTCAAAGGAGCTCTGGGGATAAACTAAGGTATGAAGTGGGAATTTAATTGATACCCATCAATTGTGTATGTGGGCCCATAACCCACAGGTCCTAGGATCAACTTCAAAGGCATTGATGCCTCATGAGCCCTGCGCAGCACTGCACATCAACAAGACACCGTGAAAAAATCACAAAAAAAGAGTATTAGTGTCGAAGATAGAATGCACCAGAACAGGAGATTGAAGACAGATATGTGGGGATTACCGCTAAGATTTATTATCAAAAGCCTAATCCTCCCAATTAAGACACAGTTAAAAGAAAATCATAAATGTTTATCAGACAGAAAGGCCTCCACCGCCACACCTGAGGCAAATCGATTCCTCCTAGCTACCACAGTGCCACCTGTGCCTCAAGGAGTTCAAACACAGGCTGAAGTTATTGATCAAAAGAAACATTTGCCTCAGCGCAGCCAGAGAGTTAATTCTGCAAATAAACTTAATGACAAAATATCAGCAGAGTTACTTTAATATAACACAGAGCCTCAAAAGTCAATAAGAGCTCCCACTGAGCTTAATCTTAAATGAAAAACATTAATACAGACAGAACATCTGTAAACTTCTTCATCGAGCCCCTCAAAGGCCGAGAAGCCATTAAGACTGTATTAATTATCTTTGGAGATCTTTTATCAGATCTCACCTCCTCATTCTTCTATAAATACTAGTAGTAGATGAGAGAGGGGTTGGTTGTTGAACTTTGAAATATAATTGAGCTTGAGACTTCTACTTGTAAATAGTGTTCACTGGCTCTTGAAGCTCTGCTTGTGATAGATAAGTTAGTCTGGGAAGTGTAGATGATTGCTAAACTAAAGCATTGGACTTAAAGTTGTAACTGGTTTGGAGCATCAATACAAGCTGATTTATGGGATCCTGGTCTATGTCGATGGTGATGTTATTTCTTATTGTAAATTGTTATTTTATTTTTGTTTTCACTGTGTTCATATTCTCTTATAAAGAACAACATGCATAGAGTTAAGACCTACTGTATATCAGTACCTTTCTCTGACTGAAAATCTTTATCTACATGTTTTCTTCCAATTAGTGTTATTTAGGAATGATTTAATTCAGTTCTAAGCATAGGAATGATGGCGTTCCCTCATCCTATTTCCTTAGCTAATTGTTATTCTTAAATGTTATTTTCAATATATGTTAAGTAGAGATGAACTAAGGAAGATATGGTGTGCCCTGGTCCTAGTTTTATCCCCAAAGACTGTCTGAATGTTTCCCTTGGAATGTGTTGAAAGCTGGCTAGTGTTGAAGCACTTACCAGATCTTAGGCCATTCTTTGTTATCTTTTTTTTTGTCTTGAAAGTTACCAAGTAGAGCAGAGCTAGGAGAGGATTTGTGGTGATCCTGGCCCGCTAGTTTCTTCTCCAAAAGTTGCCTTCAAGTTTCCCTTCATTTTAAAATGTTTTTCTATTGAAAGTGCATCAAAAGTAGGCTAGTTTAGAAGTACTTACCTGATCTTATATTACTTTTATGTCTTTCTTAAGTGTATGTCAAAAGTAGGCTAGTTTAGAAGTACTTGCCTGATCTTGGGTTGCTCTTTGTTCTTCATCTTTTTAATTCCCCTTCTTATTATTTCATTTCATTCCATAAATCAAACTTTGAAGAGATCCTTGGACATAGATGACTTGCCCCATAGACCACTCTTGAACCTTGATTGTTTCAATTAAACCCTATTATGACTCCATAGCTCAATGGACTAAAACTTGCAATTATCTATCTTATTGGCCAAAGCTTGTTCTATTTGCTTGCAACTTCACACCTTTGAAACTCTTTGCATTTAGAACTTTCCACCTCAAATAATAATCATGCTCAACCATCCAAAAACAAAACAAAACCCTCGACCTTCATAACTAGCCTAATATCATTACCCAAGACTTCAAAGACAAATCCATCTTTGCACTTATTGGAGAGATCCCTCTCTGGATTCAGGAGGGCTAGATCCTAGAATCCCAAAGTGGTTGAAATAATGTTGTTTCTGTGATTAGACTTTGCCAATATTGCTAATTACAGATTCCTAACATTTCTGGTGACTTTGCTGGGGATCGAACCCAGAATTTCTGATTCCCCTTAAAATTTCATACAAACACTGTTTAGTGAGTAAAAAGCAGCCTTTTCAAGCACTACCAAGAAATGGTAATCATGATGAAGCTTGTCTGAATCAGTGACAAACTAGGCAAAACCTAGGATTCTCATAAGAGTTGTCTGAACCTTGAAAGATCAGCTGGCTTAGCCATAATAGTAGACTGTCTTTGTCTCATAACCATAGCTAAGTTTTGGAACAGATCTAGCACACTCTTAACAACCAATAGAACTGAAAAATAACTCAGAAAACCCAAAAATATTTTAGATTGGTACCCAATAAACATGGTAGTGGACCATAAAACCTTTTACCTCTGAAAAAGAGCTCAAGACTTCCACTTGGCGACTCCACAATCCTGAACAGACCTTGAGACTCCACTGGGAAGAACCCTTATCATTATAATATCATTCAAACTCAGTTAGAGGACTGTAGGATTAAAATTTGTGTAAATAGATTAGTTGAGCTTTTAAATACTGTCATACCTGGTCGAACTTTTTTAGTTTATTTAGGTCTGAAAAACACAGCATAGTGGCTCCTACAAAGATTCACACTAGAGCCTATCCCGACCCTGATCCACCTGAGATAGTTGATAACCTAGAAAGTATCCTTAGGAAGTCTCCTAGGATTAAATTATCAACTGTTTTCAGATCACCCTTGAGAGCTAATTCAGTTCCTGAAAATCTTTCAGCTCTACAACAATCACAAGTTGACTTAGTAAATCCCTTTAGAACTAGGTCATTTGATGACATAACTCAGCTAGATTCTGAGTCTTCACTTTCATCTCCTGAAACAAGTGAACATCCTGGTAGTAGAGAAGCAACACCTCCTGATTTACATTTCCTTCACAATCTAGGTGTCTCTCATCCAAGATCAGCTTAGCAATCCACTGATGTTCCATCCACATCCCTTCATCCTCCATTCACTATCCAAACCACTCCACTTCAACCCACTTTTCCTTTTGTTAATCCACCTCTTGTGAATCCACCCCCACCACATATCATGGTAGCATGGTATACTCCCTTAGTCCTTCCTATACCATTAGTCAATCTTCCACATGACTATCAGTCCAAAATTCCATTGTATGATGCTAGTAATGCTACAACTGCATCACAACATGTGGATAAGATGAATGAATACTTTGACAGAAATGAAATTGATGATGATTCTGTGAAGTTTAGATTGTTTGCTCAGAGTCTGGGGGGAGAAGTTAGAAAATGGCTTAAAGGCTTAACCCCCCATAGTATCAATGATCTCCAAGCCTTCCATCAAACATTCTTAAACAAATGGGAAGTGAAGAAAAATCCTCTCCAAGTCCTTTCTGATTACAAGAACCTGCGTAGAAACACTGGGGAAAGTGTGCAAGCTTATTGCACCAGATTTAACTGTGTGTATAATGCCCTCTCCCCAGATCTAAAACCTCCACAAGGCTCAGCTTTAAACAAGTTTCCTGAAGGGTTTGACCCGGAGATGGCTTATCAGTTGAGAGAGAGAGAGATCCTGCAACTCTTGAAGAGATGCAAAAAGGAGCTCTTGCTGTGGAAGTAAACTTAATGGAGAAGAGAGCAAGAATGAAAAATGAGAAGAGAGTGTCTTTTAGAGAGGAAAACACACCTTCTACTTCCAACTCAAAGATGGAGAGAATGATGGAGGAGATGATGAAAGAGATGAGCATAATTAAGAGAGCACAAGCAAGCCATAACCAAAATGCTCCTCAAAATAGAAATCAGGACCAAAATCAGAAATTTAGAAGGAACCAGCCTCCAAACAGACCTAGGGAAGATGATCAACAGATCACTCCTCCCTTTCATCAAAACTATGTAAGTGAGGTTGAGGAAACAGATGAAATAACAGAGGAAGATGATATCAACATGCTGGGGGTAGATAATGATGACTTTGAGATTTATTATAATAGAAAACAAGGTCTATACACACCTTATGATGACAAAAGAGATGATGATGAAAATTATTATCAAGACATGGAAAATGTCATCATAGAATCTCAAAGAGAATATGACCTTAGAAGCAAAAGCAGTCAACAAACTCCCAACACCAAAACCTCTGACAAATCTTCACAAAACAGCACTGCAACCAAGCCTAAAGTTGTCAAAAAAAAGGACAAAATAGTGGCTGTTAATTCTGATAAAGGTAGAGAGAAAGGCACTCAAAACAATGAAAAACAGAGTGCAAACATTAGTAGTACTAACATTTCAGCTAGTACTCCTGTTAAAACCATTTTGTCAAAAGTAAATAGAACAAATCAGCAAGCTGATGTTGCTGATGGACTAGCAGCTAGTAAGGTTGAGACAAGTTCTTCAAAGAACCAAATTCCTTTCAGCCTAGAGCAGGAAATTTCAAAGATCAAAATCTATGTTCCCCTGACTGAGTTAGCTGCCCAGAATGTATAAAGAACCCAAATTTTGAAGGCTTTAAACATAGAGGACCATAATGACACAGTCAATCTTAACGATGACCAGCTAGAGCTCATTTTTGGTCCTAAGATTGAAGGTAGATATCAAGAGGGACCTGTTCCTCCATTTTATGTAATTTTAAATGTTCATGACAAGATTTTACATAATGATATGCATGATTCCGGGGCTTCTCATAATTTAATGCCTGAAGCTGTAATGGAGAGCCTTGGTCTAGAAATCACCAGACCTTACAAAGACCTTCACTCCTTTGACTCAAGTAGAGTAAAATGTTTAGGATTAATTAAAGACCTCTTTGTTAACTTAGCTCAAATTCCAGTCAAATTTTTAGTCATGGATATCGTCGTGGCTAATGTGCCCCCAAAGTATGGAATGTTGTTATCTAGGTCTTGGGGGGCTAAGTTACAAGGGACTATGCAGATGGATATGACCTATGTGACCATCCCTGTGTTTAATCAATCAAGAAGACTTTACAGGGAGTCCCATATGCAGTACATGGTTACTAGTCAAGAAAGAATGCAAAACTCTCCTTTATACTCTGTAAACACAGACCTTGATTCATTTATCTTTTTTAATCAAGAAATATTAGATGAACAAGTGACCTTGTCTGATTTAATGACAGATAGAGAGGAGGAAGAAGATAACGTAGGAGTGTCACAATAGTTTACTGAACCTGTGAACTCTAGCAAACAAAACATAGGTCTTGAGCTACAAATCATGTGTCCTTTGCTTTTAAATGTTGAGAGTCAAGAAAACAGTCCTCAACCCAATAAAAAATCTGAGGAGTTAAAACAAGTTCAACAGTGTGCTGACCTCCAAGAACAATTCGATAGCACACTTATTGAAGAGCATAGTAACCCAAATGATAAACTCGAGACTAGTCCTCTATGGAATATGCACTTCGATGGGTCCTGCACTAGGAACAATGCTGGTGCATGGGTATGGATTTGCAACATTGAAAACAACCACACAGAAAGCCTTTCCTGTAGATTAAACTTCCAGTGTTCGAATAACATAGCGGAATATGAATCCCTTCTCTTAGACTTATGATTGTTGAAGAAGTTAGGAGCCAAAAGAATCAATGTGTATGGGGATTTAGAGTTAGTCATTAGGAAATTCAATGGGGAGTATAACGCAAATCATCCCAGACTTAGGGCCTACCAAAACGATGTCATGGACCTTTTAAAAAATTTTGAGGAGTCCAAACTGATTTTTGTCCCAAGAAAAAGAAATATTGCGGCCCACAATTTAGCTTTTGCAGCTAGAACATGCTTAACGCCATGTGAAACCAAAGACTGCACAACTCAGATTAAATTTATATCAGCCATTCCTAATAACGAAAAATATTGGTAGATGTTCGACGGAGACAAACAAATATAAGACTTCATGCAGTTCATAAATGAATTCGAACTACCAAATTCGGATTCAGATTATGAAAACGACCGCCCTAGTGAAGAAAATTTTCTTAATGAAGAAGAACGGTCTCCTGAACTTGCCAATGTAAACCTGTTGTCTAGAAAACTTGAAAATGAAACAGAGATGAACGCAGAGTTAGAAATAGAAGAGTTAGAAACCCTACACTCTAAAGATGAAAGTTTTCCAAACGGTCTGGCACCTTTAGAAGAGTTGTTTGATTTTAACGATGTGGTCAGGAAGCCAAAACTGAACCTGTAGAGACTGAAGTCGAAGAGTGCAATATAGGCAATGAACTTAAACTTATGATGATTAAACTGTCTAAAACTTTACCAGCTCACATTAAACTCAAATACATAGAGCTGTTTAAAGAGTTTTCTGATGTTTTTGCGTGGAGTTACGAAGATCTTAAATCCTACGACACTGAAATAATCTAGCACAAAATCCCTCTCAAAGAAAACCAAAAACCATTCAAACAGAAACTGCGCAGAATAAACCCTGTTCAGCTGCCTCTGGTTGAGAAGGAAATCAGGAAAATGTATGAAGCTGGTATTATTGTCCCTATTAGATATTCTGAGTGAGTATCTAATCTGGTGTCAGTTAGGAAGAAAAATGGAGAGATCAGGCTTTGTATAGACTTTCGAGACTTAAACAAAGCTTCATTAAAGGAAAACTACCCTTTACCTAAGATGGATCATATTTTACAAAGCGTGGTAGGGTCTGGAATAATTTCTTTGCTTGATGGCTACTCAGGGTACAATCAAATCTTAGTTCACCCTGCTGATCAATTAAAGATAGCCTTTACTACACCATAGGGCACTTTCATGTATGTGAAAATGCCCTTTGGTCTAATGAATGTTGGAGCAACTTTTCAAAGAGCCATGGACATAGCATTCTCGGAAGAACTAGGCTACTTCATTAGTATATACCTTGATGATGTCACGGTGTTTTCAAAAATAGATGAAGAGCACTTAACACATTTAAGAAGACTTTTCGAGAAATGCAGAAAGTTTGGGATATCTTTGAACCCTAAGAAAACACTATTCGGTCTCCAAGAAGGAAAACTTCTTGGGCACATCATTTCAGAAGAGGGTATTAAGATAGATCCAAAGAGGATTGAGGCCATATTGCAAATTTCTCATCCTCGAAACATCAAGGAGTTACAATCTTTCATTGGAAAGATTAATTTCTTGAGGAGGTTCATACCCAACTTGGCCGAGCTCCTTAGGAATATAACCAACATGTTGAAGAAGGAGCAAGGGGTAAAATGGACCTTGGAAGCAAAGATGTCCTTTGAACTAGTGAAATAAGCGTTAACCAGAACACCAGTTCTAATAAGTCCTGATTTTTCCAAAGATTTTTATATTTTTTCGTTTGCATCAAAACATACCATAGCAGCTGTCCTTTTACGGAAAAATCCCCAAGGACAAGAGCAGCCTATTGCATTATTTAGCAAGGCATTGAGGGATGCCCCTCTAAATTATAACACTATGGATAAGCAAGCTTTTGCCTTGGTTAAAGCTTTAAAAGACTTCAGAGTATACATCCTTCACTCACACATCATTGCCTTTGTCCCAAAATCAGTTGTTAAAGACATTCTAACACAGGACCCAGATGGTAAGAGAGGTAAGTGGATTGTTGTTATAATTGAATATGATTTAGAGATAAAACCCACTAAACTCATAAAAGGCCAAGGTCTAGCTAGATTAATGGTTGAATCCAATTTTGAGGTTCTCGATATTAATATGATTAATGCTTTGGACAAACAAGAGGAAATCTCAACTCCCATTGTTGAAGACCATTTCCTGAATTCCTCTTGGTATGCTGATATTATTTATGTTTTGCTTAATATTAATACACCTCCTGGTTTGACAAAGACAAAGGCAATATTCCTAAAGTTAAAAGCTATAAACTATTGCATTATAGATAGATGTCTTTATTGGAAAAATGCAAGTGGTGTATTGCTTAAATGTTTGCCTGAGTATGATGCAGAGAAGGTTAAGCACGAGTTCCATGACGGAGAGTGTGGAGGTCATTTATACTGGAAGACAATAGCCAACAAAATTTTGAGGGCTGGTTTCTATTGGCCTACTCTCTTTCCTGATATACACAAGATGATCATCGCCTGTCATAAATGTCAAATTTTTGAAGGAAAAAGAAAACTGCTACCCCTACTTCTGCATCCAATCACTGTTGAAGCTCCTTTTCAATAGTGGGGACTTGACTTCATAGGAGAAATCCATCCACCATATTCTGCTCATCATAGATGGATTCTCACTGCCATAGACTATTTCACTAAGTGGATAGAAGCCATTCCTTGTAGGCAAGCCAATGATTCTGTTATTATAAAATTCATGGAGAATAATATTCTCTCTAGGTTTGGCTGTCCTACCAAGATCATCACTGATAATGCAACATCATTTGGATCAAAGAAGATGGTTGAATTCTGTCACAGATATCAGATAACATTGGGGCATTCCATGGCCTATTACCCTCAAGGTAATGGACTTGCAGAATCCTTAAATAAGAGTTTAGTGAACATAATCAAGAAACTGTTGGAGGAAAACAAAAAGTCTTGGCACACAAAGTTAGTTCATGCACTTTGGGCTGACAGATTGACTTTGAAGAAATCTATTGGCTTGTCACCTTTCCAGCTTGTGTATGGTACTGATGCAATTTTTCCAACCAGCCTTGGTGTACCAGTGATGAAGCTGACTCAATAGTTGCAAACTTAAGATAATGACAGGATCAGAAGAATAAATCAGACCATTCATCTTCAGCAAACCAGAGAGGAAGTTTATAACAAAGCATTACAAAAGCAGGACAACATTAAAAAGCTTTTTGACAGAAGAACAAAGGCCAGCAATTTCAATATTGGGGACAAAGTTTTGAAGAGGGACTCAAGGAGGGAAGACAAGGGAAAGCATGGAAAATTTGACAACTTACGGCTTGGCCCTTACTCTATCCATTCAGCTACTAGTAATAATGCCTAATTTTTTCAAGAGTTGAAAGGAGCAGAATTGTTTGGGGGTCATATCAATGGCAGGATGCTTAAGCATTACTTCTCTTGATCCATGTTATGTTCTGAAAGCCTTTTAATCTTTTTCTCATTATAAATACTTCACCCATCATTGCATTGAAAGTTATAAACATCAAAATTACAAAAACAAAGAAAGAAAGAAAAGAGGGAAGATTGTAAAAACAATAAAGGTACAACCCATACCAAAAAGAGAAACAAATCTGAAAGTGTGCAAGCTCAAATGCCACTCCTAAAGAACACACTTCTAGTTAGTCAAACAGCCTAATCTTGACTAATTAGTTTTAAATTTTCTGTTGATAGGATAGTCAATTCGATTTGCCAAATTGTTTAATCTTGGCTTATCAGTAGATAGTTTAGGATAGAAATTAAAGGTTCAAACATGCTCAAAATCTAAACCTAAGTTTCCAAAGAGAATGACTCAAATCTGTTTCAAATTCTGAGTCAAAAAAGATGTAAATCTGGCTCCAATTAGCTCAAAATCTGAACCAGTTGACAAAGGAAAGACAGCTCAAACAAAAGTCAAAACAGAGCTGTAAAAGAGATGAAGGAAATGCTTTGAAATTTCAGATCCTAAGCCTTCCATTTTGTTTTAAATTTCTGCAAAATAAGATTTATGTGCAGCTTGTTTTTTATGCCATAGATCAGCAGCAAGTTAGACTGTTCAATCCTGACTTGTATGTTTTTAAATTTCTGTTGTAGAAATTAGTGAATAAAATCTGTTGAACAGTTTAATCCCAATAGATGGTAGATTAGGTAGAGAATCATATGGGCTCAACTGTTTAATCTGAGTCCATGGAGAAATAAGGAGTAGAAATAGATTAGATTTCCTATTTTCAAAAGAATAAAATGTTGTAAAAGAGTTTGCCAATCCAAGTGCACTCTAAAGAAGAAAAAAATGTTAGATCTGTAGGATTGGGTAGGTAGAGATCTTGTTGATGAAAGATCCATTGTTTTTATGGTTGCTAATATGTTCTTAGAGCAAAAAAAAAAAAAAAGATCATTCAAGGAAAGAAAGGCAGCCCAATAGATGAGGCACTGATCAACATCCTAGAGAATGCAAGTTTGAAGTTCTTGATGCCTTCAAGAAGGCACCATCCCTAAGTGGGGCCACTGTTAGCCACCTATGAAATTTGTTATACCAAAGGGTGGCTAAATCATTTTTTGGAGCCTTCAAGGAACAAATTTTATTTGCAAAAAAATGTTATCTCCTGAAGACTCTTGAAGGCCTCATGCCTCTGTCCAAAATCTTCCCTACTGTGCCCATTTTACCCTCTGAAATTCTGCTGATTTCATGAGAAGGAACTGCTACAAAATCACCTTTTTTCCCTTTCCTCACTTGAAAAACTAACCTCCATTTTTCTCCCCTTTTCCTCCATAAAAATCCTCTATTTTTCATGATTTACCTTCTTCCATTCATGAAAATCATTTTCGATAGTTTAAAACTCATTTTTGAACTCTGGAAAAACCCCCAAAATCCATTGAAAACTTGAAAAAATTAATAAAAAAAAAGTTTTGTCTACCACAGACTTAAGCCCCCTTGGGCTAAGTCTTAAACCACTTCCCCTCCATGTGCCCTAGCGCTAGAACCAAGTGCTAGGGTCCTGAGCACTTATCGCATTAGAGAAACTCACGGAGCGCATTTGTTTGTGTTTAAACCAAACTCTGATGCCGATTGGCCCTCTTATATAAGCCCTGGGCCTATTATCATTCCATATAGACCAAGGCCCCGCAGTCGGGTGCCTATCCACTTCGTATATATAAAACCATCCCTGCGCATAAAACCTTTGTTTATATTAATTTTTTGGGTTTTTTATATGGTTTGAAGGGTTTTCCGTCGGCGCATTTCTCAAAACATCTCCACTGTCGATCTGATTTGCAGATAGACGACCCATAATCAATCACCCTGGTCCCCACGACCACGACAGAAGTCGGCAGTCCCACAGAATTGGTGGTCCCCAACGCCTAGTTAGCATACACATCAGCACCCACGCAGCAGCAGTTGATTGGAGCAGGTCTTGTTTGGTTGCTCGCATAGTCGAGAAATCCGGACCCGAAATTGTTATAGGGCAGATTTGTTAAAAATTTCAGGTCACACTTGGGCTAACATCAGCAGGCCCCAAAACAGACCCGATACGCTTTATAGGGCGGAATTGATAAAAATTTCGGGTCACAAAGACCCTGACGTCAGCGGGCATCTTTTGTCACCCGAAATGGTTTATGCAGCTTGGTTTTATCAGGAGTTTTGAAGTCCAGAGTATATTTTTTTGATAAAAGGGTGATTAAATGGTTTTTCCATCATATTAAAAGAGAAAGCCGGAAGCAGTTTTGGTCGCACCGCTTTTGGTACGGAAAGGAAACCACTCAAAAGCAAGCGATCCTGTAAAAAGTCGCCACGTCGACGGGACAATACCACCTCATCACGCGTTAAATGTTGACTGTGGGCTCAGCGCGATATTGACGTGCGCCGTCCGATCTGAGGCTAGCTCATCGGACGGTGATCGCGCTCAAAGGAGCTCGGGGGATAAACTAAGGTATGGAGTGGGAATTTAATTGAAACCCGTCAATTATGTATGTGGGCCCATAACCCACAGGTCCCAGGATCAGCTTCAAAGGCATTGATTCCTCATGAGCCCTGCGCAACACTGCACATCAACAAAACACCGTGGAAAAATCACAAACAAAGAGTATCAGTGTCGAAGACAAAATGCACCAGAATAGGAGATTGAAGATAGATCTGTGGGGATTACGGCTAAGATTTATTATCAAAAGCCTAATCCTCCCAAATAAGACACAGTTAAAAGAAAATCATAAATGTTTATTAGACAGAAAGGCCTCCACCGCCACACCTGAGGCAAATCGATTCCTTCCAGCTACCACAGTGCCACCTATGCCTCAAGGCGTTCAAACACAGGCCGAAATTATTGATCAAGAGAAACATTTTCCTCAACGCAACCAGAGAGTTGATTTTGCAAATAAACTTAATGACAAAATATCAACAGAGTTACTTTAATATAACACAGAGCCTCAAAAGTCAATAAGAGCTCCCACTGAGCTTAATCTTAAATGAAAAACATTAATACAAACATAACATTTGTAAACTTCTTCATCGAGCCCCTCAAAGGCCAAGAAGCCATTAAGACTGTATTAATTATCTTTGGAGATCTTTTATCATATCTCACCTCCTCATTCTTCTACAAATAGTATTGGGGAAGATGAGAGAGGGGTTGGCTGCTGAACTTTTAAATATAATTGAGCTTGAGACTTCCACTTGTAAATAGTGTTCACTGGCTCTTGAAGCTCTGCTTGTGATAGATAAGTTAGTCTGGGAAGTGTAGATGGTTGCTAAACTAAAGCATTGGACTTAAAGTTGTAACTGGTTTGGAGCATCAATACAAGCTGATTTATGGGATCCTGGTCTATGTCGACGGTGATGTTATTTCTTATTGTAAATTGTTATTTTATTTCTATTTTCACTGTGTTCATCTTCTCTTATAAAGAACAGCATGCATAGAGTTAGGATCTACTGTACCCTTCTTTGACTGAAAATCTTTATCTACATGTTTTCTTCCAATTCGTGTTATTTAGGAATGATTTAATTCAGTTTTAAGCATAGGAATGCTGGTGTTCCCTTGTCCTATTTCCTTAGCTAATTGTTATTCTTAAATGTTATTTTCAATATACGTTAAGTAGAGATGAACTAAGGAAGATATGGTGTGCCCTGGTCCTAGTTTGATCCCTAAAGATTGTATGAATGTTTCCCTTGGAATGTGTTGAAAGCTAGCTAGTGTTGAAGCACTTACCAGATCTTAGGCAATTCTTTGTTATCTTTGTGTTTGTCTTGAAAATTACCAAGTAGAGCAGAGCTAGGAGAGGATTTGTGGTGAGCCCGGCCTGCTAGTTTCTTCTCCAATAGTTGCCTTCAAGTTTCCCTTTGTTTTAAAATGTTCTTCTATTGATAGTGCATCAAAAGAAGGTTAGTTTAGAAGTACTTACCTGATCTTAGATTACTTTTGTGTCTTTCTTAAGTGTATGTTAAAAGCAGGCTAGTTTAGAAGTACTTGCTTGATCTTAAGCTGCTCTTTGTTCTTCATCTGTTTAATTCTCCTTCTTATTGTTTCATTTCATTCCATAAATCAAACTTTGAAGAGATCCTTGGACATAGATGACTTTCCCCATAGACCACTCTTGAACCTTGATTGTTTCAATTAAACCCTATTATGACTCTATAGCCCAATGGACTAAAACCTGCAATTATCTGTCTTCTTGGCCAAATCTTGTTCTATTTTCTTCCAAATTCTCACCTTTGAAACTCTTTGCATTTAGAAATTTCCACCTCAAATAATAATCATGCTCAACCATCCAAAAACAAAACAAAACCCTCAGCCTTCATAACTAGCCTAATATCATTACCCAAGACTTCAAAGACAAATCCATCTTTGCACTTATTGGAGAGATCCCTCTCCGGATTCAGGAGGGCTAGATCCTAGAATCCCAAAGTGGTTGAAATAATGTTGTTTCTGTGATTAGACTTTTCCAATCTTTCTAATTAGAGATTCCTAACAGTAAGGTTGTATTAGTCCTTCATTCTTGAGATTAATACGAAAGAGTGTTTCCTTCCCACTGTATTGTTCAATGGAGTTGATGTTTGTGTATTTGCTTCCATTTTTCCATTGATAATAATATTGCATACTAGTTTCCTTGATCATTAGTATGAGTTTTATTGAGTCATTTATCTATCATATTCCTTTGATATTTTTTTGTTACTATGTTTGTAGGTCTAGATCCTAAGAATTGAGGAGTTGCATCAAACCATAGTGAGGATCTTCATAAGAAATTTCATTTGGAAGGTATGGATTTCACCTTCTACCATTATTTCTTATGATTCAAGAGCAATGAAATCATGGAAATATTTACTACTTTGTCTCTTTGCTACTAGAGTAAGTTTTTGAATCTAGGGAGATTGCTTTTTGTCCACATAGGAAATTTGTCCACCATAACACTAGGTGGACACCAATATCCAGCTTAATCAAGTGGTCTATTGGTTCTAGTTTTAATATGGATGAAATATGAATCAACATGGCCAACAAGTGATATCTTGTATTTTAGGGGAAAGAGTCCCTTTTAGCAGAGGTTGATAAACAAGAAGGGGCAAGACTCCCTTTCAGCAGAAGTTGATAAATGAGCAGGGGAATGAGTCCCTTTCAGCAAAGGCCGATAAACAATTAGGGGCATCAGTGCCTTTCAGTGAAGACTCATAAACGAGCAAGGATAGAAGTTCCTTTTAGTAGCATCTGATAAACCTACAAGTAGTAGCTTGTGGGGAAATGATGTAATCAAGTTAAAACTTGGAGAAATAAAATGAATATTGGTGTCTTATGTATATAATTCTCATCTGGATGATGATGATTATGCTATGTTTTACATGATTGAGATGTGTTATTTATCCATGAATCATTACTAAAGTGATTGAAAAGTATAATTTGTGAAGAATTGCATAATTTGGTCACATTATCGATTCACCCTTGCCCCTCTCAGCAGTGTCCTGGTTTCCATTGTTTCTAACATTCGATAGGTCAAAGGTATTATACGTGGATACTCCAGCAAGTTCCACGAATTGGTATATAAAAATTTGGAGAGTTCTTGACCAAGCATACAAACCTTATCACAAGTGATAAGTTGAATGCCAAAATTTTATACCACATTTGAAATAAGAGAATGGATCAAACCATTTAAATGGTAAGGTATTGCATACCCAATTCAACTGATTGATGTGCATACCATAATCATCATTATTGCAAACAAGATTTGCTTATAATATAAGTTCAACCCTATAGGAAAAAAGAAAAGAATAAATTTCTTAGTTAAACAAAAATAATTGTTGGATGCTTCACCTAATAAATGAAAATTGTGAGTATATGCTAGATTTAAAAGTTGTAAAAGATGACATCACAAACATTCACTAAAAAATACTATATACACCATAGTTTTCAACAATCTTCACATTATTTACATTTTACTTCTCAAGATTCCATTTATACTCTACAAAAAAAAATGACACAACTAACAATTTCCCACACTATATACATCATTTGAACATCTAAATAAATATTATTATTTTATACTATATACTCCATAGTTTTCAATAATCTTCACATCATTTAGGTTCTACTTCTCAAGGTTCTATTTATATCTAAAACTCCACAAAGAAAAATTACACAACTAACAATTTCCCTGACTGTTACATCATTTTACACATCTAAATCAATATTATTATTTTATTATTATTAATGTAATGTTATCTAATTTAACATGAAAAAAATTCAATTTTCTATATAATTAAAAATATTTTATTATTTTTATTATTTTATTAAATATAATATTATCTAACTTAATAAGATTTTATTATTTTTAATGTAATGCCTTCACATTTTAGATATCCTCTAATATTATTTAATCGTTCTTCAAAAATGCACTTTGTTTATTCGACCCTACAATTTCGGTGGAACAAGTCATCAGACTTGTTATGATCCTAATTTGGCATGACTAATCAAAGTCAAATTCCCAAAGAATAATTCTAATTCAAATAAAGACCCATTATAGACCATAAATTGGTAGTAATACTTAAGGCCAAATGCCCAAAGCGTAATTCTAATTCAAATAAAAACTCCATTATAGACCCTACATGGGCATTAGTACGTAAAGCCAAATGCCCAAAGCATAATTCTAATACAAACTTTGATGCAAATGTATGTATATGAATAACCTGTCAAGAAGTGACGTTGTTGCAATGTAAGACTCCCAAAGGAACATCGATCTCACCTATTTAAATATGGTTTTTTCGTTAAATTTAGTTTAAATAATTAAATATGGTTTTTTAAAGTTAAATTTAGTTTAAATAGCTAAGTATCATTTTTTAAAGTAAAATTTAGTTTAAATAACTAAATTATGTTTATTTTAATTTTGGATCTATTAAACATTTACATTTTTGACATGCAAATTTTTCTTCAAATTTTACTATTTAAAAAAGTTTCTATTTTTCTCTTTTTTTTAGAAAATTTTGAGGATAGAAATTTATTTTAAAATTTAGAAACTTTAGCTAATCACACTAGTGTTTAAGATGCAAACTATAAATTTTTTGTTAATATCTTTGTAAAAATATTATAGGAGAATGATAAAGAAATTTTTAAGGATGGAAATTTATTTTAAAATTTAGAAACTTTAGCTAATTTCTCTAGTGTTTAGGATGCAAACTATAAAATGTTTGTTGATATCTTTGTAAAAATATTAAAGGTTCTAATGATTTTATATGGAGACTCTATAATTTTTGCTATTTTTAGGGTAAAATAATTTTATATTGTAAAATTTGGACGAATCATTTTCAGAAAAAAAAATGGAAATTGATTATTTTTTTTTTTGTAAAAATCATGGAAAATTAGCCCACTTGTGAATATTGGCCCCTAAAATTTTCCATGATCTCCTTTCATAAATATAAGTTAAGATAGGCATTTTTCAGACATATTTATTTTTGGAATGCTTTATATAGTTTTGATAATGTTATTTGCAAAAAGTAAATAAATATGTGTATTTCCTTGATAAATATAGATAAAATATATTTAATGAAAAATAATAAAATAAATATTTATTAATAAACAAGTTAAATGGCTCATTGTGATAAGGCTTAATGAGTATGGCCCTTCACTCTTGGGTCTTGTAAATCATAAATTCATGGTATATCTGGTTTATAAGTTGTTCTACATACCCTTGGTGTTAAAGTGGTAACAATTTGATCTTGAGCCTAACCTATATTACTCCAACAAATTACCTATTCAGCATAAGATAAAAAAATGTCCTTACAATTATATATACTTTAAAATTATTTATTATTATATAATTTTGATAATGCTTATTTATATTTTATATTATCAATAATATGTATTTCAATAATATAAATCAAATTTATTTAATAAAAAATAATAAAATAAATATCTATTTAAAAACAAGTTAAATATATTAATATAAAATTACCTCATCTTTAACAAATGGTCATTATAAACTAAACATTAAGAATATGGATATTTTACAGAAATTAAAAGCTATACATAAAAATACTTTGAAACTGCATCTCTGGCAAAATATACTGCGTTTATGTTAAAACGAAAAATCGTAATTCAGTTCTTCAGTGATGGACTGTAAACATTTACTTTGCTTCAGATAGTGATTACTTCGAATACTTTAATTTAAAGTAAAATATTATTTCAAAAATATTTAATTATAATGTGAAGTATTGTACAAGCCACCATTAGGGTGCACCATATTAGGGCAGATAAGAAGCGTCCAGTGAGATTTAACGAAGGTGTTTTCTTGTAAAGGAATATATCCACGGCACTCCCCATTTGCACCGTACCCCAGCCAAGACATCATTGAGCAAGAACGCAGTAATTGCATCATTATCTTTAGAAGTGCTTAGTAATGCGTCATGTAGGTGTACAGCGTAATAGGAATCTTAGAACCGAGCAGATATAATAATGCGTACAGAAACTTATTTTCTTTTTTCATGTCCGGATTCGGCATTATACCAAATCAACAGCGACTGCCTTCCAAGTTCGAAAGCATCAAAATAATTTAATACATAATCCTTATATTTACATTTTATATTCTCATCTTAAATGAGAATCTTATAGCGTGATACATGAGAAAATTTTTTTGGGTCAGTCATAGAGAAACAACCATAAGAGTGTTGAGACAAAATCCATCATAACGATACAGGCCTCCAGATTTGGTGGAGTCATGCACACACATAATAGGCCTGACATGAAAAACATGGTGACCTCTTGTACACAGTATAAACATTATATAGGGTCAGATGATTAATGAAAAAAAACATATATATGCGCCCATAGGTAAGACAGGAGGATGTGATAGCAAAAATATAAAAGGCAGGGTAAGATATATCCGACTTGCTTGATGGCAACACGCTCGCTTGTAGCAGGTCCGAAGTAAACTTTAAGGCAGAGGAAAACCAAAGGATTCCACCAACTTTGAATCCCTGTAATGAATGATCTGAATAGCTCTAAAAGGTGCCAGTAGGCCTTTCTTTGACAGTGAATCAACACGCAAGTTGTTTTCTCTGTAGATATGCTACAACGAGAAAGATTGGAACTTTGTCAATAGGTACTTTACTCGTTGAATCCACCCTATCAGATTCTACAGTGCATCCAACAACTGCCAGCAATACCATCAATAGTGAGTTTTGAATCTCCATAAATGTGTATAGAGGATAAATTGTGATGATATGCAATCATGATCCCGCTTCACAAAGTCATAATCTTAGCTTTATTATTTGAACCCGCACCTCCATTTCAGCAAATATGATACCGCTCATTCTCCAAAAGCTTTATCCAAGCCCCACAACCACATATCCCATCCCTCTGCGCCCCATCAAAATATATCGCAGGAAGGTCAATATGATGAGGACGGGTCCGGATAGATAGATCCTCGAATCCCCGAAGAGGCGGAGAATGAGCATTCATTCATCGCATAATGTTTCCATGAATCATAGACAGACTGATAGGAATATCTTCAAAAATTATGCGATTCTTGGCACACCAGATCTCCCAGAAAACATAAAAAGGCAGAGATTTATAAGTGCAATTTGAAGCCCCCCATAACTGTAGAATCTGTAATGGCCATTGCTCTTTAAGTTAGCGAATAAACAAAAATATCTATGACATATAAAAACAAACAATGAAAGAGAATAAAAAAACACAGATAAATATAAATCTCACATTTAATTTGGTATGTAAATACATTCTTATGTAATAAAACTATTACTAATATTATGTTTATCAACTACTAACTATTTACTGACATGATTACTAATAATTCTGAGCACTGGCCATTATGCCCTACCCATCCTAATAATCTGCTACGCACTAATTTTTTAATAACAGAGAATCATAAAAACTGCTGGCTAATGTCAGCAATTACATGGAGATTTAAGCATTATTCTCAACACTCCCCCTTAATGCTTAATGAGGGCTTACTAACTTATCTCTTAGTGCCAAAAACTGATCTTTTGCAACTTCTTTGGTGAAGATATCTGCTAGCTGATTCTTAGTATTTATGTGCTTCAATTCAATATCATTCTTCTGCACCAAATCCCGAATGAAGTGATATTTCATGTCAAAATTCTTTGTCTTGCTGTGATGAATTGGATTCTTTGCTAACTTGATGGCACATACATTATCACAATAAATCACTGTAGGTTGAATTTGCTTCTCTCAAATTTCTTCCAAAATTTTTCCGAGCCAAAGAGCTTGTGTACCTACTGAAGTAATTGCAACATACTCTACTTTTGTGGATGAGAGGGCAACAATGCTTTGTTTTCTTGAGCTCAAAGTAATCAAACCAGAACCAGAAGAGAAACAATTTCCAGATGTGGACTTACAATCATCCACACTACTTCCCCAATCTGAATCACTAAATCCAACAAGATTTAACTTTTCAGCAGAGTAGTAATGAATACCAAAATTTAGAGTGTCTTTCACATACCTTAAAATTCTCTTGGCTGCCTTCATATGTATTTCAAATAGATTTTTCATATACCTTGAAACAAGTGAAACTGAAAATGAAATATTAGGTCTTGTGTGGGTTAGAAATGTTAGCCACCCATAATAATTTGGCAAAGCAAAAAGGTGGCTAAATCTGTTTCAGCCTTCAAGAAACAATTCCCTTGCTAAATTGTGAGTTCTTGAAGCCTTGTGGTGTTTTTTTACTCTTTGAGAACATCTTCATTGTTGTTTCCACAAAATAGCCTCAGAAATCCTGCTGATTCTCCAAAAAGGTTGTTCTGAAGGGGCTCTGAGTTTCCCACTTTCACTCATTTTCCTCCATTTTCCTAAAAACCTCTTTCTATCCTCTAAGCCCCATTTCTTCCAATTTTCCTGTTAAGCCTTGTGAAATCCATTTTATAAGGTCTAAACCCTATTTTTAGCCTTATCAGAACCCTCGTTTGGCTTAAAAACCCCTTCAAAAGGCCTTAAAACAGTCCCCTTAGCATTTAGGTTATTAGCCCCGAGGGCTTATAGCTTTTAGCCCCCTTCTTCACATGACCTCACCCCAGTGTTAGCCAGCTATAAAATTTGTTATATCAAATGCTGGCTAAAACATTTTTGAAGCCTTCAAGAAACAAGTATTATTGCAAAATTGTTCTCTCTTGAAGCCTTATGAAAGCTTCTTGCCCTCTGTTCGAATCTTCACTTCTGTTTCCCTTTAGAACTCAGAAATTTTGTTGATTTCATGAGAAAAGACTGCTGCAAAATCACCGTTTTTCCCCTTCCTTCACTTCAAATTAACCTTCATTTTCCCCATCAAATTCCTCTATTTTTCATGATTTCCCTTCTTCTCTTCATAAAAATCCTTTTACAAAGTTTAGAGCTCACTTTTAAGCTTTGTCGAAAACCCCAAATCCATTGAAAAACTCTGAAAAAATCATAAAAATAAACATTTTTGTATTACAGACTTAAGCCTCTTTGGGCTAAGTCCTAACCACTTCCCCACATGTGCCCCAGCGCTAGAACCAAGCGCTAATGGTCCCAACGCTTATCGCATCGCAAAAATTCCGAATGGTTAGATTGAAAAGCCCAAAGGCCCGACCTCCCGATTGCGATAGGCCCTTTTCATATATAAGCCCGGGGCCCCTTTTGTTTTCCATATAGTCAAAAGCCCCGCAATCGGGCGCCTATCCATTATATATATATAAATTCGCCCCAAAGCCAAAAAATTTGTATTATATTAAATTTCGGGTTTTGTTAAGTATTAAAGGGGTTTCCGCCGATTCTTTATTTTAAGAAATATCGACCGTTGATCTAAAGCCGATCAACGATTAGCGCGACATCGCATCGGCGATTTTCAAAGGGCGCACTGCATTTGTTCCCCCTTCCTATTGGTGATTCCCCGATCAGGCGTCAGCCGTTGATCTCCTCCCCCCTTTTCCTTTGATCCAACGGCCCTCATTCGCTCCAATCATAAGTCTTTCCTCCACCTTTTGAACCCCTCCGATTCATTTCCCACCGTCGATCTGATCTGCAGATCGACGGTCATCGCTTAATCTCTTCGGCGCCCCCATATTCCTTGCCCCGCCGATGACAATGCCTCTGATTTCATCTGGACCGTCCATGTGTCCCGATCGGATGGTCCAGATTGCGTCCCCTGACTTTGGTGTACAATCATGCGCCCTGTGTTCTAATGTTTTGAACCAAATCCCGACCGTTGATCTCTGCAGATCAACGGCCCTCATTAACCCATCTTTCACCATCGTATTATTTCATTAAACCCCCCAGTTTCAATCGTGACCGTTGATTTGTTCTATCCAACGGCTCATATTAACCTAACAGGGCCTACTTCCTATGGGTCCTGCCCCCCGTAAAATTCAATCTCCACTGTTAAAATCTTGGATCCGATGGCCCAGAATGAAACCACCCATCCCGCTACTGCCCGTGCATCTACCTCGCATCGCGCTCGTTTCTCCACCGTCGGATCTAAAGCCCTAGATTTGACGGCCCACGTCCCAAGTCGTGTAACTTTTAGCACGGAGGATAATTTCTAAAATTTACGTGATATAGGTGGTTTCCTATTGCCACGTGGTGGGCGAGGACGCATATTGCGTTCAAAAAGGAAAAACTGCCTCCCCGCCTATTTCTCACGCAAAAACAGTGGTTTTACCTCCCGAAACCACCTTCCCCATTTCTATTATGATTTATCGCGTGCGACTCCTGCCGTTGATCTTTGTAGATCGACGGCCCAGATTTAATCTGGCTTTACACTATCACCCTCCACCCTGGCCGAAGGTTTTCAACGCGTGATCTCCACTGTTGATCGTGTGGGCCGATCTCATTTGACAGCCCACGAACATCCCGAATTCCCAACTCTATTTTTAATTCATTTTTCCTCCTCCTAAGGTTTTTAACCTTATTTCTTTATATTCTCACCATTTTTGTATTATACCTCCCGGACCAATCCCGACCGTTGATCTCTGCGCGATCGATGGATCTGACATATTTTCTCCCTCTGCTCTCCTTTTGACCTCTAACGAATTCCCACCGTTGGATGTTGCCATCCAACGACCATGCTCCTTCCCCACAGCCTCCGAAGCAGTTAAACCCAATAACTAAGGATTTCATAATATTTTGTTTATTTTGCAGGTGTTTGATGGGTTTTCCATTATATAAAAGCCAAAGGGCGGGAAATGACGATTCCTATGCCTTTGATTCATCAAAGGGAAGCTATTCACGGGTTCAAATTCCACGTTTCGTCAATGCTTCATGGGCATTAATGCCATATGAGTCCTGTGCAACCCTGCACATCAACAAGACACATTGAATGAAATACAAACAAAGAGTATCAGTGTCGAAGACAAAATACAACAGAACAGAGGATTGAAGACAATTTTGGGGGGATTACGGCTAAGATTAATTATCAAAAGCCTAATCCTCCAAATTGAAACACAGTTAAATTAAATCATAAATAATTATCAGACCAGAAGGCCTCCACTGCCACATTAGAGGCCAATTGATTCCTCTCAGCTAGCACAAAGCCACCTGTTGCCTCAAAGCATTCAAACAGAGGCTGAAGTTATTGATCAGAAGAAGATATCTGCCTCAGCGCAGCCGGAGAGTTAATTCTTCTAAAGAAACTAATGCAAAAAAAATATCAGTAGAGTTATTACATCCTAAACAGAACCTTAGAAGTCAACGAGAGCTCCCAGCGAGCTTAATCTTTAAATGTAAAACAATTAATACAGGAAGAACACCTGTAAATTTCTCCATTGAGCCCCTCAAAGGCATAGAAGTATTAACTCTGTATTAATTTCCTTTAGAGATCTTTTATTAGATCCCACCTCCTCATTCTTCTATAAATACTCCTATAGAAGATGAGACAATGTTGGTTGATCACTTTCTATAATATTGAAACTCTCCGAAATAATACATAGTCTGTTGAAGTTGAAGAAGAAATTAAAGTCTTGGAAGCCCTGATGATGTTGTTGCATGCTTGTTCTTGAGAAGGCTCTATCATTGGATCCATGAGCTTGGCTGTTGGTGAAGTATTCTGAACTGTTCATGTTTTCTCCTGTTTTCATTTTGTTCCATAATTTCTTACTATAGTAGGATGAAAGTTTTAGGCTAAGAAATGACTCTTGGAAGCACCTTAGACCTGTTCATCCTTCTCTATTTTATGTTTTCTTCTGCTGAGGTATTTTAGAGTCTTTAATCTCTCTCTTTATTCCTCATGCTTGTTTATTTCTATAATAGTTCAAAATGTTGGTTTCAGCATGATTTATGGTTCTCCCCGCTTGTCTGCTACCACTTAAAGGCTGTTATTGAAGTCTCCCTTTGAAGTATCTTTGTTTACAATGAGCCAAGGAGGTATGTTCCGATCTTGCCCTTTGTCCTTGCTTGAAAAATTTTCTTAAAGGTCTTTATAGTTGTAATCATAGATGTATTAGGTGTTCCCTCTTCTATGACTGCAATTAGCAGTGAATCTTTTATGTTTTCTAAGTCCTTTGAAATAAAATATTTGAGGAAATAGGTCGTTCCCCGAATATTAGATTTCATTTTAAAGGTTGTTTTGAAGTCATTATTTGCTTAAAGTGTGGTTTGTAGAACTCATGGTCAGCCCTGTCTATCAAATACCTCTTTATTGTTCAAGTCATATCTTCAAATTCCCTTTGTTGAGAATTAAAACTTCTCTTTTCTAAAACCATTAATGTCCATCTCATTTACAACTAAAGGATACTGTGGCCAAGGTAGATTTTCCTTTTGATATCCCATATCCATTGATAAGTTTGTCACTACCTCTTCTTGACTCCATTACCCAATGAATCCAACATTTCCCCTTTCTATCTATCTTTCCTAGACCTTTCATATTCTGTTGTATCAATTAAACCAAACAAACAAACAAGCACCTGCACTTAATAACTAGTCTAAAACCAATACTCTAAGCACACAAGATAAACCTTTGCAAAACAAATAATTTGAGAGATCCCTCTCTGAGAGCAGGAGGACTAGATCCTGTAACTCTAAAGATTGGTTCTGATGTTGCCTTGTCTTTTTATTTACCAAAATATCAAAACACGGGAGACCAACATAATGGCGATCACGGTGGGACCCTGAGTAAAATCTTCAAAAAAAAACACTCACTGTCCAGTATAACATAAGTAACCTTCTTCAAGCACTACCTAGCAAAAGTGGTAATCATGATAGGACTTAATTGAATCAGTGACAAACTAGATAACCCTTAGGATTCTCATAGAACCTTATCAAACCTTGAAGGAATCAGTTACCAAGCCATAAGAGTGAACTCTGTATGTTTTGACACCTTAGCTAAGTGTTAAGACAGATTTAGGACACTCTCATAACCTATAAGACCGAGAAACACAAAAAAACCCAAAAACATTTCAGTTTGGCTTCATAATAAACTTGGTGGTGGACCATAAAACCTTTTACCTCCGAAAGAGCTAAAAATTTCCACCTGGTGACTCCACAATCCTAAAAACAGACCTTAAGACTCCAATGGGAAGACCCATAATCTTTGTAGCATCATACAAACTCAGTTAGAAGGCTTTAGGATTAAAGTTTTCTTCTTTTAAAAAAGATTAGTTAGCCTCTTAAAGATTGTCATATTTGGTTAAACTTTTATTTTAGCTGGGTCTATAAAACACAACATAGTGGCTCCTAGAAAGATTCATACTAGAGCCTACCCTGACCCAAACCCACCGGAAATAGTTGATAACCCTGAAAGTATAATTAGGGAGTCTCCTAAGATTAAATTTTCAACTGTTTTCAGATCACCCTTGAGAGCTAATTTAGTTCCTGAAAATCTTACAACTCTACACCAATCACAAGTCGACTTGAGAGGTCCTTTTAGAACTAGGTCGCTTGATGGTATAATTCAGATAGACTCTGAGTCTTCACTTTCATCCCCGGAACGAAGTGAACATCCTGGTAGCAGAGAAACCACACCACCTGATTTACATTTCCTTCTCAATTTAGGTGTCTCTCATCCAAGATCATCTCAACAATCTATCCCCTGTACATCCACATCTGTTCATCCAACATCCACTGTCCAAAACACTCCACTGCAACCCATTTTCCCTTTCATAAATCCACCCCTTGTAAATCCAACTTTCTTTCCAGCCATGGCAACATGGTATGCCCCATTAGTGTTACCACAACCTATGCTTCCCTTACCAAATGACTATCAATAAAAAATCCCTCATGTCATTGCAAAAGAGTCTACAACAGCTCAAAATCATGTAGACAGGATGGAAGACACATTTGACTACATGGAAATAGAGGAGGAAACCATTAAGATGAGAATTTTTGCCCAAAGTCTGGGAGGAGATGTAAAGAAATGGTTTAAAAACTTACCTTCTAATAGCATCAATGATCTCCCTACTTTGCATTAAACATTCATTAACAAATGGGAAACCAAAAATAACCCTCTCCAAATATTAGCAGAATATAGCAGCCTTAAAATAAATCAAGGAGAGAGTGTTCATGACTACTCTACTAGGTTCAACAGCGTTTACAATGCTCTTCCACCTCACATGAAACCTCCCCAAGGCATGGCCTTAGTAAGATATCCTGAAGGCTTTGATGCTGAAATGGCCTATCAGCTAAGGGAGAGAGATTACTTAACACTAGAAGATATGCAGAAAGGAGCTGTTAGTGTTGAGGCAAACATAATTGAGAAGAGAAATAGGTTAAGAGCGGAGAAGAGGGTAACTTATAAAGATGACATCACACCCTCAACTTTTGACACCAAAATTGATAACCTAGTGAAGGTAATGGAGAGGATGCTTAAAAAGATCAATTTGAATGACAGAGTGCCTCCAAGAGAACCTCAAAACAACCAAAATAGAAACAGAAATCAGAATTATAGAAGAGAAAACAATCAAGACAAGCAGAAGGAAAATGACCAACAGATTAGACCCCCCTTCCAACAAAACTATGTAGATCAATATGAGGAAGATAGGGAGATGGAAAGGTTGGGGGAAGGTCATGTAAACTTGATTGGATCAGACAGTGGGGATGATGTTTTCCTCACTGAAGAAGAACAAGGTTTTTTCTCGTCTGATTGAAATACAAACACCTATGAAGATTCTAATGATTATAGATTGGGATTTGAAAATGCAATCATGGAGGTGCACAAACAATACAATCTTAGGAGCAAAGGGAACGTAGATAACTCAAAGGATAAAAACACTAATACTGCTGTCAAGAAAAACACAGAAACTAAGCCCAAAAAGACAGCAGAGAAAACCAACATTTTGGCCAAGAAACCAGACTTAAACAAAGATAAAAGTGGCCAGCCAAATGTTGAACAGAGTATCCCTAGCACTTCAGCTAGTGGTCCTAATGAAAATATCCCAATTACCAGTCCAAACAAAGTTCAACAAATCAAAAATGTTGAAAGGAATTCAATTGAAAAAACAGATGTAAATATGAACAAGTCAATTGTTCCTTTCAGCCTTGAGGGAGAGATTGCAAAGATTAAAATTACCATTCCCCTAGCTGAACTAGTAACCCGAGAAGTGTACAAAAACCAAGTTTTGAAGGCTTTGAACTTAGGAAGTGATACTGACACCTTAAACTTGACAGATGACAAGTATGCGTTGTTGTTTGGTCCAGAAGTTGAAGGAAAATACCAAGAAGGGGCTGTCCCTCCCTTCTATGTTAGCTTGAACATACACGAGAAAATTTTACACAATGCCATGTTAGATTCTGGAGCTTTGAACAATCTAATGCCCAAGGTAGTAATGGAAAGCTTAGGCTTAGAAATTACTAAACCATACAAAGACTTGTATTCATTTGACTCAAGCAGAGTCAAATGTTTGGGTTTAATCAAAGATTTATGTGTTAATTTATCTCAGATCCCTGCTAAGAGTCTAATAATGGACATAGTTGTAGCTGACATTCCCCCTAAGTATGGAATGCTCTTATCAAGATCATGGCGAGCCAAACTTTAGGGAAGCCTTCAAATGGACATGTCTTATGCCACCATCCCTGTTTTTAACCAAAACAGAATATTATACAGGGAATCTCACATGAAGTACATGGTGAGAAATATAGATAAACCAAAAAATTCTCCAATCTATTCTATTCAATCAAGTTTAGATTCATTTATCTTGTACAATGAATATGAAATCACTCAACAAGATAAGGAAAACGTAGACCCCATCAGTTTATTAGAACAATCAGAACTTACCTCAAATCAGATTCAAAACATTGAAAATCAACAGCGACAAGAGAATGAAAATAAGGCTGATATACTTTGGACAGTAAACTTTGATGGATCTTGTAATAAAACAAGCACAGGGGCAGGTGTGTGGATTCAAAATACAAATAAGAGTTTCTCATATAAATTAGATATCCTGTGCACTAACAATATTGCTGAGTATGAAGCACTTCTCCTAGGCTTACAATTGCTTAAACAGTTAGAAGCCCAAAGGATATCAATCTTAGGAGATTCTGAACTTATCATAAGACAAATAAAAGGGGAATACTCAGCTAGAAATCTAAAGCTTAGGGAATATCGGAATGCTGCCCTCGATTTATTGAAAACCTTTGAAAAGTAAGAACTTATTTTCATTCCTAGAGCACTAAATCATCTAGCAAATGAACTCGCTTTCAATGCCAGTAACTGTCAAATACCTGAGATAAATGAACAACTTAGCGTAAAGGTAAAGCACAGGGCGGCAATGCCGGATAACGAAGATCACTGACAGGTGTTTGACTCTGACAAACACATAGACGATTTCTTAAAATCAGAAAATGATTTCACCATACCAATATCAGAATCCAACCATAAAGAAAACTACTTGTATATCGAACAAATCCCAGAAGCTGAAATAACGCATTCTGCTGATATAAATGATTATGAGAATCCTTTTGAAGTAGAGTTAATTTACCACGCAGACCAAGAAGACTTGGAAGTTTTACAATGTAAGAACGATTTGATTCCAAGAGGTCTCACACCTTTAGAACACCTTTTAGACTTTAACGATGTAGCCAAAGAACCAAGAATGGAGCCTGTGGAAACAAACGTAGAAGAACATAACATAGGCAGCCTAGCAGAACCCAAGATGATTAAACTATCTAGCACTCTCCCAGCTCACATAAAATATCAATACATAGAGCTGTTTAAAGAATTTAAAGATGTTTTTTCTTGGTCATACACAGATCTGAAGTCTTATGATACCAGCATCATCCAACACAAGATTCCCCTGAAGGAAAATCAAAAGCCTTTCAAACAAAAACTGAGGAGAATAAACCCACTTTTATTACCTTTAGTTAAAGCCGAGATTGAAAAGATGCATGATGCTGGCATTTTAGTGCCAATTAGATTTTTAGAATGGGTATCAAACTTAGTTTCTATTAGAAAGAAGACAGGGGAGATCAGGCTCTCTATCAACTTCAGAAATTTAAATAGAGCCTCCCTAAAGGACAACTACCCCTGTTACACCATTTTTTTGGTCATCTAACCTATTATCATTAGATGAACCCAAGTACACCATGTAAGACCAATTTTACCCTAAGTAAAATTGCTTTCACCATGTGAAATAACATTTGTCTATATTTCCTGGTCATATTTAACCCAAAACAAGGAAATTAATTAAATAAATCATTATTTATTCGATTATTAACTAGGAATAAGTTATTTAAATCATTATTTAAGTAATATTCCTAGTTAAATTTGACTAAATCATTTTTAAATAATTAAATAAATCATTATTTATTGAATTATATTCTCACCATCTCCCTAAAATAATAAATAAATCATTTATCTATTTATTGTTTATAAATAAAGGAATTGACCCAAGTTAAAAGACCTTTTCCCTCCAACAAATATAATAAAATATTCCTAAAGGGTGGTTCTAGAATTTAATTAATAATATTTTATTCATACACCAAGTTCTAGATAACCCTAATATTTTGTTATAAATAGAAGGGTTTTCCCCATTCATTAGTCACCTCCATTGCATTAGATCACTCTGGATCTATACTAGGTCACATTCTCCATTTTTTCCTTGTGAGCTCCCATTGAGTTCTATGTTTGTCTAGGTTTTCTACAACAACAAGAGAGAGGAATTTTAGATCTGAAACGCTGAGGACTTTCAAGAACCCATCCCATTGAGGAGAACCGGAAAACACCTTTCTTTTTTTCCTCTCAGGTGCCCCCTTTTTAATATAATATAAAAATTCTTTCAAATACATTGTTCTTGTCTTGTCTATTGGATGCATGGAGCCACATTTTACTTTATATGCTTAATGTCTTTTATGCTTAGATCTGGATTTGTGCAGCATTATTTGGATCACCTAATTGCATAGTTAAAGATATTTGGCAGCCATAATCGATGTTAGGGCTATTTTTTATACGTAGCTAAAGTGATCTTTTACGACGAAAGATTCATACTAACAATTGGCGCCTCCACACGGGTTTTCTTTTGCGACCGCCGTCATTTTATATATTCCTGCATATCCACCTGTTTCAGACCCTATGGTTTCTCTTCAGTTTTCTATTTTTCCTATTTTTATGGTGCCTTTCACCTCTAAAACCCTCAAACATTAAAATTTTTAACTTCCGTGTGTTTCTGGCCCTATTGCGTAGGTGACAGACATCAGCCGCAGCTGAGACGACATTGTTTTTCTGAAATCTGCCGCCGAGAGTGCCGAAAGTGAAGGTCACACTTTTTGGCCCAAAAACTGTGTCCTGGAGCTTCAGGTCATGGAAAACAGCCCAAAAACTGTGACCTGAGCGAAAAACAGGTCAAAAACTGCGATCTGGACTCTTTTCTACAAATTTTCTGAAAATTTTCTGGGTTTTGTCTGAACCTCTGTCAGGGTTGTCTGACCTCCGTCTTCGCCCGTTTAGACCTATTCTTTCTCTGTTTTACTCAACTAAGTGGGAATCTAGCCCCCTAGGGCTTCAGTACCCTCCACTATTTGTTGAAGAGTTTTAGCTGCTGTAAGTGTCTAAATTTTCAGAGTTTCAGCCATATCTGATACCTCATTTTCAGATCCCTACAGATCAGCTCTTTCCCCTTCCAAAACACCTAATATATTTTTGTTTGGGTTTATCTCTAGGGTCACCTCTTTGACCCTCCTACCTTTAGTTGATCCCCTCTTGTGTAACGACAACCTTGCCTTTGCCTATTTGCTGTTTTCTGCACCTCTTTTCAGCAGATTTCTCCTTTAGATCCCTGTCCCTCCCGACCTTAGATCTATTGGCCTCTTTTAGCATCTTTGATTAGATTTTTTCCATCTTATAGACTAGTTTTGAGAGACCCACCTTCTTGGGTTAGATTGATGCATTATTAGCTGTTAATTTTCTGTTCTTTCAGTCTTATTTACTGCAGATTTATTTTCAGTTACGCAACACACTTTTTCTTTTACTCTCAAAACGTCTGGGTTTAAACAGTTAAAATTAACGCACACCACACACTGACCCTAAGAGAAGAAGAGCCTGGTTAACACCACCTGGCAAAGATTTTAAAATCACTTGACATTGCACCCTTGTTTCGACATTGACCTCACTTGATTTTGCACCTCCCTGCCCTTGTCGGTTTTTCTTCTTCCCATCATCATTGCACCCCCAAGGCGTTTGTCCCGGAGACTTCTTGGCCTTCACCCTCAGTTTTCGGTTGGTCGAATTCCTCCTTCCTGTCGTCATCGAGTAAATCCTCCCCCGAGTCCACACTCCGACTCTTCTTCTGATTGTTCGGGCTCTCCCCCTCCTTCTGGTTCTCCTCCTGTTACCTTCACCATGTCTAGTTCCGGACCTAATGCTAGCAGCAACCCCGACCCTAATGTTGGGACTGTTACTAGCAGAACCGCCACAGGAACTACCTCAACTGCTCCCTTACTCCCCTTCATGGCAGGCCTCAGTCTCCCCAATTTCAATCAGTTGATCAATGATCCTATCCGCCACGATGTTGTTTGGCCTGCTATGCCAACCAAGCTCCCCTCCGAAATTCCCAAGTTCGAAGGCCTTGATGGAGAGGATCCCTCCAACCATATCCAATCTTTCCACATGTGGTGTTCATCCCATTCTATTACTGATGATTCCATCCATCTTAGATTGTTCCAACGCATGCTTACCGGCGAAGCTTCTAAGTGGTATGTTGATCAGCCCACTTCCTCTAATACCACCTTTTCGACTCTTGCCCGGGCTTTTTTATTTTACTTCCAGCTTCCCCTTCGTTATGACACTGGTATCGAACTTTCGACTTATTTCCGTCAATCATCTGCGACCCACCTATCCGATCATGTCCAGGAATGGAGGAAAAGAAAGAGCCTATGTCAATCTCCTACCTTCGAAGACCGTGTCTACATGGACTGGTTCCTTAGATCTCTCTTGCCACCTATCGGGAAAGATATCGCATCGCATTTTCCTCAAACCGAAGAAGCTGCCCTCTAAATGGCGTTAAAATATGACCTGATCTACGCTCAGACGGGTTATGTTTATATTGTTCTACCTGATATCCCCAGATCTAGTAATTCCCATCCATCGGGGGCACCTCATGCCACCGACAGTATCGTTGGAGCTATCTCTCATCCATCCGCTCAACCTCCCATGAGCTATGGTTTTCCTGGGGGAGGGGGCACCACTTCCTACACTTCTCCCCCTCCCGGTAGCACGCATCCAGGATCCGGCATGCCTCCTCTTTCTGTCCAACCCCCTGTTACCCAACCTCATTATCATCCATATCCACAGCCTAGTGCTCCAACTCCTCCAACATTAGCACCCCCACCTCCCTTGTCTTCTCAACCCCCACAATAGCAGCCACCACCCCCTCAGGGGAAGGTGTATGCACAACAGAACGTGACCAATCCTTTCCAGCAGCAACGCTTCGTGGCTACCCAACCACCTCACGGACCGGTAACCACTCAACCTCCTCCATATGGTACCTCTGATTACCAGATCCTCATGATGAACTCTAACCAACCTATAACTGTTGACCTTAACCTTCACACTCAGTCTCGTCCACACCTCCAACGTCCTACTCCATTTGTCATCGAGTCACCTTCTTCAGGTTCTACAAATCCTCTTTCCAAAAATAATGGTCCCTTGCATATCCCTCCGCCCAACGCTGAGGTTCATACCAAGATTCCTAAGGGACCATTACGCCGAAATGCTGCTTCTGACCGAGCTGCCCATTCGTTTAGCATAGTAGATGAGCTGGCCCAATCTCTGGTTGCCATTTCAACGCTGGAACTCATCCAGTTGTGCCCCTCCCAAAGAAAAGCTCTACTATCTGCCTTGGGAACTGTAGATCCAGCAGATGACCAATTGACTGTTTTCGATGACCATCATTCAGAGTCTCCTCCTCTTCCTGCTTCCGTAGCTTTCCAAATCTCAGTCAAAATCCAGAACGCTAACATTTCTCGGTGCATCATTGACGAGGGGGCATCCACCTGTGTAATTTACGCTTCGGTTTGGAAACAACTCAGATCTCCTGAGCTGGCCCCTTCCATAATCACCCTTCGTGCGTGGGATGGCCATGCCTCCCAGCCCATTGGCCTCTTTCGTAACTATCCTATCACCCTTGCGGGCAAGACTGTTTGTGTCGATGTTGATGTTATTGATGCCCCTCTTGACTATAACATTCTTTTAGGGCGTAGTTACACCTATGCCATGTCTGCCGTCCCATCCGCAGTCCACCGCAAGATGTTTTTCCCGCATAATGGAAAGATTGTCACCATCGACCAGTTGACATATCATGAACCAAAATCTCATACTTCCACTGAGTCCACCATCTCTGTTGTCACCAATAAGCAAACCGTTGATTATTTGACCAGTGTTTCCCCCGAGTGTCTCTGAACTCCTCCCTTGCTGAACCTTCCTTGGTCTTCCTCCTCCTCATTTGTCTCTGATCCCATCTTAGCGAATGTTTGCATGATGCGATCGTCTCAGGCATGACCTTAAGCAAGCCATCGGCTAGTCGGCAACCTCAGCAGCACTGCCGGCAACCGCTCCTGGCCTTCACCTGGCTTCAGAACCTCTTGCTTTGGACGCCCATCCAAACTGGTACTCATGAGCCTCTTTACCCTCCTAGCCTTAGCCATTTTAGGGAAGCCCGAGTCACACAGCCATTACCCCTACGGTGGAGATACCGTTCCAGTGTGTTTTGTGTGATGTTCTCGGTCATGCCACCCATACCTGTCCTGAATTTCCTCATCTCAAGCCCATGGTTAATGCCGCGTTCCCTAAGTCCATCATCCTAGAAACCTCTGTTCCTCCCATGATCGTGGCCAAGAATCCCAAGACTATTCACACCAACCACCCATGTGCTTTGTGTGATCTACATGGACATTACAACCACCTCTGTCGCTGCCTCGAGGACTTCCGCACCTCTCTAGCCGCAGTCCACCGACTCGAGGCCAAGCACACCGAGTCCACCTTTCCCCTATTTGCATTTTTTGCTTCGATAGAACTAGAGGACATGAATGCTCCCCCTCCTACTGTTGAGATGATGAAGCCTTCATCCACCATTTTCTACCTATCATCATCCATGAGACCCTCGAGGAACATTCCCTCTGAATCCTCCCTTGTTGCTTCGCTTGACCTTCCTTCAACGATCACCCTGCACTCACAATCGGTAGATCCTCTATCTTCTCACTCTTTTGTCACCCCTTGCGACGATGTGCATGTGAACCTCTCTTCTCATGATGATGATTCAGGTAGCTTCGATGCACCCAGTGGTCTTTCTTCCACCAGTCACCCCATATTCTATGACGATGATGACATTATGGAAGGAATCATCTCCCCTGAATTTCTCTATTCCCCCTTACATCAAAACCATGCATTCGAACCACATACACCTTGTGGCCATTACATTGAAACCCAATGTTTGGGTAAGGGGGCACCCATATTTGAGAGACTAGGAGAAATAATTCTCCATAACTCTCCTAGTGTATCTGGTCATGTCCACTATAGTACCATTACTCTTCCACATTTAGAAGAACCTCTAGAGTCCCATACCACTTCAGATCACTCTCAGGATGATACCCCTTATCGTTCCTTCATTTTACATCAACAGCCTGACCTCTTAGACATTGTTGTTGACCAACCTATAGGTTTTCTAGGAGAGCATCAGTTCATTATCTCCAAATCCTTTCTTTGGGATAGTGACACCAAGTATGCCAACCCAAAAACTTAAAGTCCATTTGATTCATATATGCAGTACTAGCAAGAGATTAGTAATCCTCCATTCCCTTTCTCAAACTGCATAACCATAAAAAAAACAAATAGGCACACCATATCATTAAAATGTGTTTAGATTTCCCTTTTTTTTCTAAATACATTTTTGCATGACCACAACATGCTTGGGGGCACCTATTCCCCTCAACCATAAAAATCCCAGATCTCAGCCAAAATCAGCACTGAAACCCCCTTTCTCTGATAGGTCACACTTTTTAGGACATTTCCTGGGACAGGTCGCAGCTTTCTGCCCAGTACCTACTACCTAGGTCGCAAAATAGACCCCAACAAGTGCAACCTGGCCTGTTCATGAGTTCTGGGTACTTGTTACTTTTTGGTTACTTGATACTTCACCAGGACACATTTTTCCCAAGAAGGGTCTCTTCACCTCTCCTCAAAATCGGATTTCCTCACTTACAACACTTGTACTTGAGGCACCATTTTGCCTCCATACTTGTCCTTGTTCGTGTTGATTTTCGTCATGAGTTACCATCTTGTACTCATGTTTTCATGGTCCCCCATTGGACCTTTACTATGAGGTAGCACCATCTATTCGCCCTTGTTTAGAGCATCGGAGTTGAGTCCTCATCCGTCATGGAGTCTGTCTCGAGTCCCTTTGTATCCCGATATAGCCCTCCATCCTTCATCGTTTGGTCCCTTTCTCATCTTGCACATTATGGCCTTCAGTACCATTGTCACCTATCCTCCTTGATATTATGTCAGTTGTTGCCAAGTCGTTCATGCCCCTTATGCTCTAGCAAGGGAAGTCATCAAACTGCTCCTTCGTATCCCTCATTCCATCATCATCATTAGTGTCTATCTGTTCGTCGCTCTACTCTTTTCTCTCGTGCCTTAGTTGGGGTTCCCTTATTGCCTCACCTATGGCGGACCTACTTCTGTCGACATCAGCTCATTTACTCCAGAAGCCAGGTCTAGGGGGCAGTGTACCTTGGTTCGAGCTCTTTTCAGCATGATCGTGATCTATACACTTGATGGTCCAGTGATGCAGCAACAACTATTGGTGATTCCCGGGCGTGTGTGAGATGTCTCAACCCTCATGAGGGGGTAGCCCTGTAGGTAGCCCCCCACATGCCCGGATGATTTCTTCATTTCAGCCCTTGATGCAGCTCCTCTCATTTGATGATATAGGCCTCAGCCGCTTGCAACGCCTATTTGATTTTCATGTATCAGTCATATTTTGCGAGCCCTTCCCCGTGTGTAGGGGGCATTTGGATGTATTTGTATCTCATGTACTAAAATATTCCTGTATAAGTCCTGACGGTTATTCCACGCATCGCATGTATGTGGGATTCATCATTTTATTTATCTGGCTCATGTTTAGGCTAGCACATGCTTCATTATTGCGTTCTGTGGTTTTTCGGGCGCCTTATTCTCTGTACTCTTGTCTCGGCAGGCATAGGTATGCCTCGCCCGCCGCCTTTAACACAGATACCACTTCATCAACTAGAGACTTGTTGCACCTGTAAGTCTCATCTCCTCCGTGTCTAGTCCTTTAGCACATTAGACTACCTTACATTTCTCTCTCTCACTCCCCTCTTGATGCCTAGTGATTGAGTTCTTACAATGTACTTTGGTCATACGATTTGCTCCTAACACTCGTACGTTGGGGGGCAAGCTGTTACACCATTTTTTTAGTCATCTAACCTATTATCATTAGATGAACCCAAGTACACCATGTAAGACCAATTTTACCCTAAGTAAAATTGCTTTCACCATGTGAAATAACATTTGTCTATATTTCCTGGTCATATTTAACCCAAAACAAGGAAATTAATTGAATAAATCATTATTTATTTAATTATTTCCTAGGAATAAGTTATTTAAATCATTATTTAAATAATATTCCTAGTTAAATTTGACTAAATCATTTTTAAATAATTAAATAAATCATTATTTATTTAATTGTATTCCCACCATCTCCCTAAAATAATAAATAAATCATTTATTTATTTATTGTTTACAAATAAAGGAATTGACCCAAGTCAAAAGACCTTTTCCCTCCAACAAATATAATAAAATATTCCTAAAGGGTGCTTCTAGAATTTGATTAATAATATTTTATTCATGCACCAAGTTCTAGATAACCCTAATATTTTGTTATAAATAGGAGGGTTTTCCCCATTCATTGGTCACCTCCATTGCATTAGATCACTCTGGATCTATACTTGGCCACATTTTCCATTCTTACCTTGTGAGCTCCCATTGAGTTCTATGTTTGTCTAGGTTTTCCACACCAACAAGAGAGATATTCTAAATCTGAAATGCTGAGGACTTCCAAGAACCCATCCCATTGAGGAGAACTGGAAAACACCTTTCTTGTTTTCCTCTCAGGTGCCCCTTTTTAATATAATATAAAAATTCTTTCAAATACATTGTTCTTGTCTTGTCTATTGGATGCATGGAGCCACATTTTACTTTATCTGCTTAATATCTTTTATGCTTAGATCTAGATTTGTGCAGCATTATTTAGATCACCTAATTGCAGATTTGAAGATATTTGGTAGCCATAATCGATGTTAGGGCTATTTGTTATGCGTAGCTAAAGTGATCTTTTACGACGAATGATTCATACTAACAACCCCTTACCCAAGATGGACCATATACTTCAAAGGGTAGTTGGGTCAAAAAGGATATCACTCTTAGATGGGTTCTTAGGTTACAACCAGGTGTTAGTGCTCCCAAGGGATGAAATCAAAACTGCTTTTACCACACCTTGGGGCACCTTTATGTATGTCAAAATGCCTTTCGGATTGATGAATGCAGGGGCCACCTTCCAAAGGACCATGGATATAGCCCTCTTTGAAGATATTGGCTATTTCATTATCATTTACCTTGATGACATAACTGTTTTCTCAAAAACTGATGAAGAACATTTGATTCACTTGAGAAATTTTTTTGAGAAATGTAGGAAATTTGGCTTATCTCTGAATCCCAAGAAAACACTCTTTGGTCTCCAAGAAGGTAAAATTCTTGGTCACATAATTTCAGAAGAAGGAATCAAAATAAACCCTACAAGGATAGATGGCATATTGAAAATCAGCCATCCAAGAAGCCTCAAAGAATTACAATCTTTCATTGGAAAGATGAATTTTTTGAGAAGGTTTATCCCCAACCTTGCTGAGCTATTAAAAAGCATTACAAACATGCTTAAGAAATATGTAGGTGTAAAATGGACTTTACCAGCTAAACAATCATTCGAATTGGTTAAACAAGCTCTTACTCAAACACCAGTCTTGATTAGTCCAGATTTCACCAAAGACTTTTATATCTTTTCTTTCGCATCTGAGCATACAATAGCTACAGTTTTACTTCAAAAGAATGACTTGGGGCAAGAACAACCGATATCCTTATTTATTAAGTCCTTAAGAGATGCTCCTCTCAAATATAACATCATGGAGAAGCAAGCCTTAGCATTAGTGAAAGCATTAAAAGAATTTAGGGTCTATATTTTACACTCTCACATAATTGCTTTTGTTCCACATACTGTTGTCAAGGACATTCTATGTCAAGACCCTGATAGTGAAAGGGGAAAATGGATTGCAACTATTCTTGAATATGACTTAGAAATCAGGCCCACCAAACTAGTTAAAGGGTAGGTATTAGCAAAAATTATGGCAGAATCTAACTTCCAGGCACTAGACATCAATATGGTAGATGTGTTGGAAGAAATAGAAGAATCTACTACTCTGTTCATTGAAGAAACATTTCTGAATTCTCCTTGGTATGCTGACATTATTTAAGTGCTTTTATATTTAAATGCCCCTCCTTCTTTGTCTAAAACTAAAGCTAGGTTTTTGAAACAAAAATCTTTGAGTTATTACATCTTAGATGGGGTATTATATTGGAAAAATGTTGTTGGAATGTTTACTTGAAGATGATGCAGGAAAGATCATGCATGAGTTGCATGAAGGAGAGTGTGGAGGACACCTCTACTGGAAGGCCACAGCAAACAAAATTCTTAGATCTGGTCACTATTGGCCTACCCTTTTCCTAGAAAATCAGAAGTTAGTCATATCTTGCCATAAATGTCAAATTTTTGATGGCAAGAGAAAACTCCTTCCCTTACCTTTACATCCTATCAGAGTTGAGGCACCTTTTCAACAATGGGGTTTGGACTTCATTGGGGAAATCCACCCATCTTCCTCAGCTCAACATAAGTGGATCCTCACTGCCACTGACTTCTTTACCAAGTGGATAGAATCTATACCCTCTAGAAATGCCAATGACTCTGTCATTATCAAGTTTCTTGAAACAAATATCCTATCCAGGTTTGGTTGTCCCAGAAAAATCATAACAGATAACGCTGCTGCCTTTAAATCCAAGAAAATGGTTGATTTCTGTTACAAATACCACATTAACTTGGGCCATTCTACTTCCTACTATCCCCAAGGAAATGGATTAGCCGAATCTTCTAACAAGAGCCTCATCAATATCATCAAAAAGATATTGGGGCAGAATCAGAAAACGTGGCACAGTAAACTGGTTCATGCCTTATGGGCTGATAGATTGACTACAAAGAAGTCAATAAATATGTCCCCCTATCAGCTGGTCTATGGCATGGATGCAGTTTTCCCCACCTCATTAGGAGTTCCAATCATGAAACTCCTCCAAGAAGTGCAGATTGAAGAGAATTATATGCAAAGAAGAATCAACCAAACAATCCATTTACAGCAAACTAGGGAAGAAGTCTATGAAAGAACATAGTTAGTCCAAGAAAACATCAAGAAAATATTTGACAAAAGGACTAAGCAAAAAATTTCCATGTTGGAAATGTTGTTCTTAAGTGGGATTCAAGAAGAGAAGAGAAGGGAAAACATGGCAAGTTTAAGAACTTATGGAAAGGGCCATATATTATCCATGCTGAGAGGGGTCACAATGCATTTTTCTTGAAAGAATTGAATGGAGAAGATCTATATGAAGGTCCTATCAACGACAGGATGCTAAAGCATTACTTCTGCCAGGAATCATGAGTTTCAAAGAATTTTATTTTTTCATTGCAAATATCATAATCTAGAACGTTGCATTCAAAGTTATAAAAATAAAAATACAAAAAACAGTAAAAGAAAGAAAAGAGGGCAAATTGTAAAAACAATAAAGTTACATCTCCATACCAAAAAAGAGAAGCAAAATCTGAAAGTGTGCAAGCTCAAATGCCACTACCGAAACGCACTTCTAGTTAGCCATACAGCCTAATCATGGCTAATTATTTTTGAGTTGACTGCTGATAGGTTAGAGAATTCGATTTTCCAAACAGTTTAATCTTGGCTTATCAGTAGTTAGATTAGGCTAGAAATTAAAGGTTCAAACTGAACCTAAATTTTCAAAACAAGAATGACTCCAATATATTTTAATTTCTGATGTAAATCTGGTTCTAATCAGCTCAAAATATGAATCAGTTGATAAAGGAAAAAACAGCTCAAACATAAGTTAAAAAACAGCGCTGTAAAAAGAGAAGGCCGTGCTTGAACTTTCAGATCTTAAGCCTTCCATTTTGATTTAATTTTCTGCAAAATAATGTCTATGTGCAGCTTGTTATTTTATGCCATGGATCAGCAACAAGTTAGACTGTCCAATCCTAACTAGTATGTTTTTTAATTTCTGTTTTAGGAATTAGTGAATAAAAATCTGTTAGACTGTTTAATCCTAACAGATTAGTAGATTAGGTAGAGAAGCATATGAACTCAACTGTTTAATCCGAGTTCATGGAGAAATAAGGATAGAAATAGATTAGTTTCTTGATTTCAAAAGAATAAAATGTTGTAAGAGAGTTTGCCAATCCAAGTGCACTCTAAGAAGAAAAAATGTTAGATCAGTAGGATTGGGTAGGTAGAAAGCTTGTATGGATGAAGATCCATTGTTTTTTCATGACTGCTAACATTTGTAAAAAAGAAGAAGATCATCCAAGTAAGGAAGGTTATAGCCCAATGGATGAAGCACTAATCAGCCTCCCAGAGAATGCAAGTCTGAAGTTCTTGATGCCTTCAAGAAGGCACCATCCCCAAGTGGAGCCACTGTTACCCAGTTATAAAATTTGTTATATCAAATGCTAGCTAAAACATTTTTGAAGCCTTCAAGAAACAAGTATTATTGCAAAATTGTTCTCTCTTGAAGCCTTATGAAAGCTTCTTGCCCTTTGTTTGAATCTTCACTGCTGTTTCCCTTTATAACTCAGAAATTCTGTTGATTTCATGAGAAAAGACTGCTGCAAAATCACCATTTTTCACCTTCCTTCACTTCAAACTAGCCTTCATTTTCCCCATCAAATTCCTCTATTTTTCATGATTTCCCTTCTTCTCTTCATAAAAATCCTTTTACAAAGTTTAGAACTCACTTTTAAGCTTTGCTGAAAACCCCAAATCCATTGAAAAACTCTGAAAAAATCATAAAAATACACATTTTTGTATTACAAACTTAAGCCCCTTTGGGCTAAGTCCTAACCACTTCCCCACATGTGCCCCAGTGCTAGAACCAAGCGCTAATGGTCCCAGCGCTTATCGCATCACAAAAATTCCGAATGGTTAGATTGAAAAGCCCAAAGGCCCGACCTCCTGATTGCGATAGGCCCTTTTCATATATAAGCCCCGGGCCCCTTTTTTTTTCCATATAGTCAAAGGCCCCGCAGTCGGGCGCCTATCCATTATATATATATATATCCGCCCCAAAGCCAAAAACTTTGTATTATATTAAATTTCTGGTTTTGTTAAGTATTAAAGGGGTTTTCGCCGGTTCTTTATTTTAAGAAATCTCGACCGTTGATCTAAAGCCGATCAACGATCAGCGCGACATCGCATCGACGATTTTCAAAGGGTGCACTGCATTTTTTCCCCCTTCCGATTAGCGATTCCCCGATCAGTCGTCAGCCGTTGATCTCCTCCCCCTTTTCCTTTGATCCAACGACCCTCATTCGCTCCGATCACAAGTCTTTTCTCCGCCTTTCGAACCCCTCTGTTTCATTTCCCACCATCAATCTGATCTGCAGATCGACGGTCATCGCTTAATCGCTTCGGCGCCCCCATATTCCTTGCCCCACCGATGACGATGCCTCCAATTGCATCTGGACTGTCCACGTGTCCCGATCGGACGGTCCAGATTGCGTCTCCCAACTTTGGTGTACAATCATGCGCCCCGCGTTCTAATGTTTTGAACCAAATCTCGACCGTTGATCTCTGTAGATCAACGGCCCTCATTAACCCATCTTCCGCCATCGTATTATTTCATTAAACCCCCCAGTTTCAATCGTGACCGTTGATTTGTTCTATCCGACGGCTCATATTAACCCGACAAGGCCTACTTCCTGTGGGCCCTGCCCCCTGTAAAATTCAATCTTCGCCATTAAAATCTTGGATCCGACAGCCTAGAATGAAACCACCCATCCCGCTACTGCCCACGCATCTACCTCGCATCACGCTCGTTTCTCCACCGTCGGATCTGAAGCCCCAGATCTGACGGCTCACGTCCCAAATCGCATAACTTTTAGCACGGATGATAATTTCTAAAATTTACGTGATATAGGTGGTTTCCTGTTGCCACGTGTCGGTCAGGGACGCATATCGCGTTGAAAAAGGAAAAACCGCCTCCCTGCCTATTTCTCATGTGAAAACAGTGGTTTTACCTCCCGAAAACACCTTCCCCATTTCTATTATGATTTATCGCGTGCAACTCCCGCTGTTGATCTCTGTAGATCGACGACCCAGATTTAATCTGGCTTTACACTATCACCCTCCACCCTCGCCAAAGGTTTTCAACGCGTGATCTCCACCGTTGATCGCGTGGGCCGATCTCATCCGACAGCCCATGAACATCCCGAATTCCCAACTTTATTTTTAATTCATTTTTCCTCCGCCTAAGGTTTTTAACGTTATTTCTTTATATTTTCACCATTTTTCTATTATACCTCCCAGAACAATCCCGACTGTTGATCTCTGCACGATCGACGGATCTGACATATTTTCTCCCTCTGCTCTCCTTTTGACGTCCTCTAACGAATCCCCACCATTGGATGTTGCCATCCAATGGCCACGCTCCTTCCCCGCAGCCTCTGAAGTAGTTAAACCCAATAACGTAGGATTTCATAATATTTTGTTTATTTTGTAGATGTTTGATGGGTTTTCCATTATATAAAAGCCAAAGGGCGGGAAATGATGATTCCTATGCCTTTGATTCATTAAAGGGAAGCTATTCATGGGTTCAAATTCCATGTTTTGTCAATGCTTCATGGGCATTGATGCCATATGAGTCCTGTGCGGCCCTGCACATCAACAAGACACACTGAATGAAATAAAAACAAAGAGTATTAGTGTCGAAGACAAAATACAACAGAACAGAGGATTGAAGACAATTTTGGGGGGATTACGGCTAAGATTAATTATCAAAAGCCTAATCCTCCAAATTAAAACATAGTTAAAGTAAATCATAAATAATTATCAGACTAGAAGGCCTCCACCACCAGATCACAGGCCAATTGATTCCTCTCAGCTACCACAAAGCCACATGTTGCCTCAAAGCATTCAAACAGAGGCCGAAGTTATTGATCAGAAGAAGATATCTGCCTCAGTGCAGCCAGAGAGTTAATTCTGCTAAAGAAACTAATGCACAAAAAAAATATCAGCAGAGTTATTACATCCTGAACAGAACCTTAGAAGTCAACGAAATCTCCCACCGAGCTTAATCTTTAAATGTAAGACAATTAATACAAGCAGAACACCTATAAATTTCTCCATTGAGCCCCTCAAAGGCAAAGAAGTATTAAATCTATATTAATTGCCTTTGGAGATCTTTTATTACATTCCACCTCCTCATTCTTCTATAAATACTCCTGTAGAAGATGAGACAATGTTGGTTGATCACTTGCTGTAATATTGAAACTCTCCAAAATAATACATAGTCTGTTGAAGTTGAAGATGAAATTGAAGTCTTGGAAGCCCTGATGATGTTGTTGCGTGCTTGTTCTTGAGAAGGCTCTATCATTGGATCCATGAGCTTGGCTGTTGGTGAAGTATTCTGAACTGTTCATGTTTTCTCCTGTTTTCATTTTGTTCCATAATTTCTTACTATAGTAGGATGAAATTTTTAGGCTAAGAAATGACTTGCCGAAGCACCTTAGACCTGTTTATCCTTCACTGCTTTATGTTTTCTTCTGCTAAGGTATTTTAGAGTCTTTAATCTCTCTCTTTAGTCCTCATGCTTGTTTATTTTTATAATAGTTCGAAATGTTGTTTTCAGCATGATTTATGGTTCTCCCTGCTTGTCTGCTGCCACTTAAAGGCTGTTATTGAAGTCTCCCTTTGAAGTATCTTTGTTTACAGTGAGCCAAGGAGGTATGTTCTGATCTTTCCCTCTGTCCTTGCTTGAACAATTGTCTTAAAGGTATTTATAGTTGTAATCATAGATGTATTAGGTGTTGCCTCTTCTATGAATGAAATTATCAGTGAATTTTTATGTTTTCTAAGTCATTTGAAATAAAATCTTTGAGGAAATAGGGTGTTCCCCGAATCATAGATTTCATTTTAAAAGTTGTTTTGAAGTCATTGTTTGCTTAAAGTGTGGTTTTTAGAACTCATGGTCAGCCCTGTCTATCAAATACCTCTTTATTGTTCAAGTCATGTCTTCAAATTCCCTTTGTTGAGAATTAAAACTTCTCTTTTCTAAAACCATTAATGTCCATCTCATTTACAACTAAATGATCCTGTGGCCAAGGTAGATTTTCCCTTTGATATCCCATATCCATTTATAAGTTTGTCACTACCTTTTCTTGACTCCATTACCCAATGAATCCAACATTTCCCCTTTCTATCTATCTTTCCTAGACCTTTCATATTCTGTTGTATCAATTCAACCAAACAAACAAACAAACACCTGCACTTAATAACTAGTCTAAAACCAATACTCTAAGCACACAAGATAAACCTTTGCAAAACAAATAATTTGAGAGATCCCTCTCTTAAAGCAAGAGGACTAGATCCTGTAACTCTAAAGATGGGTTCTGATGTTGCCTTGTCTTTTGATTTGCCAAACTATCAAAACACGGGAGACCAACACCCAGCGCCTTTTCTTCTGCCTTCATTCCTTCCATTTTCCACAAAACCATGTTTTTGCCTTATGATTAGTCCCCCGCCATCGCAAAACACTGGTTCCCTTTGTTTTTTTCCTTTCCCCGACCCCTCGATCATGCGATGTGATCCTGGTCGTTGATCTGAGAAGATCTACGGCCATCGCATCACCTAGTCCCTCGACCCCCGTCTGCTACACGAAAAACATCACATGTCACCGCATGGCCCACCATGTCTTCCGCCCCTGCATCTCTACGCCTATCGCATGTGACCCGCACCATCCGATCAACATCCCATGATCCGACGACTTATACTCCATATCGAAAAATCTTAACGCCTGAGGTTTAATGTTTCAAAATTTTGCGAAATGGGCGGTATTGAAAATCCACGTGTTGACTAGTGTATGGAATTGCACTCCATCCGCCCCAAACAACTTACTACCGTTTTTCTATGCGATAACCGCCAGTGGTTTTCTTAAACCATTTTTCCTCCTTTCGCGCCATTCCACCAATTTGAACCTAGTTTCTTCCCTCTGCCATGGTTTCGACCCTTTGGCCGCTGCATTCACCATCTCCACACTGATCCTTCACCATCCCGAGCCTCTGTTGCAGTCATACTCGGTGCGCAGGTTTTATTTAATTGGTTTATCTTATGTTTGCAGGTTTAATGGTGATCGCTGTCAGTTTCCCACAGTCACAAACAGGTGACAAAGAAGGTCCAGGGTGATGATTCTGCGGCCTGAAATCAATGCAAAGGGAACAAAGGGGGGATGAATTACGTGCCTCAGCCTTGTATCATGATCGCTGGCTGAACGAACAAAACCCTCCGACACCAAAGCCACCTGTATAGTCAGTAGTACAGAAGAAACAAAAAAGAGTATCAGAAAGGATTAAAGTTTAAAGCATAATACTGAAGATTTGACACTCAACCTGAAGATCAAATGCAGATTATCAGTGATCAAAGTAACAAAGAAGACCTATTAGTAGAGCGTTATTTCCCTAAGGCAGGACAAATTCCCTCAGCCTAATTCATTCTTCATCGAGCCCCAGGACAGTTATTATTCTGACAGAAAGTCCTAAGAACTGTCAGTGCATTAGTTATAAAGTATGGAAGACCTGAAAGACAAATCTTCATCTTTCTTGTCTCAGAGTATAAACAGAGTACTACAGCCAGAAAATTATTTCACAAAATATACCCTAGGAGTTACTGTCAACCTGACAAAGACTCCTAATTCATCTAAAGGGTACACACAATTAATGTAAAACCATTAAGCAGAGTGGGCATCCGAATACTTCTTCCCCTCTGTCTTAATGAGTCATTTAAGTCCTATCTACCACTACTATCACTGATTCACCTATAAGAACCCATGAAAAATACATTGAAAATGTTGCTTGGTTGTTGGAAATTAACTGATTGTGAGCTGTGTATTGAGTTAGAAGTTCTTTGAGTAGTGTTGTAAATAGGCTGGGAGATGAATTTTGGATGATATCAAGCTATTGGACAAGAATGTATGTGACTGGTTTTGCTCTGCTAATATGACAAGCATGTTCATCGGATCCTGATCTAAGTTATTGGTGATGTGTTTCTTCTCTGTTATTGTTTTCTCACTGTGTTACATTATGTTTCATTTTCTCTAATAAGAAACGGTAATTTTAGCTTAGGATATATTGTTGCAAGTACCCTAATGCTTCCTGCACATTCTTATCTTTATGTTTTCTGCTATTAGTGTATCTCAGAAACAAATTCAATATAATTTAACCAGTTGAAATGTTGGTTTGCCCATGCTTGCTGATGTATGAATTTAGAGTTTGTTTCTTAGATGTTCTTGTTTGGTTCAGCCGAAAGAATGAAGAAATAGGGAGATTTAGAGTTAGCCCTGTCCCCTAAGTTCTTTTTCCAAAAGTTAGCCTTTCGAAGATCCCTTTGAGTTGGATGTCAAAAGGAGAGAAGGTTAAAGGTATTTATCTGATCTTAGATTTCACTCTTTGTTTAAACTTAAGTGTTTTCTATTGTCTGAAGGTAGTCAGGAGGACTACTGGATTGTTGTCTTTGAAGTTAGCATCATCAGGGGTGTTGATCATAGAGGTATAAGGTGTGCGCTGTCCCTTGACTCACTCCGAAGTTGTCACCTTGAAAGGTTTTTCTTGTTATTCCCATTCATTTCCTTATTGTTTCATGCCATTCAATCATCTTAAGAGATCCTCTAATTTAGATGACTATCCCTTTGAAAGCCTTGGATATTTGAATTGCAAGTAAACCCTTTTATGACCCCATTGCCCAATGGATTTGTATTCTCTTTGAATTATCTCCCCATTGCCAAAAATCCTTTACTATTCATTTCCTTTGCCTTACACTAAACCCTTTTTTCAATGTTTCCCAACCAAACAATCAAAACAAAAACCCATGCGCTCTATAACTAGCCTAACATCTTGAATTGAACCTTAAAGATATACATTTATTTACCTTTATAGAGAGATCCCTCTCTGGATCCAGGAGGGCTAGATCTTGAGATCCCAAAGTGGTTTGATGTTGTCTTGTCATTTGGCATTGCCAAATTGCCAAATCAAAGGAACCCCAACATACTGGCGACTCCACTGGGGGACTCAGATAGTCTTAGTTTGGTAAAAATTGTTGATGGTGGATAGAAGCGTGCTTCAAAACATTGAAAACCCTCCACCTGGTGACTCCATAGTTCCTAAATGACCAAAAGACTCCATTGGTGATCAGTAGGCCTGCTGATTATCTCTGTTTTCACAAGAATCCACTGGGAGACCAGTTTCATCATAACATCACCCACTCTAAAGGAAACTATGAGTATCAGTTTTCTTTGATTAAATATGTTTGCCCCTAAAGACTGTCATATCTAGTTTGAGCTATTGTTGGAAATTTTGGCCTAATCTTGGCTTCAAGAAGCATCTATACTAGAGCCTACCCTGACCCTGACCCCCCTGAGATAGTTGATAATCTAGAGAACCTTCTCTGGAAGTCTCCTAAGCCCAGGAGTTCAACCATTGTCAAATAGATCACAAGAGTTAATTCCACCCCTGAAAACCTCTCAGCTCTTCGAGATACTCTAGGTGAATTAGCCTTTCAAAGAGATTTACCAAGAACTAGGTCACTAAATGGTATTGACCAAATAGATTTTGGGCCACAAAGTTCATTGCGCCATAGTGGCCAAAATACAGATAGTAGTGGGACCCCTCCGTCTACACCCCGTGATATACATATCATTCACAATTTTGGATCCTCTCACCCTAGGTTTATTCATCAATCTTCTGTTGTCCTAAACATTTCTACCACCTATACATCAGTCATCCACACCAATCCACTCCATCACCTCCCACCTGTTATTAACCCAATCTTTCCCCCAGAGAATCCTACCATGGCAACATGGTATGATCCCTTGGTCTTTCTTGCACCTCTACCAAATTTACCTCAAGGGTATCAGACCTCTATTCCATTATATGAAGCCATGGGCTCAATCACTGCCTCACAACACATAGATAAAATGAATTACTACTGTGATAGAAATGAGATAGCTGATGAGACCATTAATCTCAGGCTGTTTGCTCAAAGTTTTGGGGGAGAAGTTAGGAAATGGTTTATAAATCTAGCTCCACATAGCATCCATGACCTCCCTACCTTTCATCAATTATTTCTAAACAAGTGGGAAATCCGAAAGAACCCCCTCCAAACCTTGTCTGAATATGAAAACATTAAGAGGAATGTAGGAGAAGGTGTTCAGGAATATTGTGCTAGGTACAACAGTGTTTACAATGCTTTTCCATCCCATATGAAACCTCCCCAAGGGTTAGCCCTCATGAATTTCCCTGATGGTTTTGATCCTGAAATGGCTTACCAACTAAGGGAAAGAGACTATAACACATTAGAAGACATGCAGAAAGGGGCAGTGAGTGTGGAGGAAAACTTAATTGCAAAAAGAGCTAGGATGAGGGCTGAAAAGAAAGTAACCTATAGGGAGGACACCACAGCTTCTACATCTTCCAAATTAGATAACCTAGCCAAGAACATGGATAGGCTAGAAATAATGATGGAGAAAATGGCTCTCCAAGCCAATAATCAGAATAGAAATCAATTTCAAAACCAGAACCAGAATTTCAGGAAAAACACTCCTCCTAATAGACAGAGGGATTCTGACCAACAAATCATACTTCCATTCCAAGATAATTTCCTTGATGAGGATGAGGGAATAATAGAAGAATTAGAGGGAACAAACATTAACATGTTGGGAGTGGATAACGAAGATCATACTTTTTTCACAGAAGACTGTTGAGTCCCAAATTTGCATCTTTTCCATACACTTTTCCATACCTTTTTCACTCACCTAAACCTCCAAAATTGTCAATATCATGTGCAAAAGGGTATCTAACATGGTTTTTAATTATGTTTTTGTGTTTTCTATTTGATCTAGATTTTGTTCATACAGTTGCGGAAACTTGTCACTTTCCGCAGCTGCTGCAACTTTCCGCAGCTATTTTGTGGAACTATATGCTACATGTGTCTACAAAGGAAACGAGCCACATGGGCAGGCTAGGAATGACGAGGACATGGTTCGTGTCCTATTGGTTCAAGTAAATTCGTCAAAGGAAGCCGCGGTCAAAGCCATCCACGTGGAAGTCAACTATGGAGTTTCATGTCGGCTGGACTCTGTTTCGTGGCAAATAAACATCCATACGGCCGTTTCTAAGATTGCGGAGGTTAAATCGACATCTGTGCAGAGTTCTGGAGTTGAATTCAAGCATCCACCTTCCGTAAATTCACTTTCCAACACGGCCATACTCCTATATCCGTGGCCGTAGTGGTCTACGTGCTCTCTGCCATTATAAACTTCAGGAGACAGTTACAGTTTATTGTTTTATATAGAGCGTTTGCATACGCACAAAAAGTTAGTTGTTATTTGATAGTTGATGTTCGTAAATAAACTCTGTTATCTGTTAGTTTGCTTTGTAGTGATTACGCTGCCCTTGAGCCGTAACACTAACATTCTGTAATGAACTGCTTGTTAATATGAGAAGACTCTGTTTTTCAACTTAATTCGTGTTTGAGGATCGTTACCAAAGCTGTGTAGAGGGCCCCTGCTCAGCCAAGGTTTTGTGTATTAGTGTACATTTCTCATTTCATTTCTTTTAAAAATCATTGTATCATAATCCATCATATGTTCATACTTTGTAGTTGTTTCATTTCTGTTTATACATTTCCATAATTTCCATTTCATTTCTGTCTTTCATGTTTTTATGATTGTTAGTCACTGATCAGTTTTCTTGTGCAGGTTTTAGGTAGACAGCCCGGGCATTTTTCATAGTATTTTGACTAATGACATGAAACTAACATTGTTCTGCTGCTAGTTTTCTTTTCATAGCTTTTGTTTAACTTCAGTCTTGCTTTGTACGTTTCAGTTTTGCTTATCTGATTCAATAGTTAAATTTAGATATATTAAGCTGCTCATAGCGTCTTCAGTTGCCTCCGAAAGCCACAGCTGGACTGATGGTGAGGGACTGCATTATGAAATGTGTAGTTTAGTATTAGTTTCTTTTCTGTAAATTTAGATATATTAAATCATGTATGACATCTTCAGTTGCCTCCGAAAGCCACAGCTGGACTGATGGTGAGGGATTGAATCATGAGTGTATGGTTTAGTATTAGTTTATTTTCTGCAAATTAAATATCAGTTACACAAGTTGTTTATGATTACTTCCGAAAATCATAGCTGGACTAATGATGAAGGGTCAAAAGATAAATTGATGTAATCTGATTTAGATTTATTTTGTTGCAATTTTGAATTTCCATAAGCGTAGTTTCTTTTGTGTTTAGTTGGCAGCAAGAATAGTTTGGTTTTCATGTTCACTAGTTTACTGTTTTGACTAATGACATGAAACTAACATTGTTCTGCTGCTAGTTTGCTTTTCATAGCTTTTGTTTAACTTCAGTCTTGCTTTGTACATTTCAGTTTTGCTTATCTGATTCAGTAGTTAAATTTAGATATATTAAGCTGTAGTCGCTCATAGCATCTTCATTAAGCTCTCAAAGCCACAACCGGGATCGACAGTGAGGACCCATTATGAAATGTGTAGTTTAGTATTATTTTTCTGCAAATTTAGACATATTAAGTCGCTTACAGCGTCTTCGCTTACTTCCGAAAGCGCGCCTGACCGATGTTGGTGAGGGGCTGCATGATGAAGTGTGTAGTTTAGTATTAGTTTCTTTTCCGCAAACTTAAATATATTGAATCATGTATGACATCTTCAATTGCCTCCGAAAGCCACAGCTGGACTGATGGCTAGGGATTGAATCATGTGTGTATGGTTTAGTATTAGTTTACTTTCTGCAAATTAAATATCAGTTACACAAGTTGTTTATGATTACTTCCGAAAATCATAGCTGGTCTAATGATGAAGGGTCAGAAAATGAATTGATGTAATCTGATTTAGATTTATTTTGTTGCAATTTTGAATTTCCATAAGCGTAGTTTCTTTTGTGTTCAGTTGGCAGCAAGAATAGTTTGGTTTTCATGTTCACTAGTTTCATGTTTTGATTCATTAGATTAGCAGCACCTTTTCATTTCAGCAGTACACTTTTACTTTCTTTCAAGTCTTGTCATTGTAATTTTCAATTTGCTTTTAAAGTTTCAAGATTGGTAAATCATTATAGGGGATATCACTTCCTTGAACAAATATAACCAAACTTGTTTTTCATTTTAGAATTTCCATTTCACCTTAGAAATATCAAAAACGACAAAAGTTAAGAAATAGGTTGTCTTGCACATATAGTGCGCCGCACTTCATCAGCTTACGATTCCCGGATTGAAAAATTAAATGCAGCAATTTAGGACACACTAAATTGACCAAAAATTTTGGCGCCGTTGCCGGGGAAGTGTAACTAGGTAGCCAATTTCTTAAAAAAAAAAACATAAAATCATAAAAGAAGGGAAAACTTGATAACTTCTTGAAGTATGCTCTCCTCTTGCACCTAGTGTGATCTGGAGGATCAGAAAAGAGAGTTATTGGTTTAGTAATTTCTTAAGTATGCTCTCTTCTTGCACCTAGTGTGATCTGGAAGATCAGAAAGAGAATTATTAGCCCAACTTTTATTAAAAAAATATAAAAAAATGACATGCATAGAGCAAGAGATTCTAGGGGAAGGTTTATAGCTAAAGCCAAGAGTTCGATTTTCACAACTCCATCTTCTTCAAGGAATAGACCAGATTCACCACCATCTACCCCTAGCCTTAAGATTTTTGGAAGTCAAGGAACAGCTGAATTAGAGGATTCTCCTATACCACCTACTAAAATCCACTTAGAAAACAAAGAGACTTTCTCTCATCCTTCCTTGATAGAAGAACTAGAGGACTATAAGGACTCTAAAGAAACTATCATGGCAGAGGAAGTAATAAATAGAGGTGGAGGTAGAAGAGGAGGAGATAATGGAGATAACAATGGTGAAGGAAATAATGGCAGAAATAGGGACAATTTGCTTGGATTCCCTATAGTTGATGAGGAAACTCATGCAACAATGAAAAATATCTCACCATCTGTTCTCCCTAACTTTTATGGATTGCGAAGTGAGGATCCCGAAACATTTCTGTTTGAGTTTGAAGTTGTGTGCCGAACTTATGACTATATGGAAGATTCTCAAAAACTCAAACTGTTTCCTTCAACATTGAAGGGATCTGCTTTGAAATGGTTCATGGGATTAGCCACTCAATCTATCAGGACTTGGAATGATATGAAACAGACATTTTTGGATAGATACTTGGACTATTGTATGCCCACCAATCATAAGGATGAGGTATTCAAAATGATGCAAAAAGAAGATGAAAATTTGGAAGACCTAATTGAAAGATTTCAATACAACTTGGAAAGAGCAAAGATGAGCAACTTAGATAATGAAACCTTGAAAGCCCTCCTATTAAAAGCCATTAGAGATGAATGGATAGACATTTTAAACATGATGGGGAAAGGAGACATTTCTCAACTTCCATTTCATGATATAACAGAACTATGTATCCATCTCTCAAGGGGAAAATCTAAAACAGGAAAAGGGCCTAGGGATCCTTCTCTTATTAGGGCTAACAAATCTGCAACTGGATCAGTAAGTAGGGCAGAGATTGGCAATATGCTTGATGAGTTCAAAACTGATATCTTAGGGAGCCTTAGTGAACAACTAGACACCCTTAAAATCCAAAACAAGCAGAAAGCAGAAACAGATGCCTTAGCCATCTTTTGTCCGAAATGTAGGAAGAAACATGCTTTAAGGGAATGTCCCTTGGATGCAAAAGTTGTAAAAACATGTATGATTTTCTCAGAGAATCATGAGATTAAGGATTGTCCTTCAATTCCTGGACTCAAAGCTGTCTTTCAAGAAGACCCAAATTCAGTAGAATCTCTCTGTTTTGTTGCAAGAAGACCTTGGCAGGGACAACAAACTCAAGGGTTTAACAACCCTATGAATCTTCAAACTCCACCAAATTGGAATCCTTGGCAACAACCTTGGCCCCAACATCAAAATCCATATCAGCCATGGGTACAAGGGATGCAAAATCCTTATGGGAGATTTGCTCAATTTTATCAATATCCTCCATCTTTTCAAAATCAACAAGCTCCACAACTTCCAAGCCCAAATCCACAACTTTCATTGCTATTTCCACAACAACAACCTTCTCAACAAAATACAAATCCTCAACTCATGCTCCCATACCAACAGAAGACAAATCAACTTCCAGCTCAGCCATTGCCAAATCCTAACAATAAGAATCCTCAAACTACTTATATGGTAGAAGGACAACAATTTCCTACATATATGATTGTTCCTCTCAACGATGTACAACTCAGATCTGGTAGAGTTTTAGAAAAACCTTCTATAGATATTCAAGAGCAAGATACCTCTGAGGAGGACTCTCTTCAAGTCAATAAGGGTTCCGAGGAAGAATCTCTTCAGAATTCAAACATTCAAAAAGAAAAAGAAAAGTCAACACCCACAACTCCTATAGTTGAGCAACTTGCATCTTCATCTACACCTCCTTTTCCTGAAAGACTACAAATTGACAAGGGGGTGGAAAAACAAATCTTGTTGCCTAACTATGACTTTCTAGATGAATTGAAGAATGTTTGTATCAAGATTCCCTTGCTACAAGTCATTCGAGAAATTCCTATTCTAGCAAAAACCATAAAGGAGTTGAGTTTCAAAAGACCGGGAAGGAAACTAAAAGACACAAGAAGAATCCACCTGGTAGGAAAGATTGCAGATATTATGATGGGAAAAATTACCATGCAGAAGTATGTAGATCCAGGAAGTTCAATTGTCAAGACACATATAAATGGGATAGAAATTCCAAACACATTGATTGACTTAGGGGCTGCTATCAACATTATGAGTAGACAGACTATGGAACAATTAAAACTTCCTAACCTTCTTTTTACACCTACTTTATTGCAACTTGCAGATCGATCGGTTATTAAACCAAATGGTGTATTAGAAGATATTTCAGTCTCCTTAGATTCTTGGGAATATCCAGTAGACTTTATGATTTTGACTCCCAAAAGTAATCTAGGAGGACATCCAATTATCTTAGGAAGACCTTGGCTGGCCACAGCTTATGCTTTTATTAGTTGTAGATCTGGAGACATGTACATTTCAAATGGTAATTCGACAAAGAAATTCAATTTGTATCCTCCAGCAAGAGCAATCACAGAAATAGCAGACAATGAATGGGTCGATGATGAGAACACTATACAACCTGTCTTTACCATTTCTGAAATTAGTGAGGATAGTCAAATTCTGAACACATTAGAAAATTCTGAGATAACTTCAGAATATGACCCCACACAATTTCAGTTGGAATCTGACATAGAATATTTATCATCAAGACAAATGTCTCTTTACTCTATGGAAGAGTTTGGTAATTCTGCTATTGAGATTTTTCCAGAAAAGACATTGAATATCAACAAACATCCGGAGAAGTCACAACAAGAAGAACTAACCAGAATCTTGCAAAAACATTCTACTGCATTTGCATGGGAGTATACTGACATGAAGGGTATTGATCCTAAGACTTGCATCCATCATATCTATATTGAGGAAAACAGTAGACCAATCAGACAACCCCAAAGAAGGATGAATCCAAATCTTAGGGAGATAGTGAAAGAAGAGCTCCAAAAACTTCTCAATGTAAACTTCATTTATCCAATTTCAGATAGCCGATGGGTTTCTCTTTTGGTTATAGTACCTAAAAAGAATGGTAAATGGAGGGTATGCATTGATTACAGGGAATTGAACAAAGCAACTTTGAAGGATCACTTTCTTTTGCCTTTTATTGATCAGGTATTAGATACATTAGCAGGTAAAAAGTACTTTTCATTTTTGGATGGTTTTAGTGGCTATAATCAAATTCAGGTAGCACCTGAAGATCAAGACAAGACCACATTTACTTGTCCATGGGGAACTTTTGCCTACCGAGTGCTTCCTTTTGGGTTATGTAATGCACCCGCAACATTCCAAAGAGCAGTACTAGGAATTTTTTCTGATCTAATCCATGATTGTGTAGAGGTTTATACGGATGATTTTACAGTTTATGGTAATTCATTTGAAGAGGCATTAGAAAATTTGGAAAAAGTTCTTATAAGATGTAAAGAAACAAACCTTTCATTAAGCCATGAAAAATGCTTTATGATGTTTACTGAAGGGATTGTTTTAGGACATCATATTTCGGGAGATGGGATTAAGGTTGATAGATAAAAAGTTGAAGTCATCTCCAAGTTGCCTATTCCAAATTGTCAAAGAGATGTTAGAAGTTTTCTAGGATTTACTGGTTACTATAGAAGATTTATAGAAAACTTCACTAAAATAGCATCTCCACTCTCCAAATTGCTTACAAAAGACTGTGAATTTAAATGGGATCCTGATTGTCAATCAGCTTTTGAAACTTTGAAAACAAGAATATCTGAAGCACCTATCTTGAGAGGACCAAATTGGAAACTTCCCTTCCATATTTCTACAGATGCTTCAGATACAGCTCTTGGAGCTGTGTTGGGTCAAAAAGATTTAATTCCTTATGCCATTTATTACACCAGTAAAAATTTGACTCCCACAGAGTTGAATTATACTGTGACTGAAAAAGAGTTCTTAGCCGTTGTTCATGCAATTAATAAGTTTAGACATTACATAACAGGCTATGAAACTTTTATTCATACTGACCATTCTGCAATTAGATATTTAATGAACAAACCTGTTACTAATGGCAGAGTGACAAGATGGCTTTTACTTTTGCAAGAATTCAATATTATTGTGTTGGATAGACCAGGAAAACAGAATACAGTAGCTGATTTCTTGTCTAGGATTCAGAATACTAAAGAAGATTCTCCTGTAGAAGATAAGTTTCCCGATGAATACTTGTTTGCAGTAACTATTAAGACCCCTTGGTATGCAGATATTGCTAACTATTTGGTTACAGGGAAACTACCTTCACATTTATTTCCAAGAGAAAAACGAAAAAATATTCAGGAGAGTTCAAGATATTCATGGATTTCTAACGAATTGTTTAAAACAGGGCCAGATCTTGTGATCAGAAGATGTGTCAGGGAAGATGAAATGCCCGATATTCTTAAGGCATGTCATGATGAACCATGCGGCGGACACTTTGCGGACAAAAGGACGGCCTATAAAATCCTTTCCTTGGGATATTATTGGCCTTCTCTCTTCAAAGATGCAAAACAATATGTCAAAAGGTGTGATAGCTGCCAAAGAGTAGGGGAACCTACCCTTTCAAATGAAATGCCATTGCAAACACAGGTACTCATTGAACCCTTTGAAAAATGGGCTTTAGATTTCATTGGACCTATTAATCCACCATCTAAGCAAAAGAAGTATATATTGGTTTGCACCGATTATGTTACTAAATGGGTAGAAGCTAAAGCATTAGTATCTGCTACTGAAAATTCAGTTGTTCATTTTCTTTATGAGGATATTTTTACTCGCTTTGGTGTTCCAAGAGAAATTGTAACAGATCAGGGGAGCCAATTCACATCAAATTGGGTGGAGAAGTTGATGGAAGAATACAAAATCAAGCACAGAAAATCTACTCCTTACCATCCACAAGCAAATGGTCAAGTGGAGTCCACAAACAAAGTTCTTGAAAGTATCATCACCAAAACTGTTCATCTACATAGAAGATATTGGGCAGATAGGCTTCCAGAAGCCTTGTGGGCCTACAGAACTACATGGAGGAATACAACAGGACATTCTCCCTATGAACTTGTTTATGGGAAAGAAGTCTTGTTCCCCATTGAGTTCCAAGTCAAGACCTTCAAGATAGCGGTTCAGTTGGGAATGGACTTATCAGAAGCTCAAAAGCATAGAATGGAGCAATTGAATGAGCTAGATGAGATCAGACAAGAAGCAATTCTAAGAACCGATCTAGTTCAATATCAAAGAACTAAGTGGCATGACAAATATATCAAAGAGAAGAAGTTTCAAGAAGGAGATTGGGCATTGTTATTTGACTCCAAGTTTAAAGATTTTCAAGGGAAATTTCAGACTCATTGGCTTGGGCCATATGAGATTGACAAGTTCTTTAACAATGGAGCTGTAAGAATCAAGACCATTGATGAGTTTCAAACTCCTCTTTTAGTGAATGGCCATAGATTGAAAGTTTATCATAAGCCACTCTCTAAAGAGGATTTTGTCAAGTTGTTTCAAGAAAGTTATGCAATCAGGCTGGTACAGAAGAATCCTTCTTCTCCACCAGCCTAGCTTTTGTTTTTCAAGTTAAAAAAAAAAAAAAAAAAAAAGAGAGAAAAAAAATGGTATAAGCCTGAAAACCAATCATTGATTGGCAGTCTTATACAGAAAATATGGGGTGAAAATCAGGGACACCTGACACTCTATATTTTCCAAAAAAAATCTGTCTTTCATTTCATTTCATTTCACCACCCACTCCATTTCATTCCACTTCATTTCATTTCATTTCATTTCATTTCACTTCAATCCACTTCATTTCATCCATTCCATCAACAAAAATCTTTTTTATGACCATTTCCACCTGGTCATTTGTCATTTGTTCATTTCTATTTCAGCCAAGTAATAGCTGTGTCAGTTTCCGCAGCTGACATCTGTTTCCGCAGCTGACTCCAGTTTCCGCAGCCAGAAGCAGATTCCGCAGCTACTACTCTGTTTTCAAAAAGAATGTACAGTTAGTTGTTATTTCCATAAATTATGAAATAAAATGCAGGAGAGAGGATCAATGGAACATTCAAGACACTAATGAAGATCAATCAGTTGAAGACCAAGGGCAAAAGCAAGGATTCCAAAGGTATGAATAAAGTTTATTTCAAATAGTATTGAAAAACACATTTTTTATATAATTTTAAACTATGAGCTCTACCCATAACGCGCAATGATTATATTGACAGTCCCGTAACCTTCCACGATCTCTATGTTATCCTCTTGCATTTATTCACCAACGGTCTCATCATTGAAATTCCGACTCTCACTCATGTTCAAATATCCCACCGTAGACAATGATACGTATTTGAGTTGACAAAGGACTCTTACAAGCCGCATAACTTCATAATCATTGATTGAAACGTGTTCATATTTATGACACAGCCACCAAAATTCAAAACGCGGCCGAATGCATTATACTTTGTTAACCTCTTTGTCGTGTCTCTGTCGTGTTTAAAAAACCCCACTCTACTCATTCTCACTCCCTGTTTCACTCCATTTCGTTCCTTTTGCTCACTCTCACTCCCGTATATCTACCCACAGTCTTACTCCATTCCGTTTATGGTGCTCATTTTCATTTTATGATAACATCCCCACAGTATTGTGCTCGATCCTGTGTATTCCATCGTTCCATTTCCACTTAAACCCTCACAGAGGCAAACTTGTGAAGCACAGAGAAGTGAAATGGGAAAATTATTAAGGGCAGAGTCGGAAGGACCGAAGTTTATAGAGGGATATCCGCAAGCAAAAGAGATGCTGAGGAAAGCTAAATGGCTGCGTTTTATTCAGAAATTCAGGGGTTACCACAGAGAAGTTACAAAAGCGTTTGCAAGATCATTTGATGGCTCGGAAGCAGAAGTGGGAGACCTCAAGTTTTTGGTCAATGAAGCATCAATAGCAACAACCACATAGCTTCTTCAGGAAGGAGAACGTTGGTTCAAAAATAAAAGTATCGGTGATGAGGCATGGAGAACAATTCTACGAAATCAAGGTATGGATATCACTGTTTTTAAAAGAGGAATCCCTGTGCATGCAATAAAGGAAGAATGGGCCACTTTACTACTAATTGTTCAGAAATTTATTACATGTGAAGGCCGTTTTGGCTCTATGTACATGTACCATACTAGGCTATTGATGAATTTTTTTGAAAACCAAACTCTCAATCTCCCTTATTTTCTATTCAATAGCTTAAAGAAAATGGCTGTGACTGTTCAAAAACACTTGGGAGATGTAGAGCCTCATCTTTATCACCACGGCCTTATAAAAATTCTGATTAAAAAGGAGCTAAAGGAAAGAAAAGATACATGGGAACAATTCCTAGTTAGAAACTTCTTTGAAGAACCTCAGGAAATTCCTGAAGGTAGTCCAATTAGATGGAGTAGAAGAAAGAAAATGAATGTTGAAACCCAAGTTGCTCCTACACAGGAAATTCCCGCAGCTAGCACAGCAAAAAGAAGTAGAAGGAAAAGAACAGGAGATGAAATCCAAAATACTTCTACTACTACTATGAAGAAAACTGATAGGGAAGAGAGATTGGTAAAAAGGAAGAAGAAGGAAATCAAAACTAAGAAGCCAATAATACCAAAAAGGAAAGAAATTATTGAGGCTGTCCATAAAACTCCTTCTTCTGAAGAAGAAGATCACCAAATTCTATCTGAAAGATTAGTTTTTCTTCAAAAACAGTCATCTCTATCCAAGAAGGCAGAGACAGGAAAACAAGAACAAAAGGGTAGTGTACCACAGCATGTGAGGAGAAGCAACAGGCTTAAGGGAAAATTGAGAAAAACACAAATTAAGGGTCCTCATTTCATTGATTTGGGTGAGGAGACATCTGAACAGTCTCCAACTGACCATAGTCCATTTCAGTCAGTTAGTGAACCTGATTCCTTTCATTCCCAATCATACAATGAGCATACTCCATCTTATTCTCAGCAAAACATTGATGTAAGCCCTCCTCGGCCAGATTTTGAACATAATTCTCCTTTACAGCATTTTGGGGACAGCCCAATGAAAATGACACCTGAAATAGACCCCAAGCAGCAGGAGGTATATGACTATATAGAATCCTTGGAAAAGGCAGCCACAGGTCCAAGTACTTCTTCCATTCAGCCTCATACATTACAGGATGATTTAGTTCAATCATTAAAACAGGAAATTTTTGAGCCGGAGCTTTTAAATAGGCACATCAAAAATGAAAATGAAACATTGAAAGAACAAGGCAAACTGGACAAGATCATCCATGATAATACTATGTTACATTTGGGAATTTGGCAAAAGAAGAATAAGAAATTAAAAAGGAAATGCCAAAAATTGAGCAGAGCACTTGTGAATATCAAATTTAGGTGCTTAATGAAGAAACCCAGAATGATGGCAGTACCAAAGAAGAAGAGAAGGGGATTGGATGTGCTGGCTGAAGTATCAAGGCACATGAACTGAACAAAGAGTATCAAAATTTTGGTTGCATGAGGACATGCAACACCTTCACAGCGGGGGTATGTTGAGTCCCGAATTTGCATCTTTTCCATACACTTTTCCATACCTTTTTCACTCACCTAAACCTCCAAAATTGTCAATATCATGTGCAAAAGGGTATCTAACATGGTTTTTAATTATGTTTTTTGTGTTTTCTATTTGATCTAGATTTTGTTCATACAGCTGCGGAAACTTGCCACTTTCCGCAGCTGCTGCAACTTTCCGCAGCTATTTTGTGGAAATATATGCTACAGGTGTCTACAAAGGAAACGAGCCACATGGGCAGGCTAGGAATGACGAGGACATGGTTCGTGTCCTATTGGTTCAAGTAAATTCGTCCAAAGAAGCCGCGGTCAAAGCCATCCACGTGGAAGTCAACTATGGAGTTTCATGTCGGCTGGACTCTGTTTCGTGGCAAATAAACATCCATACGGCCGTTTCTAAGCTTGCGGAGGTTAAATCGACATCTGTGCAGAGTTCTGGAGTTGAATTCAAGCATCCACCTTCCGTAAATTCACTTTCCAACACGTCCATACTCCTATATCCGTGGCCGTAGTGGTCTACGTGCTCTCTGCCATCATAAACTTCAGGAGACAGTTACAGTTTATTGTTTTATATAGAGCGTTTGCATACGCACAAAAAGTTAGTTGTTATTTGATAGTTGATGTTCGTAAATAAACTCTGTTATCTGTTAGTTTGCTTTGTAGTGATTACGCTGCCCTTGAGCCGTAACACTACCATTCTGTAATGAACTGCTTGTTAATATGAGAAGACTCTGTTTTTCAACTTAATTCGTGTTTGAGGATCGTTACCAAGGCTGTGTAGAGGGCCCCTGCTCAGCTAAGGTTTTGTGTATTAGTGTACATTTCTCATTTCATTTCTTTAAAAAGTCATTGTATCATAATCCATCATATGTTCATACTTTGTAGTTGTTTTATTTCTGTTTATACATTTCCATAATTTCCATTTCATTTCTGTCTTTCATGTTTTTATGATTGTTAATCACTGATCAGTTTTCTTGTGCAGGTTTTAGGTAGACAGCCCGGGCATTTTCATAGTATTTTGACTAATGACATGAAACTAACATTGTTCTGCTGCTAGTTTTCTTTTCATAGCTTTTGTTTAACTTCAGTCTTGCTTTGTACATTTCAGTTTTTCTTATCTGATTCAGTAGTTAAATTTAGATATATTAAGCTACTCATAGCGTCTTCAGTTGCCTCCGAAAGCCACAGCTGGACTGATGGTGAGGGACTGCATTATGAAATGTGTAGTTTAGTATTAGTTTTTTTTCTGCAAACTTAGATATATTAAGCTGCTCATAGCGTCTTCAGTTGCCTCCGAAAGCCACAGCTGGACTGATGGTGAGGGACTGCATTATGAAATGTGTAGTTTAGTATTAGTTTCTTTTCCGCAAATTTAGATATATTAAATCATGTATGACATCTTCAGTTGCCTCCGAAAGCCACAGCTGGACTGATGGCGAGGGATTGAATCATGTGTGTATGGTTTAGTATTAGTTTACTTTATGCAAATTAAATATCAGTTACACAAGTTGTTTATGATTACTTCCGAAAGTCATAGCTGGTCTAATGATGAAGGGTCAGGAAATGAATTGATGTAATCTGATTTAGATTTATTTTGTTGCAATTTTGAATTTCCATAAGCGTAGTTTCTTTTGTGTTAGTTGGCAGCAAGAATAGTTTGGTTTTCATGTTCACTAGTTTACAGTTTTGATTCATTAGATTAGCAGCACCTTTTCATTTCAACAGTACACTTTTACTTTCTTTCAAGTCTTGTCATTGTAATTTTCAATTTGCTTTTAAAGTTTCAAGATTGGTAAATCATTATAGGGGATATCACTTCCTTGAACAAATATAACCAAACTTGTTTTTCATTTTAGAATTTCCATTTCACCTTAGAAATATCAAAAACGACAAAAGTTAAGAAATAGGTTATCTTGCACATATAGTGTGCCGCACTTCATCAGCTTACGATTCCCGGATTGACAAATTAAATGCAGCAATTTAGGACACACTAAATTGACCAAACAAAGACAACCAGACAGGGATAATTTTAAGGATGGAAAATTATCTTGAAGTTTAAAAAATTGGCGAATATCACTAGTCCCTAATATGGAAACTATAAAATGTTTATTGATGTACTTATAAAATTATTCAAATTTATAATGATATTATATATATTGTCTATATAATGTGGGCGATTTTTTATGTAAAATAATTTTATATTGTAAAATTTGGGCGAATCATTTTAAAAAAAAAATGGAAATTGGCGAATCTTTTTTTTGGAGAAACCATGGAAAATTAGCCCACCTGCGAATATTAGCCCCTAAAAGTTTCCATGCAACTAGACCTTATACACACATTGTGAAGATGAAGGATTAGAATATGAGGATTATAGGTTAGGATTCGAGAATGCCATCATGCTGGTCCGTGAACAGTATGATCTCAGAAGAAAAAAGAGCCCAGTAACTCCCAAACCAAAGGCCTCTGAGGTCACTATAGAGAAAAGGTCTGAAAAGACTCCTAAAGAGACTGCTGAAAATAACAAAACAACAGCTGAAGGTTCTGGAAAAACCAAGGGTAAGAGCACCCAATCCACTGATAAACCAATTCAAGAACCCAGCAACACTAGCATTGCAGCTAATGCCCCTGATAAAACAATTTCAAATAATGTAAATAGTGAGAATCAGCAAGCTGATTTTGCCAATAAAATAGTGACCAACAAAACAAATCTTAACCTTTCAAAGAGTCAGTTTCCTTTCAATTTGGAAAGTGAAATTGCCAAAATCAAAATTTATAGTCCCTCTCACTAAGTTGGTCACCCAAGATGTATATAAATGTCAAATATTGAAAGCTTTAAACTCAGGAGAAAACAATGACTCGGTCAACCTTATTGATGATCAACCAACTCTCTTGTTTGGCCCAAAAATTGAAGGGAAATTCCAAGAAGGAGTAGTGCCTCCTTTCTATGTCAGTTTAAATATCCATGACAAAATCCTAAACAATGCTATGCATGACTCAGGGGCTTCACATAATCTTATGCCAAAAGTGATCATGGAGAGATTAGGCCTAGAGATAACCAGACCATATAAGGATTTATATTCTTTTGACTCTAGCAGAGTAAAATGCTTAGGCCTGATCAAAGACCTCTGTGTAAATTTGACCCAAATCCTAGCCAAATGCATAGTGATGGATGTTGCAGTGGCTAATGTACCTCCCAAGTATGGCATGTTGCTGTCAAGATCATGGGGTGCTAATATGCAGGGTACAATGCAAATGGACATGACATATACCACTATCCCTATTTTCAACCAACTTCGAAGAATTTATAGGGAAGCAAACATGAATTTAATGGTGAGCAGCCCAAAGAAACCAGAGAATTCCCCTCTTTACTCTGTCCATATAGACCTAGACTCGTTTATCCTTTACAATGATGAGTTTACTAATGATCAAGAGCTAGAAGATAAAAATTTAAACAACAGAGTAGAAGATACAAATCCAAACATAATGACAACTCTGGAAATAGAGGAAAACAAGGGAGAAGTGCTTGAAAAGTCTGCTGAGTTAGAAAATCAGAATAATCAAAACCAAGATTGTAGAGAGTCGATTACCCATCAGCCTGCTGACCTCAGGAAACAAGATGATAGTAAGGATGAAAGTGACAATGAATCTGTAAATAATCCCTTATGGAGCATGAGTTTTGATGGGTCTTGCACTAAGAAGAGTGCAGGAGCTGGGGTATGGTTGCACAATACTGAAAAAAATCATGCTGAAAACCATGCATTCAAATTAAATTTCAAATGTACAAACAACATAGTAGAGTATGAAGCACTCCTCTTAGGATTACATCTATTGAAAAAACTAGGAGCCAAGAGGATAGTTGTTCATGGAGACTCAGAATTGGTCATCAAACAAATAAATGGGGAATGCACTTCCAAACATCCTAGATTAAGGGCATATAGAAATGATGCCATGGATCTTTTGAAAACATTTTTAGAATATGAGCTGGTGTTTGTCCCAAGAAGTCAAAACATACTTGCCAATGGTCTAGCTTGTGCTGCTAGTTCATGTCAAAGGCCACTTAATGACAAACAGTTCATTGTTCAAACAAAATACAGATCAGCAGTCCCAGATAATGAAAAATATTAGCAGGTCTTTGAGGGTGACAAACAGATAGAGGATTTTCTGCTTTCCAGAAATGAGTTTGAATTGCCTAATTCTAACTCTAAATCCAATAAAGACTGTTTGGATAAAGAGCCCGCTGATGAAGAAAAACCATTCCCCATTGCAGAAATAAACATGCTGACCAGAGAATTCGAAAGCCAAACAAAAGAATACATAAATGCAGATAAGGAAGACACAGAGGTACTACAGCCCAAAGACAAAGGTATACCCCGAGGGTTGGCTCCTCTAGAATACCTCTTCAATTTCAATGATGTGGCAAAGAAGCCCACTATAGAACCCACTGAATATGATGTTTAAGAATGCAATATAGGCAGCAAGGACCAGCCTAAGATGATCAAATTATCTAAAAAATTGCCAGCACATATCAAACTAAAATACATTGATTTATTTAAAGAGTTTGTTGATGTTTTTGCTTAGAGCTATGAAGATTTGAAGGCCTATGACATAGAGATCATCCAGAATAAGATTCCATTGAAAGAAAACCAGAAACCTTTTAGGCAAAAGCTGCGCAGAAAAAACCCTGTACAGTTACCTCTGTTAGAAAAAGAAATTAATAAAATGTATGAGGCTGGAATCATAGTCCCTATGAGGTTTTCAGACTGGGTATCTAACCTTGTGGATGTAACGAAAAAGACAGGAGAAATTAGGCTATGTATCGATTTCAGAAACTTAAACAAAGCCTCACTAAAGGAAAATTACCCCTTGCCCAAAATGGAACACATCTTACAAAGGGTAGTTGGTTCTAAGAGGATTTCACTGCTAGATGGCTTTTCAAGGTACAACCAGGTATTGGTACTCCTAGAAGATCAACTCAAAACAACCTTCACAACTCCTTGAGGCACTTTCATGTATGTGAAAATGCCTTTTGGATTAATGAATGCTGGTGCCACCTTTCAAAGAACCATGGACATTGCATTCTCAGAAGAGATAGGGTACTTCATTGTAATTTACCTTGATGACATTACAGTTTATTCCAAAACTGATGAAGAACACCTTAAACATTTGAAAAAAGTCTTTGAGAAATGCAGAAGGTATGGGCTATCTTTAAATCCCAAAAAGACACTGTTTGGTCTCCAAGAAGGTAAACTTCTTGGTCATATCATATCTGAAAAGGGGATTAAAATAGACCCAAAAAGGGTTGAGGGCATATTACAAATTAGTCACCCTAGAAACATTAAGGAATTGCAATCTTTCATTGGGAAGATTAATTTCTTGAGGAGGTTCATACCCAACCTTGCAGAACTCCTTAGAAACATGACTAATATGCTTTAAAAGGAGGTGGGAGTTAAATGGACTCTAGAAGCCAAGAAGTCCTAAAAAATGGTAAAACGTGCACTCACCCCAGCCCTAGTTCTCATCAGCCCTGATTTTACTAAGGATTTCCTCATCTTCTCATTTGCATCAGAACATACTATGGCTGCTGTCCTGTTACAAAAAAATCCAGAAGGACAAGAGTAGCCAATTGCATTTTTCAGCAAGGCATTAAGAGATGCACCTCTGAAATATAACATCATGGAGAAACAGGCCTATGCCTTGGTAAAGGCCTTGAAGGATTTCAGAGTTTATATTCTACGTTCTCATATTATTGCCTTTGTGCCTAATATAGTGGCAAAAGACATTTTGTCACAAGACCCAGATGGTAAAAGAGGCAAGTGGATTGTTGTGATACTAGAGTATGATTTGGAAATCAAACCCACTAAAATCATCAAGGGTCAAGGCTTAGCACAATTGATCGTTGAATCTAACTTACAGGCCCTTGACATAAATATGGTAGATGCTTTGGACGAACATGAAGGGTTACCAGCTCCCATTGTTGAAGAAAAATTCCAAAACTCACCTTGGTATGCTGATATCTTGTATGTGCTTATCAATCTAAATGCTCCTCCTGATTTATCTAAGACAAAGGCAAGGTTTTTAAAGTTGAAAGCTAGAAATTATTGCATTTTAAATGAATGTTTATATTGGAAAAATGCCAATGGCTTATTGCTTAAATGTTTGCCTCACGTTGATGTAGATAGGATCAAGCATGAGTTTCATGAAGGATAATGTGGAGGCCACCTCTATTGGAAAACCACCGCCAATAAATTCCTTAGAGCTGGCTATTACTAGCCCACCCTTTTCCAGGATGTCCAGAAAATGATAGTTGCCTGCCACAAATGTCAAATATTTGAGGGAAAAATAAAACTCCTTCCTCTACCTTTACAACCAGTCACTGTTGAAGCTCCTTTTCAACAGTGGGGCCTAGACTTCATTAGGGAAATCCACCCTGCCTCATCTGCCCAACATAGATGGATACTCACAGCCACTGATTATTTCACTAAATGGATAGAGGCCATCCCTTCTAGGAACACCACAGACTCAGTTATCATAAAATTTCTTGAAGACCACATCCTATCTAGATTTGGCTGCCCTAGGAAAATTATCACTGACAATGCTGCTACATTTGGTTCCAAAAAGATGATTGATTTTTGTCATAGGTATTAGATTGTACTTGGTCATTCCACTGCTTATTATCCTCAAGGTAATGGGCTGGCAGAATCATCAAATAAAATTTTGGTGAACATCATCAAGAAGCTGCTGGAAGAAAATACAAAGTCGTGTCATAACAAGCTAGTGCATGCTTTATGGGCAGACAGATTGACAACAAAGAAATCTATTGGAATGTCTCCCTATCAGCTAGTTTATGGAGTAGATGTAGTATTCCTTACCAGTTTAGGAGTACCAGTGATAAAATTGGTCCAAGAAATATAGTCAGAAGAAGATAGCATGGTGAGAAGGATCAATCAGATAATACATCTCTAGCAGACAAGGGAAGAAGTCTACAATAGAGCTCAGAAAATGCAAGAGAATATCAAAAAGTTGTTTGATAAAAGGACAAAGGCCCATGATTTCAAGATTGGAGACAAGGTACTCAAATGGGACTCTAGGAGAGAAGATAAGGGTAAGCATGACAAATTTGACAATTTATGGCAAGGCCCTTACATCATTCAATCTGCCATTGGTCCCAATGCGTTTTTTCTACAAGAGATGGATGGTACAGACTTGTTTGGGGGTCCTGTTAATGGCAGGATGCTCAAGCATTATTTCTGCTGAAATTCAGTTTAAAGTTTTCACTTCCATTGTAAATATCATTGCTTTGTTTTGTTTTGAAAAGAAAAATATAAAAAAATAGAAAGAGAAAGGTTCAGACAAGCTAAAATCTTGAACCTATGGAGTTCTAAAAGAATGGCTCAAATCAGATCAAAACCTGAGCCAGAGGAAAGGAAAAGGCTGGTTCTAACATGCTTAAAACTTGAACCAGCAAAGAAGAAAATAGCTCTAATAGGATCAAAACCAGGGCTGAAATGAAGAAAAAGGGGTTGACTCTAAAAAGCTCAAAATTTGAGTCACAACAAGGAGGAATGTTTTTGAATTTCAGATCTTCAGCCTTCAAAATTTTGGTTTCTTAAAATTCTGCAAGTTTAAGTCCATGTGCAGCTTGTCTTTATGCCATGGACCCACAGCAAATCAGACAGTCTAATCCTGGTTTGGTTGTGCTTCAATTTCTGTTTTAGAATATAGAGAATGAAAATATGCCAAACAGTTTAATCCTGGCAGATATTAGTTTAGGTAGAGAAGCTATGAGTCCAACTATTTAATCTGGTCTCATGGAGGAATAAGGGTAGAGTTAGATTAGTTTTTTCTTTCAATAAAAAATGATGATGTGAAAGGTCTGCAAGTCTAAATGCACCTGGAAGAAAAAATGTTAGAACAGTAGGATGGGTAGGTAGCTGTTTGGGAAAGTTTTGCTGCTGATATAATATTCATCATGTCTATAACAGCTGAATCAGAGAAATAAGGATGGTCAAGAACAAGGCTTTGGCCTACTTCCAAAGATTTTATCTGAGATTCTTGACACCTTTAAGAAGATGCCATCCCCATGTGGAGCCACCGTTAGCCACCCATAATAATTTGGCAAAGCAAAAAGGTGGCTAAATATGTTTTAGCCTTCAAGAAACAATTCCCTTGCTAAATTGTGAGTTCTTGAAGCCTTGTGGTGTTTTGTTACTCTTTGAGAACATCTTCACTGCTATTTCCACAAACTAGCCTCAGAAATCCTGCTGATTCTCCAAAAAGGCTATTTTAAAGGGGCTCTGAGTTTCCCACTTTCACTCATTTTCCTCCATTTTCCTAAAAACCTCTTTCTATCCTCTAAGCCCCATTTCTTCCAATTTTCTCGTTAAGCCTTGTGAAATCCATTTTATAAGGTCTAAACCCTATTTTTAGCCTTATCAGAACCCTCGTTTGGCTTAAAAACCCCTTCAAAAAGCCTTAAAACAGTCCTCTTAGCAATTAGGTTATTAGCCCCAAGGGCTTATAGCTTTTAGCCCCCTTCTTCACATGACCTCACCCCAGCGCCTTTTCTTCTACCTTCAGTCCTTCCATTTTCCACAAAACCATGTTTTTGCCTTATAATTAGCCCCCCACCATTGCAAAACGCTGGTTCCCTTCGTTCTTTTCCTTTCCCCGACCCCCCGATCACGCGATGTAATCCTGGCCATTGATCTGAGAAGATCTACGGCCATCGCATCACTTAGCCCCTCGACCTCCACCCTCTACATGACAAACATCACACGTCACCGCATGGCCCACCATTTCTTCTGCCCCTGCATCTCTACGCCTATCATGTGCGACCCGCACCGTCCGATCAACACCCCATGATCCAATGGCTTATACTCCATATCGCAAAATCCTAGCGCCCGAGGTTTAAAGTTTCAAAATTTTGCGAAATGGGCAGTACTGAAAATCCACGTCTCGACTAGTGTATGGAATCGCACTGCATCTGCCCCAAACCACTTACTGCCGTTTTGCTATGCGATAACCGCCAGTGGTTTTCTTAAACCATTTTTCCTCCTTTCGCGCCATTCCACCAATTTGAACCTAGTTTCGACCCTCTGCCATGGTTTCGACCCTTTGGCCGCTGCATTCACCATCTCCGCACTACTCCTTCACCATCCTAAGCCTCTGTTGCAGTCATACCCCACGCACAGGTTTTATTTAATTGGTTTATCTTATGTTTGCAGGTTTAATGGTGATCGTTGTCAGTTTCCCACAGTCACAGACAGGTGACAGAGAAGGTCCAAGGTGACAATCCTGCGGCCTAAAATCAATGCAAAGGGAACAGAGGGGGGATGAATTACGTGCCTCGGCCCTATATCATGATCGCTGGCCGAACGAACAAAACCCTCCGACACCAAAGCCACTTGTACAGTCAGCAGTACAAAAGAAATAACATAGAGTATGAGAAAGGATTAAAGTTTAAAGCATAGTACTGAAGATTTGACACTCAACTTGAAGATCAAATGCAGATTATCAGTGATCAAAGTAACAAAGAAGACCTATCAGCAGAGCGTTATTTCCTTAAGGCAGGACAAATTCCCTCAGCCTAATTCATTCTTCATTGAGCCCCAGGATAGTTATTATTCTGACAGAAAGTCCTAAGAACTGTCAGTGCATTAGTTATAAAGTATGGAAGACTTGAAAGACAAATCTTCACCTTTCTTGTCTCAGAGTATAAACAGAGTACTACAGCCAAAAAAGTATTTCACAGAACATACTCTAGGAGTTATTGTCAACCTGGCAAAGACTCCTAATTCATCTAAAGGGTACACACAGTTAATGTAAAACCATTAAGCAGAGTGGGCATCCGAAAACTTCTTCCCCTTTGTCTGAATGAGTCATTTAAGTCCTATCTACCACTACTATCACTGATCCACCTATAAGAACCCATGAAAAATACATTGAAAATGTTTCTTGGTTGTTGGAAATTAACTGATTGTGAGCTGTGTATTGAGTTATAAGTTCTTTGAGTAGTGTTTTAAATAGGTTGGGAGATGATTTTTGGATGATATCAAGCTATTGGACAAGAATGTATGTGACTGGTTCTGCTCTGCTAATATGACAAGCATGTTCATCGAATCCTGATCTAAGTTATTGGTGATGTGTTTTTTCTCTGTTATTGTTTTCTTACTGTGTTACATTATGTTTCATTTCTCTGAGAAGAAACGATAATTTTGGCTTAGGATATATTGTTGCAAGTACCCTAATGCTTCCTGCACATTCTTATCTTTATGTTTTCTGCTATTAGTGTATCTCAGAAACAAATTCAATATAATTTAACCAGTTGAAAAGTTGGTTTGCCCATGCTTGCTGATGTATGAATTTAGAGTTTGTTTCTTAGATTTTCTTTTTTGGTTTAGCCGAAAGAATGAACAAATAGGGAGATTTAGAGTTAGCCCTGTCCCCTAAGTTCTTTTTCCAAAAGTTAGCCTTTCGAAGATCCCTTTGAGTTGGATGTCAAAAGCAGAGAAGGCTAAAGGTCTTTCTCTGATCTTAGATTTCACTCTTTGTTTAAACTTAAGTGTTTTCTACTGTCTGAAAGTAGTCAGGAGGACTGCTGGATTGTTGTCTTTGAAGTTAGCCTCATCAAGGGTGTTGATCATAGAGGTATAATGTGTGCCCTGTCCCTTGACTCACTTCGAAGTTGTTACCTTGAAAGGCTTTTCTTGTTATTCCCATTCATTTCCTTATTGTTTCATCCCATGCAATCATCTTAAGAGAATCTCTAATTTAGATGACTAGCCCTTTGAAAGCCTTGGATATTTGAATTGCAAGTAAACCCTTTTATGACCCCATTGCCCAATGGATTTGTATTCTCTTTGAATTATCTCCCCATTGCCAAAAATCCTTCACTACTCATTTCCTTTTCCTTACACTAAACCCTTCTGTCAATGTTTCCCAACCAAACAATCAAAACAAAAACCCATGCGCTCTATAACTAGCCTAACATCTTGAATTGAACCTTAATGATATACATTTCTTTACCTTTATAGAGAGATCCCTATCTGGATCCAGGAGGGCTAGATCCTGAGATCCCAAAGTGGTTTGATGTTGTCTTGTCATTTGGTATTGCCAAATTTCCAAATTGCCAAATCATAGGAACCCCAACAAAAAACATCAAGCTCCCCACAATACTTTTGTAATTTGTCTCATCAACTAAATCAACACCACCATCTCTACATAATACAACTCCATGAGCACTTGGAGTAGGGGATCCATTACAATCAAGCATTTCAAATTTCTTCAACATATCATGTGCATACTTTGTCTGGAAAATGAAAATTTCATCCTTAGTTTGATAAGCCTCCATTCATTCATCATAGCAACTTTGAACTAATGATTCATTTTGGAACTACTACCCATATACAATAGATCATCAACATGCAAACTTATGATCAAAATATCAATACCTTCTTGTTTGTAGTAAAGGGTAGGATCATTCCTACTTCTCTGGAAGCCTTTTTCCTGAAAGTATCCATCAATCCTAGCATACGACGCTCTTGGTGCTTGCTTGAGACCATACAAAGCCTTCTTCAACTTGTAGACATTATTCTCTTTTCCTTCCACTTCAAAACCTTGTGGCTGCTCCACATATACTTCCTCTTCTAAGTACCCATTCAAGAAGGCACTTTTCACATCCATATGATGTATGCTCCACCTTTTCTGAGCTGTTAATTAAATCAACATTCTAATGGTCTCTTGTCTTGCTATTGGTGCAAATGTCTCTTCATAATCAATTCCATACTTTTGTGTGAATCCTTTGGCAACTAATCTTACCTTGTGTCTTTCAACACTCCCACCACTGTTAAATTGGTCTTGTAGACCCATTTGGTGCCAATATTTCTTTTGTCATGCAGAAGCTTTGTAAATTCCCAAATGTCATTCTTATGAATGGAATCCATCTCTTCTTACATAGCTTGCACCCAAACCTCATTAGTACATGCATCTTCGAAACATGATGGTTCAAAATCAACCTTGGCCAGTAAAGCAAATTTCACTGTCTCACCTATTGGGTTTTCTTCATGTGCTTGATTTTCACTCCTTTGATATATATCACTCAATCTCCTTACCTTCCTTGTAGAACTTGGAGAAGAAGTTGGACTTGAACTTGATGCCGAAGAAATTGATGAAGGGCTGCTTGGTGGAGTTAAACCATTAGATACAGAAGTATTAGTTGGCTGCTCAATATCAACAATTATATCATCATTTAAAACAGATTTTGTCTTCTCAACATGGCCTTTTTGATGACCATAAACTCCCCCTTCATAAAAAATTACATCTCTTGAGACAATAAGCTTGTTCGTGAGGGGGTTATACAATTTATAAGCCTCTCTTATCTCATTATACCCAATGAAAATGCACAACTCACTCTTTGCGTCTAACTTTTTCCTATTTTGATCAGGTACATGCACATAAGCCAAACAACCAAAAACTTTGAAATGATTAACATTAGGTTTTTTTCTGTACCAAGCTTCATAAGGAGTCATCTTCTCTAGTGCACTAGTGGGGCTATGATTGAGGATGTACACTGCTGTAGCAACTGCATCTCCCCAATAAGAATTGCTCAATCCCTTAGTTTGTAACATGCACCTTTCCATTTCAACCACAGTACGATTCTTCCGTTCAGCTATGCCATTTTGTTGGGGTGTGTAAGTTGTAGTATGTTGCCTCATGATGCCATTCATATCACAATAACTCTAGAAATATTTTGAGAAAAATTCTCCTCCATGGTCAGTCCGCAAACATTTGATCTTGCAGCCTTTATCATTCTCTTCAAGTGCTTTGAACTTCTTGAATGTATCCAGGGCTTTACTTTTGGCCTTCAAAAAATATACCCAAAAATTTCTTGAGTAATCATCAATAAAAGTGATGAAATATGATGACTTACCCAAACTATTAGTCTGCATAGGACCACATATGTTTGAATTAACAAGCTGAAGTGGGTGATGAGCCCTCCATGCATTTCCCTTTGGGAACCTTTCCCTTGCATGCTTGCCTTTAACACATCCTTCACAAACCTCCTTATGCTCCTCTACCTTGGGCAAACCATAAACTAATGCATTTGAGGTTAGAAACTTCAAACTGTGAAAATTTAAATGCCCATACCTGAGATGCCATAGCCAACTTGAATCCTCATAAGCCATATTTGCAAGGTTGTTGTTATGTTCATCAAACCTCAAGGGAAACATCCTATTTCTTGTCATAGGCATAACAGTGATCACCCTATTTCCCTTATTCTTATCATAGATAGTACATGTCTTATTTTCAAAAACTACTTTATAATTTTTCTCACATAGCTTCCCAACACCTAACAAATTGTGCTTCAATTGTGGAGTATAATAAATATCATGCATACTATTTATACCTTCTTTTGTTTGGATCTCCATAGCTCCTTTTGTAGCAACCTCCAAATATTTATCATCACCAAGCTTGACCTTAGATTTAAAACTTCCATCCTTGGCCGAAAACAATTTCTCATTCCCTGTCATATGGTTAGAGCATCCAGAATATATGTACCAAACATCTTTACTAGTCTTTTCACCTTTGGCATAAGATAAAAATAAGTGATCTGGAGGATACTCATTACTTTCTTGAGCATAGTTAGCATTTTTACCTTCTTTCAATCTACATTCTCTTTCAAAGTGGCCATACCTGTTACAATAGTAACATTGAACATTTCTCTTATCAAATCTACCTCTAACTCTTCCTGTGGAAGTACCTCTTCCTCTTGAGCCACCTCTGCCTCTACCTCTAGAAAATTCTTGGCTTTTCCATTTACTTCGATCTTGATTGGTTTTGGCACTACCCCTGCTTGCATCTTCATTCTGTGTAATTTTTAATTTAGAGGAAAAAGCTTTCTTTACAACTTCAAAAGTGTCTTTCAATCTTTCTTCATGAGACATGAGAGATCCAACCAACTGATCAAACTTTAATTGTGTCAAATCCTTGATTTCTTCTAATATTATGGCAACATTATTCCATCTAGGTGTTAAAGATCTCAATACCGTTTTTATTATAACTTCATTACTTACCCTTTCCCCAAGTGTAGCCATTTTATTGACCACATCTTTGACTCTCACACAGTAGTCACTTATATTTTCAGCTTCTTGCATCTTCAGATTCTTGAACTCTCTCTTCAATGTCTGAAGCTTTACCACCTTAACTTGATCACAACCTTGGTAAGCTTCTTGTCGAGTCTTCCATGCATCTTTGGTCGTTGTTACTCTTGAAATTCGTGGAAATAAGCTCTTATCAAGAGCTATCTGAATGTGAAACAAAGCTTGAGCATTCTTCTTCCCTGCTTCCTTTCTTGTTGTTCTTTCATTGGCTGTAAGAGCATTCCAATCATCTGGCTCATCATAACCTGATTCAACAATCTCCCACAAATCTTTTCCAATCAAACATTTTAACTTTGGCGAAATTCCAACAATAAAAGTTTAACCCAAAACAATTTTGCCTGCTCCGATACCAATTGTAGAATCTGTAATGGCCACTGTTCTTTAAGCTAGCTAATAAACAAAAATATTTATGACATATAAAAACAAACAATGAAAGAGAATAAAAAAAAACACAGAATAGATCACTGCTCAACTTGTAAATCTTACATTTAATTTGGTATGTAAATACATTCTTATATAATAAACCTATTACTAATATTATTTTGATGAACTATTAACTATCTACTGACATAATTACTAATAATTCTGAGCACTGGCCATTCTAATAATCTGTTGCACTAATTTTTTAATAACAGAGAATCATAAAATCTGCTGGTTAATATCAGCAATTACATGGAGATTTAAGCATTATTCTCAACAATACCATGATAGTCTGAATGCAATCAACAGATTCTTGTTATGACATAAAAAAAAATGATGAATGATTTTGGACAAAACCATTTCAAAATAAGATTGAATATGAATTTTACTCGAATTCCGATTAACAAAATTTTAATCTTCCACTCAAATCTAAGTTGTGACTGCAGACATTTATAGAGAAAAGTGTATCATTGGGATTCAACACGATGATATCCATGAAGTTTGGCTTTAAAATTTCAACGAGGGAATGGAGAAGGGTGGCCGTCGGCCAACGCTAACCCTGCTACGCAACAATGATATACATCCTTACAGGTCGTATGATTTAGGGAGAAGTGGGTAGTAATTTCTTCATGTGGCTGTACCGCTTATTTGGAATCTTAACACTGATTACATCAAATGAAACCTTACATCACTTTCTTTGATGTGAAACATTCTTTTTTGTGGGATAAAATATGATGGATGATTTTCACAATGACACGAGGTTACAAATTGGTCTATTAAATGTTATATAAACTTACATTTATATAAGTGTGTGTTAAAGTTATATAACCGTGTGTTAACGTTAGGTTTAAAATTTAAATAGATTCATTTTGAGTGGTTTTTATTTTAGAATTTTTTATAAAATTTGAATTAAGAATTTAATAATCAAAACTTTAATCAAATAAATTTATTTATATTTTTTATTTTTTAAATATAATAATTTTTTAAAAACATATATATATATATATATATATTTGATTTTTGATATTTTATATTTCTTTACATATTTCTGAAATAAAGCTAAATCATATATATATTTAATGGAAAGTTAAAATTTCACTTTCACATTTCTTATTATATGAAAATCTTATGATGATAAACTACTTCTCTCTTCATTTTAAAGTGATATTTTTGCATAAATTATTAGTTGGATAAAAAAATTTAGCTAACTAGAATCTACTAAGTGATTGTCAATTAGAAATTTGACATTACAAATATTTAAAACTTTTTAATCATTGAAAAAATGCATAAAATCCACTCTAAGTAGAATTTTGGTTAGTACATCAACCTTTGTGCAATAAGTTCCAAAAATAATAAAATGATTACACCAATAATATCATTAAATATACTATTTTCTTTCATTTATAAACCATAATCGTCATATCTAACACATAAAATTGAAAATAAAATTAAATGGAAAATCTACCTAACCTCTCAATGATATCTTTCTATCCACCCTTTTAACACTTTGTAATAGAAACATATCTTTTTCTTCCCCTAGTTATCTCTAGTCTCGTTCTTTCCATTTCTTTATATTTATAGTTTTATCTTTAATCTAGTTCTTTCCATTTCTTTATATTTATATATCTTTAGTCTAGTTCTTTTCATTTCTTTATATTTATATTTTTACCTTTAGTCTAGTTCTTTCCATTTCTTTATATTTATATTTTTATTAATTTTATAGTAAAAAAATTTACAATCTTTTATCCATTTTTTTTAATTTACTGTAAATATATATTCAATTCTTGTATAATTTTTTCCTATAATTAACTGTATTAATCTATATTATATATATAATCTATGATGGAAAATTATTTTCCCATAACTATATATAAAAAACAATTTTCCATGAAAAAAAACCCACCAGCCATCCACAGATCCAATAAAGGGCCCAGTTCGAAAAATGCAATAGAAGTCGGCACGGCGCGTTGTATCACTCTAAAAGTGAATTCCATTCCATCCCTGCTTTCTCTGTGGTGGTCGACCGTCATTGCCGTACTTCATACGTTGATGAGAAAAAGTAGTGAAGATTATTGGCATGTACTTATCTGCACATCAATTTTAATAAAAGTCAAAAACGTGTTTCACAAAAAAGTTGAAAGAAAAGTTATTTTAAATTTCATGAGGTTAAAAATAATTTATAAGACAAATTACTTTTCTATCTAACTTTTTTCTTTTTAACTTTTGTATTCTACTCTGAAATTTGACAAGTTTGATACTGTGCACATTTTATTGAACCGAAAAACAAGTTTTACGATTTAACGAAAAAGATTTATGCAATAAAAAAATGTATTGCTTTATGGTTTCGGTTCGACTATTACAGTGGCAATGAATAACTTTATTTAAAGAATAATAAACTGGAAGAGTTTATTCTTAACAGTTGGTTTTTATTCTTAATTTTTTTTATAAAATTTGAGAATTATCCTTTATACAAATTGATTAATCACTATACAAATTATAAATTATGTATCGTCCAATTTGACCCTTGTATGCATGTATACTTTTACGTGTATACATTTTAGTGTATAAGTGTAATGGTCTTTTCATAGAATGATTAAATGGTTGAATTGCTGGTACAATGGAACGTCTATTTGACTGGATATAAAATGAAAAATTATATCTATTATATAATTTAATTATACTTTTAGTAAAATCAATTTCTTATATTTTATAATTTAGATTATTTATTTAAATAAAAAAATAAATTCAATACTTTAGAATACCTATAAATTAAAGAGCGTACAAATATATTTCTTTTATTTTATAATTTAGATTTAAATAAATTTAGATTATTTATTTAAATGCAAAAATAAATTCGGTAATTTAGAATACATACAAATCAAAGAGAGTACAATAGAAATAGAAATGAGGGAGCGGATGGTCTCTAGTCTCTCAATACATTAAAGTAAATTTGCCTAGAAACTCAATGATTGAGAACCACTATGGGCGATGGTCTTTAGCCTTTGGGTTCATTAAAGTGAAACTTAATCACTGAGTGAAACTTGATAATTGAGATTGAGTGGGGCCAAGGGGCCAAATTTCGAGAACGAATTTCGAGAATTTGGTGAAAAAATTCAAAAAATCATGAAAATGGATTCAGCATCATCAAAAATCTTTAAAACACCTATTCAAAAAACACCTTTATATATATATATATTTGAAAAATATGAAGACAATACAATTTCTTAGAAATTTTAATACAACTTCGTAAATTTACCTCTTCCATTTTAAAATAAAACTTTCTACAAAATTACATGTGATAAAATCCATTTTATTACGCTGAAATAAAGTATATTAAATTATAGTAGAAAAAGAGTAATATGGAAATAGGAAAGAAAAAGGTAATATAAATCTGGTGGATAAAAATTATAAGGTTCTAAATATTAAGTATAATATTTTCTAAATGTTGAGTGAAATTTTTGAATAAATTTATATATAATTTAAGAAGATAAATATTAATTATATCATAGACTTGCTACTAAAACACCAAATAAAATTAAAATGATGAAAAATTAATAATTTCTAGTATTAAAAAAAAATAATAATAAAAAATTACGGATTATAATATTAAAAAAGATAATATTAGAAAGAAAAAATTATTACGATTTTGAATTTTTCTCTCCGTCAACTTCTCACACATTATATACCTTCTTGATTGCTCTCCCGGTTGGACATATAGTTCCCTAAACCAACGCACAAACAATAGATATAATGAACGCAGTAGAGTAACGAAGACGGTCACTATGAATGGAAAGTCAAAGTACTCATTATCAAAATATTAATAGAGTAACGGCAACGAGCACTATGAATTTAAATTCAAAGTAATTATCAGCAATTGCTTTAAAAGGTGTAAAGAGCGGTTAATACGTTTATTGATTAGGAAAAGTTGTATAAGGAAAGTATTTGTAAAAGTGTATGTCATATGTTTTGTATTTTCAGAAGTATAAAGATTAACTTTTAAAGATGAAAAGTTATGTATTAGATCCCAACTTTAATTAAAATTAACTATTACCCACATCTCAATTGAAAACTATAAAATTATAGTTATGTTTGTTTTAATGTTTATACATAATATAAAATTGCTTCCTCAAACACCTTAGTCTTCGCCTCCTATGCACTTTCTTTTGCAATAGAACCATCCTCTCTCAATCCCTTACCTATCTCTTTACAACCAATGCTCAAGCCTACTTTGAGCATTGTTTTTTCCCATGCTACATGCTCTCTTGTTGATCCCCTTATTCTGCTTGCTGCTTAGGCACCCTTGGCTTTTGCACCTCCTCCTAACAACCAAGGTTTGACAACAGACAATTAGGAGTTATGAGTCTTTTTCCACAGTTGCAGAATTGGCACATTTTAATTAATTTAGGGTTTTTCTCAATAGTTAATTGAAACTTCCTTCTCTAGTTTGTTTTATTCATCTAGGTAATCCTTCTTCTATTCAGTCATCCAATGGATTTTTGTCTCCTGATCTTTTCAGTTGTAAGACCACCACCAACCATGTTTGGTATTATGTGTTTGTCTTAGATGAAACAATCTTTCTTTTTCTTATTCTTATATTTGTAACTTTGTCTCTGTGGTTTCTATTCCAATTGTTGACATTGACCATTCATTAGATGAAACCTTTTTGGGTTGTGCGGGCACAAACATTCTAGAGTAGTTTCTATTTTTTTGGATACCAATCGGCTACAAGAATTACTAGGCTACCCAAGATACTCGGTCAAAAAATGTTAAGATGAAGGAGGACGAAATAGAACATATTTGATGCCGAATCTGCGAAGCTAAACTCATCATTGGAACACCTTTGGTATAAAAATAAAACACACAAAAACCATGAAACAAAAAATTTTAATAAATTTTATTTAAAATTATTTTTTGATAATGGAATGATCATGCAAGCACCCCGTGATATTACAAGCTAAATTTTTCTTAATATGCCTTTTCTTTGGATTAGTAAACAAATTCAAGTACATTTTTCTTTTACAATTTTCTATGCCACTCCAATGAGTAAATTGAATTTAAGTGCATTTTTCTACAGAGGCTCTTGCATTTAAGTGAATAGCTTCAAGTGAGTTTCCAAGTTTAGGTTTAAAAAAAATACAAGAGGTTTTTAGATTTTCCAAGTTCTTGGATTAAAAGCGGCTTTGAAAGAGATAATAAAAATGAAAGAGATAATACAAAATATTATAAAGCTCAAAAACTTTTGAGATAGTGTTATAGTGCATTTTTGTATGTTAGCTATAATCTACCAATTTTTTTTTTCCAAATTTTATAACATTTCTATAAAGATTTAAAAGAATAAGTAAATGGATGACACCATCAAATGAGGGTGCCTGTCATTTCTTTACAAAGTTTTTGTGTTTTCAACTATTTTGTAAATGTTTCTTGTAACCTTGATAGAAATAAAAGAAATGAAAATTTGTGGAATTTTATAACAACATCCCTTCACCCAAATATTTCACTTCATCAAGGTGTATGCAAAATTTGTATCTTTTCAACAAAAATTAAAACATTTCATAAATAATGAACGCTTCTCAATGAAATGCGTAAAAACTGCAAATCCACAGAATTGTACAGAAACAATTAAAGTCACGAAATTTTATAGAAACATTCCATCCACCAAATATTTCTCAACATCAATCCATGCACCAAATATTTCTCAACATCAACTCATAATATGCGAGGGAATTTCTTTTGTTTTCAATGAAAATTAATATTTAATTAAAGACCAAGAACTGTGAAAAATAACTATAAATCCACATAATTTTACACAAAATAAAGCCTATAATTATATAAATCACATGTTTCATAGCATTAAATCGTTTAACAAATTTACAAAACCGACCAATGCATACCTGCCATTATATTGTTGCCACCTCGGCTCCACATGTAAAGCTTTTGAGAAATCTGAGGTTCAATAAGATGCTAAAAAGAATTGTAAATCCGCAGACACTTCAGAATGAGGGACAAAAGATAGTTTATAAATATTTAAATGTTTCATAACATTAAAAGCGTCTAACCAGCACATGCCTCTGCTTATCTCACCGCTGCCTGCACTCTGGATGCGAGTATCTTCAGAAATCTGATGATATATACACTGTATATATAACCACAAACATGCCAAAACAGAGTTCTGCAATAGTTGGAGGACGTAGTTTTTTTTGGATACACACTTTGACCGAATTGTAGACTCAAAATTTGTCTATCACATACCCGACGGATTTCTCTATATTGAATGTGCGAGAAGTTAGAACCATTGTCAACAGTTCAAGAGAAGTTAGAAGCATTGTTACGAGCTATGTTACCAGAAACGGGAAACGAAACGAGAAACGAAAACGATAAGAGAAACTGAGTTTGTAGTTTTCGCCTATAAGAAATAAAAAACAAGATTAAAAGTTAACAATACAAAACACAACATTAATCATAAAAATTCAATGTTTCCACATGTGAATTTGTAAAGAAACATTCATAAAAAGTGATTTAGTTTTAAGAAAAATGTCATACTTTGCGAGAATTTAGCCCATCATTAATTTAGCTCATCATTATATGTATATTTTTGAATATAGATGTATCTCTAAGGCCACTTCTAACAATTCATAGTCAAAAGACAAATAAACCTAATAATCTAGATTGTCAAGCTCATTTTCTAAAGACCCAATTCCAAAAGCATTGTTATGGTTAGTAGATTAATCTAAATTGTCAAGCTCATTTTCTAGAATAGTTGTTTAGCTTGACCCAATTCCAAAAGCATTGTTATGGTCAGTAGATTTAGGGTACTGCCTGCGATGTGGCTTAATATATGTAGAGTAGTGTAGGATTTTATTTAAGCACCGACTAAAATAGAGCTTCTTTTCTTTTGATATAACTAAACAGTCAAATATTGCACAAATATTTAAATCAAACACCAAATCGGAATGTCTTGCTGCCTAATTGCATCACCATAACATGATTTTCCTTTTCTTTTCTTGTATGTCGAGCTTTTCAGAACTTGATTTTCATTTTTTTTCTTTTGTATGTCAATCTTTTCAAGCTTGAAATTAGAACCTTGTACTCCTGTCATGCCGTGTGAGCCATCTTTCTCTACTTGAATATGCAACGAAGATCAATTAGAAAAGGCTACGACAAAAGTAAAAGTTCGAATAACGACGTTTCAAGAAGATAAAGGACAATTCTGAGGGTGATTGGCTAAGCACTTCAGGCCAATTTTTTTTACATTTCATATTTCAAAATCATTAATAGTGACATATATTCTTTTTCATTTAGGGTTTTAGTTCATTTTAAATGAACTATATATAATTGGTTTTAGGATTCTAAAATCTTTTAAAAAATTTGAATGAACTTTGATAAAATTAATCATTTGACTTCATTCACATTTATCAAAATATAAAATCAATAAGTAAATTAAACTAAAGTAAATTTTAATAAAATGGATCTATATGTAGCCATTATGTCCAACTGGATAAATCTACATTTATTATTGCTCCTCCATTCTCCACAACTGTTAAACAACCTATCCGACTTATTTTCATTCACACTCTTCTTCTTTTCTATTTCATTACAAATACTCTCCCGTAAGCCTTGAATGGTTAGTGTCTGCTTATGATTGAAAGTTGAAACCCGTTGATTCTTCAAAACTGGAAGTTTCCCATCATGAAATCGATTCCATAATGAAGTCTTATCTTTTTAATACCAATTTGTCAGTAAGTATCTTTACTTCAAGGAACAATTTTAATTGTAATATAAATCTCTACCCTCCTGTTTATTTTTGTGTATTTTTATATAGCAAAGGGTTTATAACATGATTACATTGAACGTCCAGATATTTTTAATAATAAACCAAGCTTGCTATACAAACAAATAATTTCAAGCCCAAGAAGCTTGAATCGTAGGCCAAAAAAAGATAATGGAAGACAGAATTTAAAAAAAAAAAATTAACACACAGTAATATACAAAGGTAATATCAAAACATACCAAGAAATTGGGAATTCACAGATTGAATGAGCTTCTCTCCAAGTTTTACAGAGAAAATCCGTGTTTGCTGAAGGATGCGCTTCTCTCCATACACCTGCTTATGCTGAAGGATGAATGATGAATCTACTATGCAACTTGCTCATGCTCTCACAGCTTAAAGTCGTCAAATTTTCCAGGCTGGCAACTGCTAGCTTGCATGCAATGGGAGAAGCCAGGCGGGAAACGCAACTAGAAAAATAAACTTAGAAAAATTAGTAAGTTTGAGAAAGGAATTTGACATTTTTAAAAAATGGAGAAAAACTTTCTAAGCAAAACGAAAATGTTTCAGCCAAAACATAGACGTTTTTAGAAAATACGCTGTTGGAAACCATCGGTTTCCCTAGAAACCGTTTTTTATCAATCAAAACGAATACGACCGTATAAAACGTAGTTTCTAGTACCGTTTGGTTTCTGGAGCGATTTTCACCGAAAACCAATACCAACGTTGCGTTTATGGTAACAGAGGTTACGAGATTGAACTGGATAAATATCTCTATATTGAATGTGCGAGAAGTTAGAACCATTGTCACGAGATTGAATTTGAATGTATCCAATAATAAGAAGGGAATTATGGGCTTCATGTCCAGAGTGAGGTCAATTCATTTTTCATAGCCACCTGTTCCATTTTACAATTCATTTTTCTCAGCTCTAGATTTGATTTTCTTGGCAAAATGGAAAATTTAGAGGTGCGTCTAGTCCAGGTGCTTCAGCATAAGGATAAGATGCATTAATGGCCTCGCATTAATGACCTCGATGGTTGATTTTTCATCGTGCTTGGTGGAAATTTCAGTGAATTGACGAGTCTTTCTATGAATATTCCATAGAACTTCGACATTAGAGTAAATATGGTGTACAGATGTCAAGGGTAGTAGATGTGGAGGGTAGTGGAGGTGGGTAGGATTAAAAATGTGCATACAAGTTTCCCACGAAAAGGAGTACTGATTCAAAAGAAAGGTTTATCGACCTAATTATCAACATATTGGATTAAATAGGATGGCACTATGAATTGAAAGTCAAAGTAATCATTCGTTATCAAAAGGAGTTGTTTTAATGTGATTTTTTGAAAAGTTTTCTGATTTATTTTTCTGATCTAATTTGTCTAAAATTAGATAGGAATTCATTGAAATCACAAGTTTGATGGGTAAAATCTGCATAATCAAAGTGCCATAAGGGGTTTTTCAAGGTGTTGAATCCATATATGTAGTAAAAAAACCAGTTTAAATAACAGAAATCAAGATTTCGCCTCAAAATTTTCAGCCAAATTCTGACCAACAAATCCACTAGAAAATCCAAAAAATCTCATTAAAAACAACTCCTTTATATTTTGAGTTGTCTTTAATGCAAATTTTATTTTTATGATCTAATTTGTCTAAAATATGGTGTCTAAAATAGGGGAGTAATTCATTGAAATCACAAGTTTGATGGGTAAACTCTTCACAATCAAAGTGCCATAGAAGGTGCCATAGGATTTTTTAGGGTGCTGATCACAAGTTTGATGGGAAAACTCTGCACAATCAAAGTGCCATAGGATTTTTAAGGTGCTAAATCCATAAATGTAGTCAAAAAATCAGTTTAAATAACACAAATCAAGATTTCACCTCAAAAATTTCACCCATATTCAGACTTACAAAAAATTAATAATCACATTCACAAAATAAACAAGTCTATCTATATAATTAAACAAAAAATAATTAATTTATAACTATCTCGATTAATTGTCTTATGATTTAATCTTCAATTTTAATAGTGTATAAATTGAAAAAGTGACATTGTTCAGTTGATTGAGTTCCAATTCAATGAACCTGGCTGGCTGAGGCAATTCCAACTCCTCATAATGACATTACATTATATAAAAGATTATCTAAAATGACAAAGAAAATTTCATTTTGGTAAAGTATGAGATTTCACTAATAAAAAATCTAATAGCACAAACATTAAAAAATAAAAAAACCTACAACTAAAACTTCGCTTGCTTCCGCACTCTCTTCCAATTTGGCTCCACTCAATCTCAATCATTAAGTTTCACTTTAGTTAATGCCGGCACTAAAGGCCCACCATGGCCCATAGCTCTCTCAATTCATGAGTTTTTCAGGGAAATTCACTTTCACTTTGATGATTTCATAGATTAAAGACCATCGGCTCCCGGCATTTCTATTTTTATTCCTAATCCTATTGTAATATGTATTTTAGATTATAGAATTTATATTTACATTTAAATATATAATTTAATTATAAAGTATAATAGTGATTTTATTAAAAGTATAATTAAATTATAAGATATAATATAGTTTTAATAAAATAATTATGACTGACCACACTTCCCCACCACACAACCACACTCTCCCTCCACACAACCACACTTTCCCTTGGCAGGGAGTTTCCTATCCTTATATAAAAAAAAATTATCGAACCATGCGAACCTTGAAAAGATACCAATATTGATGATGGGATTGCCCAATCTATTTCGTGAAGCACGTTCTTGATCTTAAAAGAATGTCAGTGGAAGGTTTCAGTGCAAATACAAGTACCGACCAAGAATCTTCACTACTTTTTCTCATTAACACGTAAAGGAGTACGACAATGGACATCCACCACCAGATAAAATGTGGGAGAAGAAAACATGGATGGAATTTGTCTTAGTGAGTAATACATGTGGGAGAAGAAAGCAGGGATGGAATTTGGCTTACTAAGTAATACAACCCATCATGGAATTTTATTGCATCTTTCGAATTGGGCCCCTTTATTGGATCTGTGGATGGCTTTATTGGAAATATTAATTGCAACTGCAACTATGCAGGAGGACGAAGAGACAGCAGCAGCAAAAAATTTATTTTGTTTAAACTTACACTCCATCCTGCATTGAAGTTTTGATTTAAGCCTTGCAAGTCCAAAATTTTGATGAAGGCCATAGCCCTTTGCAGCAGAGGAAGCCTATGGTTTCAAACCATGTAACCCAACATTCAACCCTCAGCAACTTCACATTTAAACACCACCAACCACAATTTTGTGTTTACTGCCATTTTATTTTGTTTTGAAAAGGGCCACGTCACCTGCGTGGAACCCACCTTTGCCAAGTCATATAATTTGCGATGCGATATTTCCGACATCGGATATCGCATATCGTATGTACAAAATATTAAGTCTATCACCCGAACCCGCTCGCAGACCAAGTCATATAATTTGCGATGTGATATTTCTGATATCACATATCGCCTGTTTGAAGTCCACCACCTGTTAATGTCCACACATGTCAAAAGTGCGATTATCGTTGATCTGAGATCAATGGTAATCCGCAGGCACAAGTTACTCGTTATTTAAATAGAGGAGTGCCTCCTCAATTGACCTAGCCATTGTGCCTTGACCAGAGATCGACGACTATTGTTCACTGCGGGAGCACAAGCAGATCTTGAATCGGAGCATGAAGTGCCACCACTGTGATGAGCTGTGAAGAGAAAATTAATGAAGTATGGGTCATTTTGACAGGCCAAGTACAAGTTGTTGAACAACCGCATTGAAGTAGATTAGATTTTCTATTTTTCATATATGTAATGTAGTTTTGTTTTTATGTAGATAGATAGTGCAGAGAGCAGAACAGACTGTGTGTATTGTTTTGTAATGCCCGAAGGAAGAAAGGGAGACAGAGAGAAAGATTTGTAACACTGTGTTTGTAGCAGCTGATCTTTTGAAAATTCAGAACTTAGTTCTGAAGACAGAATCTTCATTTTGTAATAGATTTCTATGTTTAATGAAATAGAAAAATTTAAAGAATCTCTGTCCATGAATCTCTGTGTTTGAGTTGAGGAATTGTTCTATTCCTCTGTCTGTTCGAAATTATCAAAAATTTCAACATGGTATCAGAGCTAGTCTAGGCTCTTTGAAATTTGTCAAAGAAGCTGAAGGAAGGAGTTGGTGAAGCAGTTTCTCCAATAGTGTGAAGGGTCAGCAAAGTCCAGGTATTTATTAAAAAATATTTTTGTGTTTGCATTAGAATACAGTCCAGAGAAATGTAAAAGGAATTCTTTTTCAAAGACAGAGTTTATCTCTCAGTAGTGAGAAATTTTATTTAAAAACACAGTCAAGTTTTTTAAAGTATAGTTCAGTAAGCTAGCAATGGCAGGAGCCAGCACAAGCACGAGTATGGGAAATACTCAACTCTCACAGTTTAATGGGAAGAAATATAACTATTGGGCAATCACAATGAGAGCCTTGTTTTCCTCTCAAGATTTATGGGAGCTAGTTGAAGATGGTTTTGAGGAACCAACAGATGAAAATGCATTTAATGCCTTAACACAGGCAGAGAAGGATTTGCTGAAGAGTAATAGGAAGAAGGACTCAAAATCCCTCTTCTATCTCTATCAATCAGTGCATGAAAATGTATTCCCAACACTAGAAAACTTGGCCCAATTTCCGACGCCCACTTCATCCACTATTCCGACACATAGTCGTCGCAAGAACGACAGTTCGAGGAAGCGAAAAACGTGGTTTGCCATTACGTCGCAATTCCGATGCCTTGACAAAGTGTCACACTACCGAAAATTTTTCCGTCGCTTCCAAACAAGCGTCTCTCTTTCGACATTTCCCAAACCGTCGCTCTTCCGATGTTTGTAAACTGTCACAATTTCGATGAAATGTGGTCCGAAATTTTGAACGTCACTCTTCTAACGTTTTGATACCATCGCTCTTCCGACGTTTGTAAAATGTCGCAGTTCCAATGAAATGTGGTCTGACGTTTTGAACGTCGCTCTTCCGACGTTTTTATAATGTCGCTCTTTTGACGTTTTTAAGTTGTCGCAATTATAACGCCATACAAAAGTGTCGCAAGACCGGCACATTGCAAAAGCGTCGCAATACTGACCCTAGGAAGAACTGTCGCAATATCGATGGACGTCACAAGACCAACAAAAATGGAAATTGTTCAAGACGTTAGAAAACAAACGCTTACAAAGCGTCGGTATACCGACGACGAGTTCAATTTAAAAAAAAAATGAAACTTTAAAACATGACAGTAAATATCCAATATTTGTTATGAATTGTGGGCATTCCAATTGTTATGAACATAATTCGACCATGAAATATTAATATAATAAACCACCCCGCAGCGCTTCGACTATAAACAATCATATAAACATGGCTCTGTATTTAAAAAAACAGGTTTAAAATAGAAACAGAGCAACATTTTTTTTTCTAAGTAAAGTTAATCTATTAACAGTGGGAATAAAATTACAGCATGACCGAAGTCAAAAACATTGCCCAGACTTATGGCAAAAATTTCATCAAAATATCAAAAAAGAAGACTGCCCTCATACGGGGAAACCAGTCTTGAACGTTTTTCAGGTCGTTGCATTGCCCACGCAAGGGAACCATCATTTGATATCTTTGACGATTACAGTGTTTATAGAATTCAAAAATAAAATAGAGGTCCAACACAGTAATATAAGAAAAAACATGCCCAATTAAGTGGGCCGCGAAGCAAGAAAACCAAACCAAAAAGAAGCAGCTACTCATCCGGTGGTTCTTCGACAATTCGGCACCATCCTTCAGAAAACATAAAAATGAAACTTTAAAACATGATAGTAAATCTCCAATATTTGTTATGAATTGTGGGCATTCCAATTGTTATGAACATAATTCGACTGTGAAATATTAATATAATAAACCACCCCGCAGCGCTTCGACTATAAACAATCATATAAACATGGCTTTGTATTTCAAAAAACAGGTTTAAAATAGAAACAAGATAATTTTTTTTTTTATATAAGTAACGTTAATCTATTAACAGTGGGAATAAAATTACAGCATGACTGAAGTCAAAAACATTGCCCAGACTTATGGCAAATTTCTCAAAAAATCAAAAAAGAAGACTGCCCTCATACGAGGAAACCAGTCTTGAACGTATTGCCCACGTAGGGGAACCATTGTTTACATAATTCAAAAATAAAACAGAGGTCTAGCACAGTAATATAAACAAAAATATGCCCAATTAAGTGGGCTGCGAAGCAAGAAAACCAAATCAAAGAGAACCAGCTACTCATCCAGTGGTTCTTTGAAAATTCGGCACCATCCTTCGGCGAGAGCAGCTTCAGACACGGAAGGTCCAGGATCTCGAGGTGCTATCTCCACATCACGAGCCCTACGAACCTGAGCATCTGGTTCCTGCACATTCATGCCACCGTTCCCCTCCTGAAGGCCCAAAAGCTGGGCTTTTTCTGAGCTCAGACCCGCTGGACGGGTGCATTGTTCCTCCACTTGGGCCTCTTCATGAAAAACCATGGTGATTGAAGCTGTGATTCATGGGCAGTTCAGAGAGAAATTAAAGGAATAAAGCACAGTGCGCATCATGGGAGAAGGTGAAGCGGTGGGGAAATGAGGAGCAGGGGAGCCCATACGGTGGCCAGATCCTAGAACCCGACCCTGCCCACTTCTAGTGTTTGGATAGCGGTCTGCGTAATAATCACTTGATTGGGAAGAGGACTCAGTTGAGGGGCTGGAGGGAACGTGCAGGGGTTGGCCTCTGGTGCTACCCCTGCGGAAATGCATCCTTTGACGCACACGAGGCATGGGTGCAGTCTCAGCAGTGGGCAAAAGACGAGACGGAGAAGCAAGATTCCAAGAAACCGAGGAAGACAGACACAGACCAGACCGAGAGAAATGCAGATTTGCAGCAAGGTCTAAGCAGCAGTTTAGCTGGCTTCTCCTTCTCGTCACAGTGAGCAGGCAGTGTAACCCAGCAACCGGAGAGCATCTGCAATTCAAAGGTTGCGGCTCGTCTGAGAAACCATAGCGAGACACCATTTTATCGACCAAACTGCAATGGCATCGAAGAACGCCTGTCATAAATCTCATTGATGAGAGCCGAAGGCTGGATCATATTGGAGCATGCGGAATCGCTAACAGGAGTGGAGGTTCGATCTTGAATAGAATTACAACTTAATGCGATTGATTGAACAACGACGTTAAAACTTAATGTGATTGATATGACAAGCCAGAGGAGGACACGTGGTAGAAATTGATTTGAGCGGATCTTTGTTTGGGTCACTAGTACAGTGGAAATCTGGACCTGAAAAAGATTAGGGCGAATTTGATAAGAAATTCGCGTCAGAACTCTCTCTCCGTACGCCAGCCCAAATTCAGACCCGAAAAATATTATGGAGGAATTCATTTGGTTTTCACGTCACAAAATTGGCCGACGTCAGCAGGCTATTTTGGAACGTGAATTTGGTTTGAATTATGGTTTATCGTCGTTTGAAGTCCGGCGGGCTCCATGGCTAAAGGGTTCGTTTGAAGTTTTGACAAAGGTTTTGTTATATGTTTTATTTTATATAACGCACGGTGGAATAGTTTTATTGTTTGTTAAGGTCCCACACTGTTTTTGGTAATATTTTGTTTTAAATGCGACGTATATATGTTATATATATATTTCATATATATATTAAAACATTTATAAATTGTGGACCCCAGGAGCATTTTAATAGATTTGTTATTTGCATAGTTTTGTTATGTTTTTAATATATGCGTTGCATATAAAAGAAAAGGGCTGTGAGCCTGTTTTGGAATGTAGTTGTAAAGTTTATTATTACACACAATAACAATGTAAGTGTTTTGAAGAGCACAACAGTGCGTAGTTTTAGAGACAGAGAAGAATTTTGAGTGCACTGCGTTTTGCAACAGTCACATTTTGTAATCCCTCTCAGTGAGGAAGAATTTGTAATATTTTTTTTTTGAAGGAATAGAAATTTTTCAAAGTGTTGAACTCTGTTTCCAGTGAAGAAATTTCAATATTTTCTGTGTGTTAGAAGAGGAGAGTATTACTCTCTCCATTGTTATTCTGGAATTTTCAAATATTCCAACACATGGCTATAAATGAAGGAGATTGCTACACATCAACATCAACATGTTTTCAAGTAGGAGCTGCCTAATTTTGTAACAAACTTCTCTCTGGATGTCAAAATTTGTAGAAATTGAAGATTACTCAGGTGATGCCTGAAATTTCCATTGAATTCCTATAAGAATCTTAGATTTGTGACAGAAATCCTTTTGCTAATAAATTAGCTTACTCCTTTTAAGATTGTCTCATTCAACTAATAAAAAATGTTTCAAGGAGTATAATGAAAACTATATTATGTGTGAAGCATAAAATAATCATTGATCCTAGCCTTGGAAGTTAAGAAGTATAATAAGAAGTAGATACACTTCTCTAAATCATAATACCATTTTTCTGAAGCATAAGACAATCATTGATGCTAGACTTGGAAGTTCGAATAAGACGAGATAAAACACCGAAAAAGGAATTCCATTACTTGCATGAAATATGAGTACCGCCTTTTACCAGTAAGCTGGGAGCAAGGTCTAGATTTTGACTGGCATCGATTCTTGTGAACTCAAATTTCACTAAAACATAGTTTTTTGTATGTTTTTCAAATCTATATTGTTGGACCGAATACATAAGTAATAAAAAATTCTCTTTACCAAGTTATTCGCTTCATCAAAAGCCTGATCTTGACATGTGACACTTTTGCTAGGGATAAATATCAAGTGGGTTGTGACATTTTAAAACTTGGTTCACGGTGAAGTGCCCAAAAGGCAAGTCTATCAAAGCATCTGCGACTTGTGTCATTTAATAGTAGCGGATGATTTGATATCATAATGGAGGTGCTCCAATTAAAGCAGTGTAGAAGAGGCAAGAGCCTACAAGGTGTTGGTGTCCTTTTTTTTGATAGTTTGGCAAGTCAAAAGACAAGGCAACATCAGAACCAATCTTTAGAGTTCCAGGATCTAGTCCTCCTGTTCTCAGAGAGGGATCTCTCAAAAGTTTGTTTGCAAAGGTTTATCTTGTGTGCTTTGAGTATTGGTTTTAGACTAGTTATTAAGTGCAGGTGTTTATTTGTTTGTTTGGTTGGGCTGGAATGATACAACAGAACATGAAAGGCCTAGGAAAGATATATAGGACAGAGAAATATCTGGTTCATTGGGAAATGGAGTCAAAAATAGGTCATAACATACTCATCAATGGATATGGGATATCAAAGGGAAAATCTAACTTGACACCAGATCCTTTTGTTTTTGGAATGAGATGAACATTAATGATTTGGAAAGAGAGGGTTGATTCTCAACAAAGGGAATTTGAAAGCATAATTTGAACAATAAAGAGTTCTTTGATAGACAGGGCTAACCATAAATTCTACAAATCACAACTTTAAGCAAATAATGATCTCAAAACAACTTTTAAAATGAAATCTAAGATTCGGGGAACACCCTATTTCCTCAAAGATTTTATTTCAAATGATTTAGAAAACATAAAATATTTACTGATAATTGCAGTCATAGAAGAGGGAACACCTAACTCATCTATGATCACAACTATAAAATACCTTTAAGCCAAATTTTTAAGTGAGGACAAAGGGCAAGATCAAAACCGACCTCTTTGATTCACTGTAAGCAAAGAACTTCAAAGGGAGATTTCAATAACAGTTTTTAAGTGGCAGCAGACAAGCAGGGAGAACCATAAATCATGCTGAAACCAACTGTTCAAACTATTAAGGAAATAAACAAGCATGAAGATTAAAGAGAGAGATTAAAGACTCTAGAATACTTCAACAGAAGAAAACATGAAACAGTGAAGGATGAATAGGTCTAAGGTTCTTCCAAGAGTCATTTCTTAGCCTAATACTTTCAACCTACTGTAGTAAGAAATTATGGAACATAATGAAAACAGGGGAAAACATTAAATAGTTCAGAATACTTCACCAACAACCAAGCTCATGGATCCAATGATAGAGCCTTCACAGTAACAAGCATGCAACAATATCATCAAGGCTTCCAAAACTTCAATTTCTCCTTCAACTTCAACGGACTATGGATTTATTTCAAAGAGTTTCAGTATTACAACTTGTGATCACACACAACCAACAACCAACCCCTCACTCATCTTCTACAGAGGTATATATAGAAGAATGAGGAGGTGAGATCTGATAAAAGATCTCTAATTACAATTAATACAGACTTAATGGCTTCTTGGCCTTTGAGGGGCTCAATGAAGAAACTTACATGGGTGTACTCTGTATTAAATGTTTTTACATAAAGATTTAAGCTCGATGGGAGCTTTGGTTGACCTTTGAGGCTTTGTGTGGCGTCGAAGTAACTCTGCAGATATTTTTTGTATTGAAGTTCCTTGCAAAAGTAATTCTTCGGCCACGTTTTGAGACAAATATCTGATCTTGATCAATAAATGCGGCATCTGATTGAATACTTTGAGGCACAGGTGGAATTTTAGTAGCTGGGAGGAATCAATTTGCCTCAGATGTGGCGGTGGAGGCTTTTCTATTGAAGAAACCCTTGAGTTTTTCTTTAAACTGTGTTTTACTTGGGAATTAGGCTTTTGATAAGCATCTTAGACGTAATCCCCACAAATCTGTCCTTTAATCCTCTGTTCTGGTAAATTCTGGTCTTCATCACTGATACTCTCTGACTGTGCCCGATCCATGGTTTTTCCTGATAAACAGGGCTGTGCAGGGTTATGTGGCATCAATGCCTGAAGGAACACTGATGAAACGTGTTGTCAACACCCTGTGATGATTTTCTTTGGTGAATCAAATGCGGGAGCATCGTCATCCTCTGCCTTCGAATTTTCCTCGAAAAAAGGCGATAAAACCTTGAAACCCTGCAAAATACAAACAAATTATTATAAAATCCATGCATTTATAGGTTTATTGCTGTGGAGGCATGTGGAGGAAGCGTGGCCATTGGATGGCATCATCGAACGGTCAGGATTGATCGGAGAAGGCGGAAGAAAGATTAAATCAGAGTCGTTGATCGCACCGAGATCGATGGTCGAGAGCGAGGGGGAAAGTCAAAATGGAGAATCGTTGACTGGGCGATAGAATCAGGGCGATGGAATATGGACCGTCGATCTGCAGATCAGATCGATGGCGAAGATTAACTGGATGGTGCACTGGGACCACGTTAAGCATCAGACATCTTTGGCGAGCAATAGCCATCAGATGACCCGCCCCAGATCAGACGGTGCATAGTAATATCGCTGGGCATCCACGTCCGAACAATAACGCGCGATGGACGGATGTTTTATGAACAGTGCCCACGACACGCATCAAACGACATATGTAATCACTGGCATTTGGGAAAAAACTGCCTTCGCCCAAAGGCGGTGCAATAGATACCACGCGGTTTTTGGACGGGGTGAGTGGAATGTGGGGACCATGGGAGATGGGCTCCGCACCGTCGATCTGCAAATCAGATCAACGGTGGAGATTAATTTGAAATTTGGACCAGCAGAAACTTTGTAATATAATAAAAATCGAAATTTTAACAAAACCAAAGGTTTTAAAACTTTGGGCGAGTGCATTTAATATTTAAAATGGCTCGGCGCCCGATTGCGGGGCTGAGGGTCATACGACCAGGGATTTATGTGAGAATGGGCTAAGACCCATATATTTACAAAATGTGGGTTTTTATGGTTTTCCAATGGTTTTCAAGGGAAATTGAGGGTTCCGATAAGGCTAAAAAGTGGGTTTTAAACCTTAATAAGTGGATTTTTATGAATGGAAGAAAATAACTCTTGAAAAATGGAGGAATTTTATGGAGAAATAGGGAAGCAAATGAAGGTTAGTTTTGGCAGAAGGAAAAAAGGGAAATGGGGCTTGCAGTATTATTCTGGCTTGGAAATCAGCAGGATTTCTGAGTTTTGAAGGGAAACAGCAGTGACGATTATCCAAAGAATAGGATATTATCAAAAGACTTTAAGAATAAGCAATTTTAGTAATAAAATTGTTTCTTGAAGGCTATCCAACATTATTTAGCTACCACCTGATATGACAGAATTTATGGGTGGCTAACATTGGCTCCACTTGGGGATGGTGCCTTTTTGAAGGCATCAAGAATTTCAGACTTGCTTTCTCTAGGAGGTTGATCAGTTGCCTCCTCCATTGGGTTGCCTTCATTTCTGTAGATGATCTTATTTTGCTCTGAAACATATTAGCAGTCATAAAAAACAATGGTTCTTTCATCAACAAGCTTTCTACCTACCCAATCTTACTGATCTAACATTTTCTCTTCATTAGAGTGAACTTGGATTGGAAAACTCTTTTCACAACATTTTATTCTTTTGAAAGCATAAAACTAATCTAATTCTACTCCTTATTTCTCCCCGAACTCAGATTAAACAGTTGAATTCACATGCTTCTCTACCTATTCTACCATCTATTAGGATTAAACTATCCAACAGATTTTTATTTTCTAAATTCTACAACAGAAATTAAAAAACATACAAGTTAGGTTTGAACAGTATAACTTGATGCTGATCTATGGCATTAAAAAAAGTTGCACATAGATTATTATTTGCAGAAAAATTAAAACAAAATGATGAAGGTTTAGGATCTGAAAATTCAAAGCACTTCCTTCATCCTTTTTCACAGCTCTGTTTTGATCTTTGCTTTGAGCTATCTTTGCTCTCTGGTTCAGATTTTGAGCTAATTAGAACCAGATTTTTATCCTTTTTGACTCAGAAAATAAAACAGATTTGAGTCATTCTCTTTTTGAAATGTTAGGTTCAGATTTTGAGCATGTTTGAACCTTTGATTTCTATCCTAATGTATCTATTGATAAGCCAAGATTAAACAATTTGGAAAATCAAATTCACTATCCTATCAGTAGAAAATTTAAAGGCTAATTAGTCAAGATTAGGCAGTTTGACTAACTAGAAGTTTGTTTTTCAAGAGTGGCATTTGAGCTTGCACACTTTCAGATTTGTTTCTCTTTTCTGTTATGGGGCTATACCTTTCTTGTTTTCACAATCTGCCCTCTTCTCTTTCTTTTTTTTTGTATTTTTTGATTTTTCTAAATTTGAATGCAATGGTTAGACTATGATATTTATAATGAAAAATAAAAGGCTTTGAAACTTAAGATTCTTGGCAGAAGTAATGCTTGAGCATCCGGCCATTGACAGGACCTCCATATAGGTCTTCTTCATTCAATTCTTTCAAGAAAAATGCATTGTGACCCCTCTCAACATGAATAATATAGGGCCCTTTCCACAAGTTCTCAAATTTTCCATGTTTTCCCTTCTCTTCTTTTCTTGAATCCCACTTAAGAACAAAATTTCCAACTTGGAAGTTGTTTGCCTTAGTCATCTTATCAAACATCTTCTTTATATTCTCTTGGACTAATTGTGTTCTTTCATAGACTTCCCCCCTGGTCTGCTGTAAATGGATTTTCTGGTTCATTCTTCTCTGCATATCATTCTCTTCAATCTGCACTTCTTGAAGGAGCTTCATAACTGGAACTCCTAATGAGGTGGGAAAAACTGAATCCATACCATAGACTAGCTGATAGGGGGACATGTTTAATGATTTCTTTGTAGTTAGCCTATCAGCCCATAAGGCATGAACCATTTTACTGTGCCATGATTTTTGATTTTGCTCCAACAACATTTTAATGATATTGATGAGGCTTTTGTTGGAAGATGCAACTAATCCATTTCCTTGGGGATAGTAAGCAGTGGAATGGCCCAAGGTTATGTGGTATTTGAAACTGAAATCAACCATCTTCTTAGATTTAAAAGTAGTAGTATTGTCTGTTATGATTTTTCTAGGACAACCAAATCTGGATAGGATATTTGTTTCAAAGAACTTGATAATGACAGAGTCATTGGCATTTCTGGAAGGTATAGCTTCTATCCATTTGGTAAAGAAGTCAGTGGTTGTGAGGATCCATTTATGTTGAGTTGAGGAGGATGGGTGAATTTCCCCAATGAAGTCTAAACCCCATTGTTGGAAAGGTGCCTCAACTCTGATAGGATGTAAGGGTAAGGGAAGAAGTTTTCTTTTGCCATCAAATATTTGACACTTATGGCAAGCCATGACCAACTTTTGAGTGTCTGGGAAGAGGGTAGGCCAATAGTAACTGGATCTAAGAATTTTGTTTGCTGTGGCCTTCCAGTAGAGGTGTCCTCCACATTCTCCGTCATGAAATTCATGCATGATTTTTCCTGCATCATCTTCAAGTAAACATTTAAGAAAAATTCCAACAACATTTTTCCAATATAATACTCCATCTAATATGCAAAAACTCAAAGCTTTTTGTTTCAAAAATCTAGCTTTAGTTTTAGATAGAGAAGGAGGGGTATTTAAATATAAAAGCACATAAATAATGTCAGCATACCAAGGAGAATTTAGAAATGTTTCTTCAATAAAAGGAGTAGTATATTCTTCTATTTCTTCCAACACATCTACCATGTTGATGTATAGTGCTTGGAAATTAGACTCAGCCATAAGTTTTGCTAATCCTTGCCCTTTAACTAGTTTGGTGGGCCTAATTTCTAAGTCATATTCAAGAATAGTTGCAATCCATTTTCCCCTTTTACCATCAGGGTATTGACTTAGAATGTCCTTGACAACAGTATGCGGAACAAAAGCAATTATGTGAGAGTGTAAAATATAGACCCTAAATTCTTTCAATGCTTTCACCAATGCTAAGGCTTGCTTCTCCATGATATTATATTTGAAAGGAGCATCTCTTAAGGCCCTACTAAAGAAAGATACTGGTTGTTCTTGCCCTAAATCATTCTTTTGAAGTAAAACTGCAGCTTTTGTATGCTCAGATGCAAAGGAAAAGATGTAAAAGTCTTTGGTAAAATCTGGACTAATCAGGACCGGTGTTTGAGTAAGAGCTTGTTTGACCAGTTCGAATGATTGTTTAGCTGGTAAAGTCCATTTTACACCTACATATTTCTTAAGCATGTTTGTAATGTTTTTTAATAGCTCAGCAAGATTAGGAATAAACCTCCTTAGAAAATTGATCTTTCCGATGAAAGATTGCAATTCTTTGAGGCTCCTTGGATGGAAAATCTGCAATATGCCATCTATCCTTGTAGGGTCTATTTTGATTCCCTCTTCTGAAATTATATGTCCAAGAATTTTACCTTCTTGGAGACCAAAGAGTGTCTTCTTGGGATTCAATGACAAGCCAAATTTTGTACACTTCTCAAAAACTTTTCTTAGATGAATCAGATGTTCTTCATCGGTTTTTGAGAAAACGGTTATTTTATCAAGGTAGATGATTATGAAATAGCCAATATCTTCAGAGAAGGCTATATCCATGGCCCTTTGGAAAGTGGCCCCTGCATTCATTAATCCAAAAGGCATTTTGACATACATAAAGGTGCCCCAAGGTGTGGTAAAAGCAGTTTTGATTTGATCACTTGGGAGCACTAACACCTGGTTGTAACTTGAGAACCCATCTAAGAGGGAAATCATTTTTGACCCAACTACCTTCTGAAGTATATGGTCCATTTTCAAAAATGGGTAGTTGTCTTTTAGGGATGCTCTGTTTAAGTTTTTGAAGTCGATACAAAGTCTAATCTCTCCTGTCCTTTTTCTAATAGAAACTAAGTTTGATACCCTTTCTGAAAATCTAACGGGTACTATAATGCCAGCATCATGCATTTTTTCAATTTCAGCTCTAACTAAAGGTAATAAAAGTGGGTTTATTCTCCTCAGTTTTTGTTTGAAGGGCTTTTGATTTTCCTTCAAAGGAATTTTATGCTGGATGATGCTGGTGTCATATGATTCTAGGTCTTTGTATCCCCAAGCAAAAACATCTTTAAACTCTTTGAACAACTCTATGTACTACAATTTTATGTGAGCTGGGAGAGTGCTGGACAACTTGATCATCTTGGGTTCTGCTAGAGTGCCTATGTTATGCTCTTCTGTATTTTTTTCCACAGGATCCATTCTTGGTTCTTTGGCTACATCGTTAAAATAAAAAAAGTGTTCTAAAGGTGCTAGACCTCTTGGAAATTTATGATTTTTTCATTGTAAAACTTCCAAGTCTTCTTGGTCTGTGTTTTCGGTTACCTCTGCTTCAAAAGGATTTTCATAATGATTTATATCAACAGTATATGTCATTTCAACTTCTAGGATTTGTTCAATATACAAAATTTTTTCTTTATTGCTAGATTCTGATGTTGGTATGCTAAAATCGTTTTCTGATTTTAAGAAACCATCTATGTGTTTGTCCGAATCAAACACTTGCCAGTGATCTTCGTTATCGGGCACGACAGGCCTGTGTTTTACCTTCACACTGAGTTGTTCATTTATTTCAGGTATCTGGAAATTGTTGGCATTGAAAGCGAGTTCATTTTCTAGATGATTCAATTCTCTTGGAATGAAAATAAGTTTATACTTTTCAAAGGTTTTCAAAATATCAAGGGCAGCGTTTCGATATTCCCTAAACCTTGGATTTCTAGCTATTCTCCTTTGATTTTTTTTATGATAAGTTCAGAATCTCCTAAGATTGATATTTTCTGGGCTTCTAACTGTTTAAGCAGTTGTAACCCTAGGAGAAGTGCTTCATACACAACAATATTATTAGTGCATGGGAAATCCAATTTGTATGAAAAACTCTGTTTTGTATTTTGAATCCACACACCTGCTCCTGCACTTGTTTTATTACAAGATCCATCAAAATTTATTTTCCAAAGTATGCCATCCTTATTTTTATTTTCTTGTTGCTGTTTATTGGTAATGTTTTGAATTTGATTGAAGGTGTTGGGGTTCCTATATTTTGGCAGATTTGGAAATACCAAAAGATAAAACAACATAAAACCACTTTTGGGGCCTAGGATCTAGCCCTCCTGGTCCCGGAGAGGGATCTCTCCAATAAAACAAAGAATGGTATGTCTTTGAAGCTTAAATGAGATATTAGGCTAGTTATGAAGCACAAGGTTTGTTTGATTTGGAGTGTGGTTGCTGGGTTTCAGGAAGGAAGAGTGCAGCATGAGACAAGGCTAGGAAAAAAGGAATTTAGGCAAAGAGAAGTAATTCAGGGAGTGTCAAGTCCATTGGGCAATGGAGTCAAGAAAGGATTTACTTACTACTCAACATGAAAAATTCAGTTGGGCTAGTCATCTAAAGCCTTGGATCCTAAGTGATTGGGTGGTATGGAACATTAAGGACTAAAAATGAAGAAGGAGAACCATCTAATTTTGTCTATTGTTCTTACAAAGAATTCCAGATTGCAGATTTTTTTTACCAAGTGCTTGAGCAACAACCTTGGTTTAAAAAAATAATTTCGTTGTCTGTCCAGCTATTCTCTACCCTTCTCTTCCGCCAACAACCATTCCACCGCATTGACCATTTGTTGTCGACTTCTACCGTCCACTTCTCAAGTCGAACAAACCATTTGACCTTCTTGGTGGAACTACTTGGTCCAACTTGACTGCTGGAGCCCTCCTCCATGGGACTTGGGATCATATCTACGTTTATTGAAGCCATCGCAAGATACCAGAATTCACAATTGAATCCTCGAAAAATTATGAGATATAGCGCAGTACAATCACCGGCGTTGTAGACTTCGCTTTCAAAATTATATATTGACACACCCCATTGACTGTTTATTCCGGTGCAATTGGGCGGCTTAAAAACCAATACCAATTGGACAGTGGCTTAATCGGACAGGCGGACAACCGGCTATTCCACGACATTCAACACATCACCGGCGAAATTCCGGCCGTCCACACTGTGAAAACTCCACGTTGTCCATAAAGTGTCGTGGCACTACTCCGGTTTGGTCATGGATATTTCAAAGCACAGGTTTCTTATTAAGTGAGCGGAACTAGCCACAGAGTTGCCCGAAATATTATCGTCGTGTTTTTTGGAGCCCCTGCTTCACCATTTGTTTGAACCGGTGTGACATTTTAATTGGTGACATGTTTTTTATTAAGCAATCAAGTTTTTTAAAATGAGTGTGACGTTTGATTGCGATAGCGTGTGACTGTTCATAAGCTGTGGCAACGTGGAAACTTCTCTGGGATAGCGTGTGACTGCGTAAGCCGTGGAAACGTTGCTCTCATCCAAATCTGTGCGGTCAAACCATACAGTCACGTCCTCCTTATTACGCTGTTCCATTTCATTCGTGACCTTTCGATTATTAATAATCGTATAAGGGATATAAATATATATTATATAGTTTTCAAATTGATCATTATATAAATATATATTATAATTATATACTTTATTTATATATTATATAGTTTTCAAATTGATAATTATATATATATATATATATTATAATTATATAATTATTTATATATTATATAATTTCAATTATAAATTATATATATAATAATTATATAATTTATTTAAAAAAATTATTAATTTAATTAATTAATTAATATTAATTAATTAATTAATTAAAAAAAAAAGGAAGGAAAAAAACTGGCAGAAAAATATTCCCCACCTCATACACGTTCAATGTCTTCATCGATGTCGATGGCTGAATTCCAGAAGAAATTGGGAGATCTTGAGAAACAAATCAATAATAATTCCGAAGAATTCGGAAAAATATTAGTCGATCTTGAAGGTACAGTTGCAGGGCACTCCAACGACATAAAAAAGATTCAATGTACGACAAATCGAATAGAAAGAAAAATGTGGCTAAATCATCACGAGGCCACAGAAAAGCATAGCGAAGCAATGAACAAGATGACAGAGCATAGCGAAGCAATGAAAAATATGACAGAACTCTTCAATAAGCTAAATGATAAGATAGATAAGTTAAGTCAGACACAATCCCCAATATTTCCTAACATTGAACAAAATCAACAAAACAATTCCGCAGATTCAGGAAACTCAGAAGAGCATCAAGAAAAGACCGGTTCCCCACATCATCAAGAAGATAGTAATGCAGATTTTCAAAATAAGCAGCTTTGGAAGCATTTGCTAATCAATATCCCCTTCTTGTTCCATCAGTAGCATATCAGCGAAGAGCCAAAATCGAGCTACCCAAATTTGATGGTAATGAAAAAAATAGCGTTGCATGGCTTAATAAAGCTATTGAGGAGGTAAATCCCCTCTGCGGACATAGGCGATCCCTACTAGCCCAGATCGGGTCTAGCAACAATCAAACACGCTACAGTGTAGGTTCCTAATCGTAAATAAACCGACTTGCGAGGAAGGCTTACCTGGAATCCAACGCTGTCGTTTGTAGAAGAGGTGGTGCTCCTGTTCCTTTGCCCTGGCAGATCACAATCCTCACGATCTCCGTGATCGGACACCTGCACATGCAAGAAACAACACAAACGCAAGCATAAAATCCAGTATATACAACTATATGTCAGTCGAAGAGGACATAACTCATGAACATAATCGAGAACAAGAGTGGAACCATAACCAATAGTCGCTTATCATTAAAGAGTCAAAAGAAGAATACAACCATAGCTTCGACGCAGCACTCTCCTTTGGCGGGTCGTCAGCAAAACATGTCTCGATAAAGCCTGTCAAGGATGGGACAAGCCTCTCTCTCCGGATACTTGACAATAGTCTCCTTGCTTGGATTTGGCCTTAAGGGAATCAAGAAGGCTCTTGCAGCATAAGGATATGAAAGCTCTTGGGAACTTGGAGATTCTGGAACTAGCTTGCTATGGAGATGGGCAAGCTTTTATAGAAGGAGGAAGGGAAGTTGGGATCCCTATAATTATGGGATTGGCCCTATCATCAAGGAAGCTTCCATGATAGGTGGCAAACCACTTCCTCTCTATGGAAATCCGTAGCCAAACCTCCCAACTCAAGATAGATATCAGTCCAGGAATTTGTTAGGACGAAACTTCCGCCTTTTATTTTAAAAAAAAACCTCTTAATATGGTTGGTGCGGGTGCGGCTCTATGATAGAGCGCCAATTGGCATGCCCTCTTTGGAGGATTTGCCCCCTTGGTGCGAGGGCTGAACTTTGGAACCGCGCCAATGGGAAAAGATCTATTTTTAGGGTTTTTTGCAGGGAGATGTCTTCTGGGCAATGAAAGCTCATCTTCAAAGGGATGCAATGAAAGTATTTTCAAGTCTTGTCTCTGCTCACAAGTCACGGAATGGGCCCTCCAATGTGCGGGATGGGGATTGCAGGGATGGTGACAAATTGCTGTGTAACAGATGCCCCCTAAAGCATGAGGCCTGAGAGAGAGAGAGGGGTGAAATGCTTTATGAGAACATGCCGATTGAAAACACTGTCACTGGAAAACTTGCGGAGCGAAGTACAACTGATGTCTCAGATACATGATATATATGCGTGGTATAGGCGCAGCCATCCATAACAGAGTATACGATAACCTAGATCGAAGGCATGGACGCAGCCATCCAGAGAGGATCGATAAATAGACTTAGGTATGGTCGCAGCCATCCAATCAGTGAGTCATGTAAATAATCCACAATATCACAGCCTGGATTACAACAGACACAATCTAGGGTCTTGCGCTCCATCTCGACCCGAATAAAGTACAAGTTCAAACATGCGAATATGTGAGCTCAAGTCGAACATGCAAGAACATCGTCTGATTACCAGCCAATGATGAAAGCTGTTAACAGACGCGAGAGGAACCACCAATAATGACAATGGCTCTCAAGGTACTATAGGTACAATCCACGGCATGTGAATCAATGAGCTGGCATCGAACACCCGTAGAATCACTCGATCAGAGGCCAATGATGAAAACCTCACGTCGAATAAGATGAAACTGCCATTGAGGCATGCAGGCTCCAAGGTACCATAAAGGAGTCTCTAGATCAGCTTCCCGGATAATGAGCTGAAGTCGACGGGAAGTGACCTTGATCGAAGGTGGGCCATAATGTTTCCCACATCATCGACATGAGACAGAGGAACATGATGTTTTTTGTGAATCAGGATCATATGAGAATCAGAGGGAGGTTGATACTTGCAGAGGTCAACTTATCTTGAACATGTAAACGGCACGACAGTGGACTTGGCAGTATTTGACATCAACGGATCAGAGGTCATGGTGACGAGGCAATGAGCAGATGAGAGGTCAAAATGGATTATCCAAACCCACGGAGGCAAGTGAAGAATGAGATGAGATGTCCCCAACCTGACACGAATGCAGACAAGTGCCATGTTCAAGAGCGACATATTGCTGACACGACAATGATGTTGGTTCCATTCCCCCCCACCATTTCGGTGAGTACCTCTTTATTTTTACACAAGCTTGAAGAGGATACCATATGCTTGTCATATAGATCCATCCTTTGGACGAATCCATCCTAGTACATTTAACGAGCCCTAGGAAGGAGAAACTTGAATAACGTCATTACGACTGAATCCAATGTCATCAGGGTTTAACAAATCTGACAAAGGAAGAACTCGGCGTCTTTTCATATTTAGAGAGTTTGAAAAGACAGCAGAAAAGTAAACTCCAGAGGTCCCTTTTCGTAAATAGTTCCTCAGACCCGAAAAGGTAGAAAACAATATCTGAGAAAACCTCCTAGTCGCGATAGGCTAGGGTATTCCTTTTTCGTAAATAATCTATCCCAGCCCGAAAAGGGGGTAAACGTATACTGGGTAGATGTTGATTCGTGTCCACTTTAACGAGATCGAAATGACAAGCGACTCGGCAATCTTTTCATATTTAGAGAGTCATAAAAGAGCTGAAAGATGACTCCTCCTGGAGGAATGAGTGGTATAAAGGGTAGCAACTGGTTCCGGTAATGGTGGAACTACTCAGAACAAGTAAAGGTTAAGAGGCTGGCTAGCAAGACCACTCATCGCAGCGGTTCCTCAGGAACGGGTGCAACAACCAAGTGAAGGCATATGATCGGCCAAGCAGATAGTGACGATGGAGTGAGAAAACCAAGGCTCATCTGGCAAAAACAGGTTGATAAAATGGAAATCACAGGAGGTAAAATGGGAAAGGTTTCATTTTTACACAAGCTTGAAATCAGGAAACTCTGCTTGAAGTTGGTTTCATTTTTACACAAGCTTGAAACAAAGATAAACTATGCTTGAAACCGATTTCATTTTTACACAAGCTTGAAACGGAAACAAACTATGCTTGAAAAAGTAAGCATGCCCCCAGCATGGTGACTCAATTCGAGGTACATGCCCCCTAAGCTTCAGTCCATATGAAAGGCAGATGGAGTGAAGGTTCAAGTTACGAGATCAAGAGACAGACTCGACTGGGATTTTACGAGAACTTATCAAAGACTCGAATTGAACAGGAACGTGTTTCATTATTTTAACAAGGTTGACACATTAAAAGAACTATCCTCAGGACACCTTGTTTCATGGTTTAAGGAGCTTGGCACAAGACAAGGAACTCTGCTCCGACAACCTTGTTTCATTTTTTTTTTTTAAGGAGCTTGACACAAGACAAGGAACTCTGCTCCGACCGACCTCATCATAATGAAAAAGAAGTCATCCCTTCCAAGAGTTCCACTCCCGATGGAAGGAAAACATCCTGGAAGTCAGGACCCAATGCCCCTAGCACCTGATGCACAATGGCACTATCACTGAGTATAGGCACGAGGTAGGTAGCCACATAGTTGACCTGCGGTGAGGCAGATACAACGGGTGGATAAAAACCAGGAAGGGATGATGGCAGCCCAGCTGCCACATCAAGACCAAAGAACGAAAGCTGATCAATGGTCACGATCTGTCCTTCATGCGGAAAACAGACCACACGAAAAAGGGAGGAGACAAGCACTCCCATGGCATAGGTGTAATCGCACACCAAAAGCAGATTGAAATCCAAGGGGCCTGGAACAACCATCACGTCCATATGGACAGTTTTACCTCCCAAAGTAATAGGTAACCTTGGAAGGATCCCTAATGGTTGACTCGTTCTTCTATTGAATGTCAACAGATTCTGCATAACGGGCGCAAGCGGCGGCGAACTGAAAGCTTGCCAGGTAGTTGAGGATAGAATACTAACAGAGGCGCCTTCATCTATAATGGCACTGGGTACGACCAGACCAAGAGCCTGTACTGTGATCTTGAAAGGCTCATAAGACGGAAGGTGGAATCCTGCAAATCGACTCCAATCAAAGGAAGCGACCAAACTACTCAGAGGGGCTACCATCGAACCAATATGGTTTTCCCCTGGTGTTATGGAAGCAGAAGCCTCCTCCATGACCTCGAACTCGAAGGTGGGAGGAGTATCCTCCAGAACCTCCATCACGGGAGGTGGAGGAGCTGCTTCTTGAGGTGTAGGGATAGGAGAATCTCTCTCCAAGTCCGAAGAATTTGAAGAAACCAGAAGAACATGGGGGGTGGGAGATCTAATCTCCACAGAAAAGACCTGGTGCACCGTAGGCGGGGCCAGCTCAATCGATCCCACGACCAATGGTCGGTCGGGAATGGATTCCTTAATTTGAATTTCCGGGGGAGCGGGATTGACCAAGGATGACTCTTGACCAATCATAGCATTAGTAGGTGGAAGACTCAAAGAAAGCTATTTATAACCAGCCGGGAGGCATGGTGTAGAGACAGTCGGGTTGTCCAAGACTCTCTTGGCTTGATCCATATACGGACAAAGGTGAATGGCATGGTGTCCTCCACACAACTTACAGGGATTGGTAATCTTACCCTGCTTCTTAGGAGACTTACTAGCACTAGTTGAAGATGTGCCCCCAACCTGACTCCCAGAGGCCAAAGGCAACAACGGACGACCATGGGACCATACTTCAAGCACCTTGGGTGTTACACCATTTTTTGGTCATCTAACCTATTATCATTAGATGGACCCAAGTACACCATGTAAGACCAATTTTACCCTAAGTAAAATTGCTTTCACTATGTTAAAACAGGAAACCCCAAAAGGAAATATTAAACAAACCTATATTTGTTTGATTTTCCTCATGGAATAATTAATTAAACCATAATTTAATTATTATTCCCAATCATGTTTAACCCAAAATCAAAGAAATTAATTAGATAAACCTTTATTTATCTTATTATTTTCTAGGAATAATTATTTAAACCTTATTTAGATAATATTCCTTGTTAAATATGACCAAATCACCCACAAATAATTAAATAAATCACCATTTATTTAATTATCTTTCAACCACTTCCTTAAATAGTTAAATAAATCATTATTTATTTGATTATCTTCTAACCGCTTCCTTAAAAAGATAAATAAATCATTTATTTATTTATTTTTGACAAATTAAGGGATTTGACCCAAGTCAAATACCTTTTCCCTCCAACAAATATAATAAAATATTCCATAAAAAGTGGATCTAGATCTGGTTAACCCATACACCAAGATCTAGAATGACCCAAATATTTTGTTATAAATAGGAGGGTTTTTCCTACCATTCTTCACCTTTTGTTGCCTATTAGATCACTCTGGATCTATACACTTGGTCACTTTTTTCCATTATTTGTTGTGTGAGCTCCCTTTGAGCTCTATTCTTTGCATTGGGTTTTCTACACCAACAAGAGAGAGAAACGTTAGATCTGAAGTGCTGAGGACGTCCAAGAACCCATCCCACTGAGGAGAATTGGATACGCCTTCTTTTTTTCCTCCCAGGTGCCCAATTAATATAAAAATTCTTTCAAAAATCGTTCTTGTCTTGTCTATTGGTATATGGAGCAAACCCTTGTTTTTACTGCTTAATGTCTTTCCATGCATAGATCTGGTTTTTTGTAGCTCTTTTCTTGTTCAACTAACCGCAGATCTGAAGATATTGGCAACCACTTTTGTTGTTAGGGCTATTAGTTATGTGTAGCTAAAGTGGTCCTTTTTCGTACACTTTGACAAAGGATTCATACTAACATTGGGAATGCCAGGGCAATCTCGAAGAAGATGGTCTCCTGTGCACAACATGCAAGGGAACTTGACTTTCTGTGGAGGGTTGGAAGGTTTATCAATGGAATACTTCTTAGGCGCAATAGCTGTAGTGATAACCTCTCTTTTATCTGACTTCTTCTTCTTCTTCTTAGCCACCTAGTTACTCGAATCCAGACTTTCACCAGGCGAAGTAGAAGAGGAGGACGCAGAAACAGGCGAAGAAGGGGAGAGGTCCACCTTAGAATCAACATGATGTTGTTCAGGTGGAGGAACTGATTGAACAGTAGCTGAGACATTTGGGACCACAGAGGTTGAAAACAACCAAACAGGCAACCCAACAGTTAACCCAGGAAGGGACAACGTCGCCATATAAGGAGCACCAACATTTCCAAAAGGAGGAAAATGACCAGGATTCCCATCAGAGGGGATTCCTTGGTTGGTGAACTCTGGAAAAGTTGCCATCAACAACTCAAAACCGCACACGGGCTAAAAACCAAGGCACACAATCAAACGACCAACAAGCAAACTCTAAAAGGGCATGTGATCGCGGGTGATTTATTTTACGACATTGAAACTTAGAAACTTCACCGTTTCATGTTTTAAGAGTCGAGAAACGGATGAAAGATGACTCTATCTCTTTCAGTTTTGAAGCAAGCGTGAAAGGACAAGTGCTTGGTGATATTTTCAAATTTAAAGAGTCAGATAAGATCAAAATGACTACTCAGGAATACTAGGCAAAGGGTGTACCAAATAACCGTGAACTGCAATATACACCTTGGTTTCAAAATGAAAGAGAAATCAACCAAGGACTTAACGTACGTGCAGGCAATCTCCCCGAATGCTTTGTCTGATGTATCACGGGTATAGGGCGGCAGACTCAGCTTCCTATGGATAAAGGATAGAAACCTAGTGGGGTCTCCCTTTATATACGCAACGGTACGGGGAGCACAAGTCCGTACTAGTGCTGTCTAAAGCCAAGAGGCGAACGATAGCTACTAGGTTTAAAGACGCCGGAACACGTCTCTAGCCTAGACCTCTAAATATTTCGTTAATGTTTCAATGTTGCCTTAGTGTAAATTGAATAAATTTTAAGGTTTATCTTCAATTATGTTTCGGTTTCAAGGCCCTACCGTATGTCATATGACAATCTCCTGTATGCAGCTATATGAGAAAAGAAAACTTTTCAATTCGATGAATGCTATCTAGTTAAGGGAAGAGCTTCAAACAATGATGCAACAAACAACAACACTGAAAACGAAACTTTTCCAAACTAGATGACTTTCACTATCCAAAAGTAATTTCAAACATTCAACGATGCGAATAATGCAATGTAATCTATGCAAAATCCTCTTTTCCGAAAACTATGCAATTGTAATCTATGCACAATTTCCTTTTCCTTTTCAAATTATAAGAATGCACTCAATGCATTTTTCGATGAAATGAGAATCTACTTAATGCATGCTTTCAATGAAAGAGAATGCACTCATAGCGATTTTTAGCTTTCAATCATTAAACAATGTGATCTAAGTTCAATGATAAATCTCAAAATACTTTTCAATGCAATGTGATCTAATGCATTTTAACAAAAAGAACACTTTGAGACAAAAACTAAATAAACGCAAATCTTCTTAATGAAGGATGAATGCAAAAGAGATGTAAACAAACACTAAGAATGCAATCGTTGTTTCAAACACTTTGTAACGAAATCCCTCAAAAGGCGACAAGACATATGAGATCAATCACAAAGAGGACTTTCAAAGCATGAGATCAAAACAAGGCATTCATTCCCTTTTACATCAAATAATCATGGAAAGAAGACATTCCAAACAATGAGCAATGTAATCTATGCTCATACAGTGAAAAGACCGGAAGGGAAAGACACACTGGTGAAGGATTTAGGGAAAAAATCTCAATTTTCACACACCCTGAAATTGGCTCGACTTGTACATTGACAACTAGCGCCAACTGGCGTGATCTGCACATTGAAAACTAGCGCCAATGGCCAATTGGTGCGGGTTGCTAACTAACAACAGGCGCCAACGCCTAAAAATGAAAAAACAAAGAATTTCTCCCAACCAAGACCAGACTCACCACTTCAAGATGAATCTCCAAGACTCAAATGAACCATGTGATCTAGGCTCAAAGCGAGACAAACAAAGATCAAGCTCAGAAAGCTCAAAACAGAGTAAACCATAGTACCTTACAGGATTGGCGTGACTGTAAGTCTGAAACTAGTGCCATAATAGAATTGGCGCGGGTAATACACTAGCAACCTGTGCCAATGGGCGCGACTGTCAAGCTGAAAAGCGCGCCAGTCGAGTTTACCAGTCAAAAATAAAAAAAGAGCAATCCAACAAGCAGACCAGTGATAATCAAGCTATCCAAAAGCCAAATTCACAAAAAGAGCCAGCCCAAAGAGCTGATCAAGCAAGCAAGGCCAAGAAATTGACCGAAAAGAGAAGACAATACTCCAAGTTGTTCAGTCCGTAAACTAAACTGGAGATTGACTAAAGCAGCGTTGATCTACTCCGCTAATGCAGAGCAAAAGCATTTCGAAGGCTATCTGGCTGTACTTCAGGCTCCATCTGTAGCTTACAAATCAAACAACAAGCTGAGTCCCCAGCGGAGTCGCCAAATTGTTGAGGAGGTAAATCCCCTCTGCGGACAGAGGCGATCCCTACTATCCCAGATCGGGTCTAGCAACAATCAAACACGCTACAGTGCAGGTTCCTAATCGTAAATAAATCGACTTGTGAGGAAGGCTTACCTAGAATCCAACGCTGTCGTTTGTAGAAGAGGTGGTGCTCCCGTTCCTTTGCCCTGACAGATCACAATCCTCACGATCTCCATGATCGGACACCTGCACATGCAAAAAACAACACAAACGCAAGCATAAAATCCAGTACATACAACTATATGTCAGTCGAAGAGGAAATAACTCATGAACATGATCAAGAACACGAGTGGAACCATAACCGATAGTCGCTTATCATCAAAGAGTCAAAAGAAGAATACAACCATAGCTTCGACGCAACACTCTCCTTTAGTGGGTCGTCAGCACAAAATGTCTTGATAAAGCCTGTCAGGGATGAGACAAGCCTCTCTCTCTGGATACTTGACAATAGTCTCCTTGCTTGGATTTTGCCTTAAGGGAATCAAGAAGGCTCTTGCAGCATAAGGATATGAAAGCTCTTGGGAACTTGGAGATTCTGGAACTAGCTTGCTATGGAGATGGGCAAGCTTTTATAGAAGGAGGAAGGGAAGTTGGGATCCCTATAATTATGGGATTGGCCCTATCATCAAGGAAGCTTCCATGAGAGGTGGCAAACCACTTCCTCTCTATGGAAATCCGTAGCCAAACCTCCTAACTCAAGATAGATATCAGTCCAGGAATTTGTTAGGACGAAACTTCTGCCTTTTATTTTTAAAAAACACCTCTTAATATGGTTGGCGCGGGTGCAGCTATATGACAGAGCGCCAATTGGTGCACCCTCTTTGGAGGATTTTCCCCCTTGGCGCGAGGGCTGAACTATGGAACCGCGCCAATGGAAAAAGAGCTATTTTTAGGGTTTTTTGCAGGGAGATGTCTTCAGGGCAATGAAAGCTCATCTTCAGAGGGATGCAATGAAAGTATTTTCAAGTCTTGTCTCTAATCACAGGTCACGGAATGGGCCCTCCAATGTGCGGGATGGGGATTGCAGGGACAGTGACAAATTGTTGTGTAACAAAAGCGGAAGAATATTTTGAGATTTATGACATTACTGGTGATGACGAAAAAATTAAACATGCTTCCACGAAAATGGAAGGAGAAGCATATAATTGGTATATGTGGTGGAAAAAGGCGACGCTCGCTATCAGTTGGAGGAAATTTAAGGATGCATTCTTCAAAAGGTTTCAAGGCATAAAAGAAGAAACATTTTTTTCAACGATTATCAAATTACGCCAAAAAGGAGATGTGGATGAGTACACTCGAGAATGGGAGACCTTGGCAACACGAGTACCCGGATTGTCGGAATCTCGTCTAATCCAGTCTTACATCTCAGGACTTAAAATCCATATACAAGAATAGCTCGAACTACATGAAATTACCTGTGTAGAAATAGCAAGGCAAAAAGCAAAAGCTGCTGAAAAGAAATTTGAAAGATTATCAAAACCAGAAAAAGTATATTCGAGACAAATATTTCCTCAATCTAAAAATATAGATGACACAAAATATGTCCCACTCCATATTCGTGAAGAAGAAAAATCTAGTGTGGAAAAACAAAGAATGAGAGAGGGCAAGTGCAAGCGTTGCGGTGAAAACTGGGACCCTAATCACAGATGTGCTAATGGAAAAGCGAAAAATCTATACAGTTGTGAAGCAACTAATGACGCTAACAGTAATGATTCATATATAGAAGGATTAGAAGACAACTTAGAGTTCTCTCCAGAAGTGGATGGCGAAACTATTCCGCAAGTGTCATTATCAGCTATGACAGGCATATCATAACCTCAAACCCTAAGATTAAGAGGACATATCAAGAACAACAATGTAATGGTTCTCGTCGACACTGGCAGTACCCACAATTTTCTAGATTCAACCATGGCAAAAATACTTAACATCTTTACCTTCCCCATGCCTAATATGAAGGTGTTGAAGCCTAGAAAATCTCTACTTCAAACATCGGGGAAAACCACCCGGTCGGGACCTTAAGATAGCTCCTTTTCCGTTTGGTGTGGTGGCTCCGACTGGATTTAAAGGACCAGTTTCCTTGTAACTAAATGGATTGGATTGGATGGGTGGAAATGGGACTAAACTAACTGAAATAAAACTATTTAATTTAAGCTAAATACTGATAAAGAAATTCTAGCACTAACCCGGGTAGCTATATGTGAATACAACTTAAGATTGTTTCAATTCAACAATAACCATAAAAATGTATTATTAATTAAATTGAAATATGCAGAAACAAATAAAGATAACTCTATTTAAGAAATTAAACAGAGTTATATAAACATATTGCATTCATCATTGTATACCATTTACATGTAACTATGAAAAACAACGTTTCAATTATACTCAGAAATGATATATAAAAGGAAGCGTTGTTAAAACAAATATACATATAAATGATAGCAATTTTAAAACGAATATCATAAAACAAAAGAGATCAACAGTGAACAGATAGAAATACCTTGTTCATCTTGAAGAGTTTCAAATGCATTTTGATACTCTATCCAGTAACTATAATGCAAAACCAAATTCCAAGGTACAGAAATGCAACACTTCAAAGATAATTCCGCATAAAAATCACCAGATGTGATCCTTTTCAAAAAATATATAAGACAATGGAGTACATAAATGCAATCTCCAAGTCCAAAAATATTAAGATCCAGGACCCCTCTCTAAATGTATGAGAGGGGTTTAAATACTACTTAACTAACTCTAAAAATAGTTTATTACAAAAATTAAGGATTCAGTTCAATGACCGTCCTTTTCCTAGGCTAAAATACAGTGAAATTAAAACTAAATCTATCTATCTATTAACTTGATCTTTCAGCTTGCAGGCATCTAGCATAGTTTTGAGAAGATGCGGTTGACCGACTTTAGAATTCAACTGTCCTGAAAAGACTGAGTCGGCAAGCGTAGGAGAAATATTCTATGTAGCATTTATGATACAATTGAGCGCACTGTGCTGACTGTGTGGCTTTACCAAGTACATCCAGTATGAGTCCCAATTCAATCTTGTCAGCCCTTGGATGGATTTTGCTCTTTCTTCTGCTTTTTGCCTCCATTCTGTTAGCAGTTGATTTGCCTGTGGGAGATATCCTGGAACAGTTTCAGGAATCAAGTTAGCTTTGTGTAAATTGTCATTTACACAATCAGTGAGAGTGTTTGCCGCTGTAGCCACCTCCTCTGCTACCTTTTCTGCCCTTCTGATTTGTGCATCCCAATTATTAAACATTATTTCTTTATGGTTCTCGTTAATGATGGGTGCACCAGCTTTTCTGCCTTCTTCTGTCTTTTTCCATGCTAGATAATCATTGATCTTTTCATTAATCAAATCATAATCATTTCGTAAATCTATGACATGATTTGTGATTTTATCGCTCTCTTGGCACAAAGAATTCCATTGTGAGATTTTTTGGCAGAAAACTTCCTCTTGCTGCAGTAGTTGATTGTTCAAAGAGATGGTTTCTGAAATGAATTCTGGAAGCTTAGGATCATCTTTATGCTGATCTTGGATAATCTGTATTTGTTTGTCTTTATCAGCCAAGCTTTTTTGATGTCCTATTTGCATTTCTTGAAGTTGTTGTTGTAATTCTTCAAGTTTCAATTGTGCTTCCTTATTGGCCTGTACCTGTTGCAATTGTTGTTGCAGAGCTTTTACCTGTTCTTCTTTTTCATTCAACAACAGTTGTATCTCAACTGCTTTATCAATTGTTGCAGAAGCATAAGCTCCTGTTATTTGAGATAACTTAGTGAGATTATGAGTAGGCTCTGTGGCAGGATCTTTCCACAAAACATCTACTTGTTCTGGTTCAGTAGCAATTGCACTTTCTATTTTTCTCCTTTTTCTTTGTCTCTTTACTACTGCTTTGTATTTTGGGCTGTAGAATACATCTAGAGGAGGAATGTCCTCTACATTAAGTACAATTTCAGAGGAGGGTGTTATTGGTATGTGCTCTATCACTGTGGCTGTGCTGCTTGTTCCTGTGCTCAAAACTTTGGTTGTCTGGACAGGGGTTTGTACATTCTGTCCTTCTATATTAATCAACTGATTAAAGGTTTCCCATTCTTTGTCTAACTCAATGGTGACTGGCTGTTGCTGTACATTGGTTGGAGGAGGATTTGTCTGTTGAGAAGTCAAAATTTGCTGTTGATTAGGTTTTTTAGATTGTGCAGAATCTTTAATGGATTCTTCCATTTTATCTTCCTTTTATTTAGAATTATTGGAGTGTTCAGAATCTCTGTCAGATTTTGATTTTGATTTACCTGTACTTGAACTGCCATTAAGACTAACACTAGGAGTTTGCTCCCTTGCGGGCTCTAAGCGTAGATTATCCAAAGGAATAGGAATTAGTCTCCATTCTCTCTACAGCTTGAATTCCTGAAAATCCTCTGGAGATAGCTGCGCTTTAGCTGAATTCAAAATATCTTTGAATGAATTTCTTGCTTGGAACATATCATCAAAAAGATCCTATTCCCCGGCAAATTCCCTTACTTTGATTGCATTGGTAAAATTCTTAACAATATCATTTGGGTCAAATAACCTTCTTGAGAATTTGAACAGCTGTAGGCATGTAACATTGCCTATCTCTTGAAATGCATGACCAATATCAAACAGTGAAAATGTTCCACATTTTATGGGAAATTGTAGCCAAATGCCCTTTTTCTTGTCTTTTAAATCTTTTGTTATACCTCCCTGGCCACAGGTCTGATAGGCAATTTCCCGAGCTACAAGTCTATCTGGAACATATAAGGGTAAAACACAGGGAGAAGCATAACTTCCAAAAACCCTAATATAGGTGAAAAATTCTTCTCCAAACCATCTCGCGACGGGGAGAATATCAACCTCTGTTTCTAAGGATAACCTTGGGGCATCCTTATTATACAATGTTCTGTACAATGGCAGCATTATTCCATGACAAATTTGATAAAAATGGGGGACAAACTTAGACTCCCATAGTTCTTTATGGTACACATGAATGGGCAAAGGGTCGTGGATAGTCCATTTCCAGCCCATCACAGGGAATTTAGAGACATAGCAGATGGCGTCCATGACATAAGCAGATAAATAAAAAGGCGGATAAACCCGCTGGGAAACATTTCATTTAGACCGGTAATGAAAAATAGCAGTGGTGAGATTATCAGATAGGATTTTGGCCCAATCTACAATTGTAGAATTAACAACCGCATTCAACAAAGGAATCCATTCGGGTAAGATCATATTTATGTCAGGCTTTCCAAAAAGCCCGCATAACATGGCAGCAGTAAAACAATAATGAGAGGTAAGTGAACATGTGTTGTACATACCTTGTTTGTTCTTCTTCAATGGTTCACTTCTTTTGGTCCACTCCTTTGTTCATTCTGCCAAATTTGAGTGTTCTTTGGCAAACTCTTCCATAAATTGCTTGTTGAAAGTTGCCTGAGGTTCTGGCAGCTTATACATTAATCTCAGATCTTCTATGGTGAATGACCCAATTAGCTCTTCAGATGGAGTTCTGAATTGTCTGTCTGAAATATCTGTGCTATCCAGCACCCATCTCACCATGTCTGTATATGGGAGAATCCTTGGTCTTGCTGCTATTCTATGTAGAAATGAGCAAGCCAAGTCTCTAAGGGTTGCTTTAGACGTATCCTTTGAACCTGCTGTAGCTGCAACTTTTATCACCACAGGGTTTTCATCTTCTAACAGTTTATACATTCCCTCCCAAGTGGATATACCGGCGTCCTTGTTACAGGCGGTGTCTGCGTATAGCGAAGCCATTTCTTTGTTCTCAGAATTTGAGCTCTTCTCCTTCTTACCCATAGTGTTTAGCGGAAGCTTTGTATAGTGGTCTGCTCCTTTGTGCCTGCGTTTTACGAATAAATGAGAGTAATGATATAAGAAAGGTGATGAGACTGTTTTAAATGTGAAAGCGGATGAAATATAATATTTAAATATGTGAAACAACTTTCAATATAAACACAATCTCATTTCACATTAATAATCAATCCAATCATTTAATATAATCATTAAAGCGCATAACGGATTTGACATATGAGAAGATTGCCTTGGGATAGCGTGCCTACATGAATCTGCGACATTGCGATCTGCAATTTGCTGCGCAATATTGCAATATCGCAATATCACAATATCGCAAAATGAAGTCATTGCAGTCATAAAAATAGCGCAAAAGTGGAAATTGCGCAATAGCGCAAAAGCGCATATCGCAATAGCGCAAAAGCGCAAAATTGATAAGAGCACAAAAGATATTTATTAATCATTTCTGTGCTATGCGATCTGCGATCAATGCGTTTTATATATACTATTTTTGTTATGGATGCGCTATCTTGTTTAAAGAGCAATTTTATTATAATCTATCATAAACTTAAGTGTTTCTAAATATTCTTTCTAAGGGATTTCTATAAGTTTATGATAGAAAGTTTTATTTGAAAGGCAAACAAATCCTAATTGATTTTTTGGATTTTTTAACTAAGGGTCCTCATTTATTTAGTATTATTACTAATAATAAATAAAAGGGGGGTTGTTGCTGGTCACAACAATTGGCGATTCACTGAAAGAAACAATTATCTCTGAAAAAATAAAATGAACATTCTATTTTTAGTAAATAAAGGTTTTTAAAGATAATGAAAACTATCTTAGGATAATTCAAATAAAATGTCACTATGAAAAAGAAAATAAAAATCATCTCATAATTTCTTTCTAGTTCTTTAAGAAATAAAAACATTTTGGGTTATATCAAGATTTGATTGGTGTTAATAATGAAGTAAGTGGATCTCTCCAAGTTTTGGTTTTATAATATACTCTATTGCCATAGGTATTGCCTCTGCTGCCAGCAAACGTTCATAGTCTCGACAGGGTTACCTTTAAACCATTAACTATTCATTGTCCCATCCAATTAAAATTATGACTTTTTAAAAGATAAATTCATAAGATCTATTATCTCATGTTTTTTTGTCTTTTATTTATTTTTATTTTAAGAGCCATTGTTCTGGTTTGGTAGCCAGTTAATAACAATGCCATTCACTAGTTATAATTAAACTGAACAAGCTGGCTCGTGATGAGACCCCTTGTCTTATATTTATAAGCCATTAACTTGTTTTGGTATGCAGTATTGGTAATGTCAGTTTTATTACTCCTTATGAACATGGTAAGTCGGCTCGTAATGAGACCTCTTATCTCTTAAAATTTTTGTATAATTTCTTAGAATTACATTCTAAAAAATCACAACTTAAATGGATGGGGTGAAATAATTTCAATGGATGACAATTTTTAGAGTTTTTTGAATTCCAAAACTTTGAAAAAATCTATACTTTGATAGATAACCTTTCTCTGCTTAATAAACTTTATAATGATTTACATTTTCCTCAAGTTTTCAAAAGATCATGTAAATGATTGAAATAATCTTCTCAAAGTTTAACATCTTATTTTAAACTATTCAAAAACTGTGATCATTACTTTAAAAATTCTTATTTACACAAAATAAATATTTATAATATTTTCCCGAAGAAATTTTCTCAAATAGTAAACAGTCAATCAGAGACTCATAAACAACCTTTATTTGTAAAAACAAAAATAATCAAAAACTTTTGCAGAAAGAAATATGTACAGTTTAAGAAGAGGTTACCTCCTTATGAAAAGAATTTCTTCAAGATAAGCCCATTTACAGGAAGAGACTCTCTCTTACCTGTTAAATCTTGGAGTATGAATGTATTTGAGCTTATCTTCTCAATGATCTGAAATGGTCCAAGCCACATTTTCTGAAATTTGGTATGTTTACCTTTTTCTTCGTGTGCTTTATCCCATTTCAAAACGAGATCACCAATTGACAAAATTTTTGAGCCGGTAGAACTTGCATCAAAAGAAGATTTTACAAGCTGTTGATTTTTTTCATGAGTAATTTTTGCTTTATCCCTATCTTCTTCTAATTTAAGGATTTGATCATATCTCAATTGAATGGATGATGAAGGATTTTCTTCAATAAACTGCACTAGGGCTAATGATGGAAGTGTTAAGTTTGATGGTATCACAGCTTCTTTTCCATAAACCAGATTGAAAGGTGAAGTCCCTATTGAAGTTTTTTCAGTGATACGATCAGCCCATAACGCAAAGATTAAAGATTTGTGCCAATTCTTTTGATTTTGATCAACGGTCCTTTTAATAATTTTGATAAGGTTTTTATTAGTGGATTCAGCCAAACCATTACCTTGTGGATAATAATTTGCTGAATATTTTAATTTAAAACCTCTTTTGACTGCAAATTCAATTAAACTATTTCCAGAGAAATAAGATGCATTATCAAAGATAAGAGCTTGAGGTACACCAAACCTGGTTATGATGAATTGATCTATGAAATCAATAATTGCATCAAAATTGGCTACCTTCAATGGGATTGCCTCTACCCATTTTGTAAAGTAATCAGTTGCAGTAAGGATGTACTTGTGCTATTTGGAAGAATGAGGTACTATCTCACCAATAATGTCAAGCCCCCATCGTTCGAATGGTTGCTCAATAGTTACTGGTTGCAAAGGAAAAGCTGGTTTCCTTTGTCTTCCACTTGCAGTTTGACAAATTTGGCACTTCCTTACGTAATCATGTGTATCTTTAAAAAGGGTAGGCCAGTAATAACCAGCACGAATTGTTTTGTGAGTCGTGGTATCACCTCCAAAATGACCTCCTGCTGGTCCATCATGTAATTCCTGCAAAACCTTTTCAGCTTCAGTCTTTTCCAAACATCTTAATAAAATTGAATCATAATTTTTTCTAAATAACACATTATCAATGATCTCATATTTAATAGCCTTTATCCTCAAAGCGTGTTTACTCTTATAGCTAAGATTAGAAGGAGCATACCCATTTTTCAAGTAATAGATAAGATCAGCATACTGAGATCCGGAATTTGTAACACTTATCTGACTTACTTGAATATCTTGATTTGGATCTTGATTTTCTGGTATGTTATGAGCTCCTGCCAATAATATGCAAAAACCTTGTCCTCTAACAATCTTAGCTGGTTTAATATCAATATCATATTCTTGCAAGGCTGTTACCCAGTTAGCTCTCTTTTCTCCTACTTCTTTTTGAATTAATAATTGCTTCACTGCAGAGAATGGGACAATGATTTTTGTATGTGTTTTCAAGAGAAAAGGTCTGAAATGTTTGATTGATTTAAACACAGCAAAGGCTTGTTTTTCAACATCAGAATAATTAAGCTCATCTCCTTGCAGATTTGAGCTAAAGAAAGAAATTGGTGCTTCGATTTATTGATCATTGAGTTGTGTTAAAACGGCTGCATAGGATGTTTCAGTGGCCAGAGTATACAAAGTAAAATCTTTAGAAAAATCTGGGGTATTCAATGCTGGTGCATTAATGATTGCTCCAGAATTTGTAACACTTATCTGACTTACTTTAATATCTTGATTTGAATCTTGATTTTCTGGTATGTTATGAGCTCCTGCCAATAATCTGCAAAAACCTTGTCCTCTAACAATCTTAGCTGGTTTAATATCAATATCATATTCTTGCAAGGCTGTTACCCAGTTAGCTCTCTTTTCTCCTACTTCTCTTTGAATTAATAATTGCCTCACTGCAGAGAATGGGACAATGATTTTTGTATGTGTTTTCAAGAGAAAAGGTCTGAAATGTTTGATTGATTTAAATACATCAAAGGCTTTTTCTTCAACATCGGAATAATTAAGCTCAGCTCCTTGCAGATTCGAGCTAAAGAAAGAAATAGGTGCTTCTATTTCTTGATCATTGAGTTGTGTTAAAACGACTGCATAGGTTGTTTCAGTGGCCAGAGTATACAAAATAAAATCTTTAGAAAAATCTGGGGTATTTAATGCTGGTGAATTAATGATTGCTCGTTTGATTGAATCAAAAGCTTCTTTTTCTTTATGCATCCATTTGAATATTGAATTCTTCTTGATCATATTTTTCATAGGTAAAACAATTAAAGAAAAATCATGAATAAATCTTTTAACAAAATTTATCTGTCCAAGAAAAGATTGCATGGATTTTTTGTTATGTGGTAAAGAAATATCAGAAATTTCTTTCACTCTATCTGGATCAATATATATACCATCTTTTGACACAACAAATCCTAAGAGTTTTCCTTCATCTAAAGCAAAGAAAGATTTCTTGGGATTTAAGGAGATACCAAAATTTCTACATCTTTCAAATATTTGTTTTAAATCATGTAGATGATTGGCTCTCTTTTTTTAAAATACTGTTATGTCATCAAGATAAACAACAACTGATTTATTGATCAGACCTTTGAATGCTATGTCCATGGCTCTTTGAAAAGTTGCTCCTGCGTTTATTAGACCAAAAGGCATTTTCTGATAAGCATAAGTTCCCCATTTTGTTCTGAAAGTTGTTTTCAATCTGTCATCTGGGTGAACTAAAACTTGATTATAGCCTGAAAATCCATCGAGAAAAGACATAAGTTTAGAACCAGCTACCTTTTGAAGTATCTGTTCCATGGTTGGCAATGGAAAATTGTCTTTTAAACATGCCTTGTTTAAATTTCTGAAATCAATACAGATTCTTATATCACCATTCTTCTTCCTTACAGGTACCATATTGGAAACCCAATTACAGTGCCTAACTGGAAAAATGATTTTGGCTTTCAAAAGTTTATTGAGTTCTGATTTAATTTGACTTTCGAGATTTGGATGGATCTTTCTCAACTTCTGTTGAATTGGTTTACTATCAGGAAGCATTGGAATCGTGTGTTGAATAACCGAAGTATCATACGTTTTTAGATCATCGTAATTCCAAGCAAAAACGTTTTTATACTTGTTCAGCAGTTTAATGAATGCATTCCTTTCTTCCGGTGTTAAATTGAGTCCTAAGTTAACGTTTTGAGGTTTAGAATCAGAACCAAGATTTACTAATTCAAACTTCAAAGTGGAACTTTGAAGTTTCGTATTAGTGACTTTCTTGAATCTGTCTGTAATGTCATATAAATCCTCTAATTTAACAACATATTTTGGAATGGGGTTTTCATTACCTTTTGAAGAAATTTGTAAATCATGATCATCTTCATCAATAATTTGCTCATCATATGATTTCTCTGAAGTCATGAAATTTAGAATATCTTTATCATGATAGAATACTCTCCAATTTGTAACATTATCTAGGACAGATGGACGAAAAATCAATTCTACAGAAAACTTATTAGGACTGCAATCTTCAGCAGGTAGGAGTTTAGATGCAACATTAGCTAACAAGTCAGCTGATGTATTCTGATTCCTAGGAATAGGAGAAATATTGAATGCTAAAAAATGAGTGGTGAGGTCTTGAACTAGGGTTTGATAGTGTTTAAGATGTCCTGAAAGGCAATGAATAGTATTCCTAACTTGTTTAATGACAATTTCGGAATCACCAAAAACTTTCAAGTATTTAACATCTAACCCTATAGCTTTATAAAGTCTTTGAACCAAGGCTTCATATTCTGCGGTATTATTAGTACACTCAAATTCTAATCTACATGACAGCATGGTTTTCTCCCCATTTGGATTAATTAGGATGCATCCAGCTCCAGCTCCATCACTAGATTTCGATCCATCAAAATATAATGACCAAAATAAATTCTTATCTATTGGCTTATCTACAATTACATCAGAAATATTTACAATTCTGGAAGAATCAGATTGTGAAAAAATTTCTATCTGAGAAACAAAAGTATTTATAGAAAAAGGTGATTGAGGAGCTTTGAAATTTCCAAGGAATGATTCAGCAGAATAGCCTCCAAGAATATTATTGTTGAATGCTACAGGTTCATTAGGTTGTTCAAATTCAGTGACAGTGTGCATCATATGTTTTTCTCGTTCAATTTTGATTTGATTTGGTTTCCCTTTGTAGGGAAGCCACATGTGTGAATAATCGGTTGAGATATAACCGTTAAGTTTAGCAGACCAGTCCCTGCTCAAGATTAATCCATAGAATTCAAGAATATCAGCAATTAAAATATCAATTCTTTGGACAATCCTAGGATCTGAGGCTAATCTGATAGTAACTGAATTGATTTCTCCTACCACTTGGACTTTAGAGTGATCCAACTGAACGATATGAACTGCTGATTTCTGTGGTTCAATATTCAATTTAGCACAGACAGAAGTAGGCATTATATTGGAGGAAGCTCCAGAATCAATCAAACAATTGTGCAGATTTTTATTATACATCTCATAAGTCAAAAGAAAAGGAGGAGTTTGAGAATTTGACTTTTCCCCAATGAGCACAGTATCAGTAGCATCTACCTTATCTGGTGGCTTACCAGTTCCTCTTGCTGCTTTTGCAACTACACCGCTTGGTAAAGGGGAATTGGTGTAGCGTTTAATTCTTTCAATAGCAACTTTTGCTGGTGTTTCAGTTTGCTGAGTTCATGTAAGGAAATTTTGGCTTTAATCTTTTTCATGTCTTCAACAATATTGTATTCCATAGGATCTGACACTACTAAAGTTTTCGCTGTTGATGTGAGAGGATTAGAAGAAGATGGCTGATTTTGAGTAGGTAATGGAGAAGTTTTCTTTACAGTGGGTTTGTCTTTGGTACCTGGAGTTGTAATTTTCTTTTTCAAAACTGTTTGCACTGGTTCTGTTGTAGATTTACTCCTATTACTTACAGGCATAGCTTCTTCACTATCAGAATTAGGGAGAATAAAATCCCACATTCCATTTAATTCAGCTATTTCTTCATTTTCGTCTTCTTGATCTGATACTATAGATGTATCTTCTTCTTCTTCTTCTTCTTCTAACTCTGCATTAGAGATTACATTAGGAGGTTTAGATTCAACTTGGTTTCTTCTGAAATTTCGGAAAGGTTTCTTGGTAGAAGTTTCAACCACTTGTTTTTTAATTTCAACCATTTCATTTGACATGGTTTTAAGAACTTTCTGTAAACCTTCCATGTCATATGGATCTTTGGTCTTTTTCTTTGAATCATCTCTGAAGCTGACCTTCTTTGATTTCCTTTCTTCAATATCATTTTTCTTTTCCAGAGAAGTGATACGTTTTTCTACTGCAATAGCTTCTTTCATATTCTCAGCCAATGTAGGCTTTGCAGCTCTGTCTACGAAAATTGCTATGTTTGAGGGTAAGGCAGTTATATACCATTCGATTCTGACTTGATCACTAGGTTGTGAATCTGTATGAATTTTTTTCAAGAGTTTGTTGAATCTAGCATTGAATTCTTTTATAGGTTCCTTGGTTTCTATTTTCAAATTTGAGAGATCATTGAGTAAAGTTGCAATTGATCGATCATCTCCAAATTTGGTCAAAAAATGATCTGCAAAGATGTCCCAACTCGTTATAGATCCTGATGGTAATGAAAACTACCATGATCCTGCTACTCCCTGAAGAGTATATGGAATAATCTAACTACAACATCTTCATGTATGACTCCATTCAAATTAATAGCCAGCATAAAATTATTGATATGTTCTTCAGCTTGAATGTTAAGATCTGGGCTAAACTTTGGAAGCCATTTTCCAGGACTGTCTGGTAAATCATGTAAAGGTGCAGCCATATTGACTGCTCCTGGACTAGACCATGGTCTCTGTGCCATTATTGGGAGGACTATTGGAGGAATAGTAGAAACTGGTGAAATTTGAATAGAAGTGGTTGGAATAGATAATTTTGAAATTGATGAGGATTGAGTAGAAGATGTTTGTGGAGATGATGATTGAAGAGATGATGATGAAACAACTGCACTTTGTTGAGTTGTGCTTTTGGAAACAGGTGATTGAATATGAGATGATGAACTTGTATCACTTTCTGTTTCTGATTGAATTCTTTTTGTTTTGCCCTTACTAGGTAAAGGAAATTCTTTCGGAGGAATACCAAGTTTTTCACTTTGCAACCTAGTAAGAGGTTTCAAAGGAATAAATTTTGAGCTTACACTATCTTGAGATATTTCAGACTCTTCAAATGATAATGAGAATCCTTTCAATTTATGAATTAGATCTTGAACTTCAGGAGACTCAGGATTTTGTTTGTCTGAATGTTTTGAGATTTTGGTAGTGGGTGTTTGAATATTTTCTGCAATTTCTTCTCTAGGATTTTGAATTTCAAAAGAAATTGAAGAAGTTAATGAGGGTGTTTTGCTCTCAGAATGGCTTGTGGATAAAGATTTACTTGCCATTCATAGCTCAGGCCCTCCTTCTAGCGCCAAAAATGTTGAAGCCTAGAAAATCTCTACTTCAAACATCGGGGAAAACCACCCGGTCGAGACCTTAAGACAACTCCTTTTCCGTTTGGTGTGCTGGCTCCGACTGGATTTAAAGGACCAGTTTCCTTGTCACTAAATGGATTGGATTGGATGGGTGGGAATGGGACTAAACTAACTAAAATAAAACTATCTAATTTAAGCTAAATACCGATAAAGAAATTCTAGCACTAACCCGGGTAGCTATATGTGAATACAACTTGAGATTGTTTCAATTCAACAATAACCATAAAAATGTATTATTAATTAAATTGAAATATGCAGAAACAAATAAAGATAACTCTGTTTAAGAAATTAAACAGAGTTATATAAACATATTGCATTCATCATTGTATACCATTTACATATAACTATGAAAAATAACGTTTCAATTATACTCAGAAATGATATATAAAAGGAAGCGTTGTTAAAACAAATATACATATAAATGATAGCAATTTTAAAATGAATATCATAAAACAAAAGAGATCAACAGTGAACAGATAGAAATACCTTGTTCATCTTGAAGAGTTTCAAATGCAATCTGATACTCTATCCAGTAACTATAATGCAAAACCAAATTCCAAGGTACAGAAATGCAACACTTCAAAGATAATTCCGCATGAAAATCACGAGATGTGATCCTTTTCAAAAAATATATAAGACAATGGAGTACAGAAATGCAATCTCCAAGTCCAAAAATATTAAGATCCAGGACCCCTCTCTAAATGCATGAGAGGGGTTTAAATACTACTTAACTAACTCTAAAAATAGTTTATTACAAAAAATAAGGATTCGGTTCAATGACCGTCCTTTTCCTAGGCTAAAATACGGTGAAATTAAAACTAAATCTATCTATCTATGAAATTGATCTTTGCTCTTGCAGGCATCTAGCATAGTTTCGAGAAGATGCGGTTGACCGACTTCAGAATTCAGCTGTCCTGAAAAGACAGAGTCGGCAAGCGTAGGAGCAATCTTCTCTGTAGCATTGATAATACAATTGAGTGCACTGTGCTGACTGTGTGGCTTTACCAAGTACATCCAGTATGAGTCCCAATTCAATCTTGTCAGCCCTTGGATGGATTTTGCTCTTTCTTCTGCCTTTTTCCTCCATTCTGTTTGCAGTTGATTTGCCTGTGGGAGATATCCTGGAACAGTTTTAGAAATCAAGTTAGCTTTGTGTAAATTGTCATTTACACAATCAGTGAGAGTGTTTGCCGCTGTAGATGCCTCCTCTGCTGCCCTTTCTTCCCTTCTGATTTGTGCATCCCAATTATTAAACATTATTTCTTTATGGTTCTCGTTAATGATGGGTGCACCAGCTTTTCTTCCTTCTTCTGTCTTTTGCCATGCTAGATAATCATTGATCTTTTCATTAATCAAATCATAATCATTTCATAAATCTACGACATGATTTGTGATTTTATCACTCTCTTGGCACAAAGAATTCCATTGCAAGATTTTTTGGCAGAAAACTTCCTCTTGTTGCAGTAGTTGATTGTTCAAAGAGATGGTTTCTGAAATGAATTCTGGAAGCTTAGGATCATCTTTATGCTGATCTTGGATAATCTGTATTTGTTTGTCTTTATCAGCCAGGAATTTTTGATGTCCTGTTTGCATTTCTTGAAGTTGTTGGTGTAACTCTTCAAGTTTCAATTGTGCTTCCTTATTGGCTTGTACCTGTTGCAATTGTTGTTGCAGAGATTTTACCTGTTCTTCTTTTTCATTCAACAAAAGTTGTATCTCAACTGCTTTATCAATTGTTGCAGAAGCATAAGCTCCTGTTATTTGAGATAACTTAGTGAGATTATGAGTAGGCTCTGTGGCAGGATCTTTCCACAAAACATCTACTTGTTCTGGTTCGGTAGCAATTGCACTTTCTATTTTCCTCTTTTTCCTTTGTCTCTTTACTACTGCTTTGTATTTTGGGCTATAAAATACATCCAGAGGAGGAATGTCCTCTACATTAAGTACAATTTCAGAGGAGGGTGTGATTGGTATGTGCTCTGTTACTGCGGCTGTGCTGCTTGTTCCTGTGCTCAAAACTTTGGTTGTCTGGACAGGGGTCTGTACATTCTATCCTTCTACATTAATCAATTGATTAAAGGTTTCCCATTCTTTATCTAACTCAATGGTGACTGGCTGTTGCTGTACATTGGGTGGAGGAGGATTTGTTTGTTGAGAAGTCAAAATTTGTTGTTGAGTAAGCTCTTTAGATTGTGCAGAATCTTTAATGGATTCTTCCATTTTATCTTCCTTTTCTTTAGACTTATTGGAGTGTTCAGAATCTCTCTCAGATTTTGATTTGGATTTACCTGTACTTGAGCTGCCATTAAGACTAACACTAGGAGTTTGCTCCCTTGCGGGCTCTAAGCGTAGACTATCCAAAGGAATAGGAATTAGTCTCCTTTCTCTGTACAGCTTGAATTCTTGAAAATCCTCTGGAGATAGCTGCGCTTTAGCTGAATTCAAAACCTCTTTGAATGAATTTCTTGCTTGGAACATATCATCAAAAATATCCTGCTCCCCGACAAATTCCCTTACTTTGATTGCATTGGTAAAATTCTTAACAATATCATTTTGGTCAAATAACCTTCTTGAGAATTTGAACAACTGTAGGCATGTAACGTTGCCTATCTCGTGAAATGCATGACCAATATCCAACAATGAAAATGTTCCACATTTTATGGGAAATTGTGGCCAAATGCCCTTTTTCTTGTCTTTTAAATCTTTTGTTATACCTCCCTGGCCACAGGTCTGATAAGAAATTTCCCGAGCTACAAGTCTATCTAGAACATATAAGGGTAAAACATGGGGAGAAGAATAACTTCCAAAAACCCTAATATAGGTGAACAATTCTTCTCCAAACCATCTTGCGACGGGGAGAATATCAACCTCTGTTTCTGAGGATAACCTCGGGGCATCCTTATTATACAATGTTATGTACAATGGCAGCATTATTCCATGACAAATTTGGTAAAAATGGGGGACAAACTTAGACTCCCATAGTTATTTATGGTACACATGAATGGGCAAAGGATCGTGGATAGTCCATTTCCAGCCCATCACAGGGAATTTAGAGACATAGCAGATGGCGTCCATGACATAAGCAGATAAATAAAAAGGAGGATAAACCCGCTGGGAAACATTTCATTTAGACCAGTAATGAAAAATAGCAGTGGTGAGATTATCAGATAGGATTTTGGCCCAATCTACAATTGTAGAATTAACAGCCGCATTCAACAAAGGAAGCCATTCGAGTAAGATCATATTTATGTCAGGCTTTCCAAAAAGCCTGCATAACATGGCAGCAATAAAACAATAAGGAGAGGTAAGTGAACCCGTGCTGTACATACCTTGTTTGTTCTTCTTCAATGGTTCACTTCTTTTGGTCCACTCCTTTGTGCATTCTGCCAAATTTGAGTGTTCTTTGGCAAACTCTTCCATAAATTTCTTGTTGAAAGTTGCCTGAGGTTCTGGCAGCTTATACATTAATCTCAGATCTTCTATGGTGAATGACCCAATTAGCTCTTCAGATGGAGTTCTGAATTGTCTGTCTGAAATATCTGTGCTATCCAACACCCATCTCACCATGTATGTATATGGGAGAATCCTTGGTCTTGCTGCTATTCTATGTAGAAATGAGCAAGCCAAGTCTCTAAGGGTTGCTTCAGACGTATCCTTTGAACCTGCTGTAGCTGCAACTTTTATCACCACAGGGTTTTCATCTTCTAACAATTTATACATTCCCTCCCAAGTGGATATACTGACGTCCTTGTTACAGGCAGTGTCTGCGTATAGCGAAGCCATTTCTTTGTTCTCAGAACTTGAGCTCTTCTCCTTCTTACCCATAGTGTTTAGCGGAAGCTTTGTATAGTGGTCTGCTCCTTCGTGCCTGTGTTTGATGAATAAATGAGAGTAATGATATAAGAAAGGTGATGAGACTGTTTTGAATGTGAAAGCGGATGAAATATAATATTTAAATTGTGAAACGACTTTCAATCTAAACACAATCTCTTTTCACATTAATAATCAATCCAATCATTTAATATAATCATTAAAGCGCATAACGTATTTGACATATGGGAAGATTGCCTTGGGATAGCGTGCCTACATGAATCTACGACATTGTGATCTGCGATTTGCTGCGCAATATCGCAATATCGCAATGTCGCAATATCGCAAAATGAAGTCATCGCAGTCATAAAAATAGCGCAAAAGTGGAAATTGCGCAATAGCGCAAAAGCGCATATCGCAAAAGCGCACAATCGCAAAAGCGCACAATCGCAAAAGCGCACAATCACAAAAGCGCAGAATTGCAAAAGCGCAGAATTGATAAGAGCGCAAAAGATATTTATTAATCATTTCTATTTTCTGCGCTATGCGATCTGTGATCAATGCGTTTTATATATACTATTTTGTTATGGATGCGCTATCTTGTTTCAAGATCAATTTTATTATAATCTATCATAAACTTAAGTGTTTCTAAATATTCTTTCTAAGGGATTTTTATAAGTTTATGATAGA